>CM047870.1:7403697-7802547 GCA_026212405.1 Petrea volubilis
TCATAATAATTAATTAATTAGTTAAATTATCACAATATATGAATGATAAATGGTTGAGCAATATTATGACTAGCCGTTTTAACACACTAGATATGTGTGCATAATAAAAATATTATTAATAGAATAATAGTAATAATAATATATTCTTGTTATTAATATTATTTTGTATTTTTATATTCCAAAATTGCGACCCCCAGTTGCCTAATCAGATTAAAATGCTTAATCCCAATTTTTTTCGTTTTCCTATTCCCTCAAAATCTTTCCCTTTAAGATTTAATTGGTAAGCGGTAAGCCCCTTCCCTAATCTTCTTTGTTATCATTTTTGTTCCAAAGTTCCCTTCTTTCTCCACCCACGTCTCCCAAAATTGCCACCTAGCAGTCGTTCCATAATACCAGCAAACAAGTATATATTCTCATCGTCTCGGCCCTCTCTCCCCCCTTCTCCCATCTCCTCCCTACTACAGCCCCGATTACACACACACACTCACACACACACAAAGTTGTTATAACCCAATATTTGATAATTAGGGCGCTAATTATATTTTCTCCTTTTATCCATTGAACCTTGAGGGAAAGAGCAAAAAATTCTCCACTCCATTTATATATAAGTGTTACTTTTTTATACATATATTTCACTTATACTTTTATATAAATATTACACGAACATATATATATATATATAATATTTATACATTGTATATAGTCCCTTAAATTCTTTGAAGAATTAAAATATATTGCAGGTTTACTGAGATGTTACTATGTGTCTGAGCCATTACCATCATTATAGAGTCTCGTTACAAAAAAAGTTTGGGAGTCATGGACAAAGATTACTCATGATGTTAGGGATATGTGATTTGTGGAGTTTCGGGTAATATATGTTATGATTTATCTATAAGTATTGTTCCTTATTTGTTATTTTTTAAAATGAAACATGCCATTCTTTTTCATGTCTTTGTAGAAATGTTTTTCATTTGACGAGCATAATAGGAGAGAAATAAGAAAGAACTTCAAGAGCAAGGGTTTACAGATATTGAAAAATAAATTACAACAATGTCAAACGGTAGACAAGAGGCCTATCTGGAATGCTGATGATGTTTGGGAGGGTTTGTGGGTTATTTGGAACTCAGATGGATACAAAAGAAAATCAACTCAAAATAAATAGATCCGAGCCTCGGACAAAGATGGACAGGGCTTCCCCATTCATAGAGGAGGATGCATTTTCCACCTCATCCACATAGATCGCATGATAATTGCATTATATTCATTCAATTTAATTTAAAATATTTTAATTTACTAATTAGTGTAACAAAAATGTAGACAAAAAGACGTGGTCGGGACCCCCCACCCTTTGCTTTGCATTTAAGGAACTACATTCAGAAACAAACGAGTCTGGACAGATAGTTTGGATGAATGAATTAGCCAAGAATATTTATGTTAGTGTTTTCTTAATATGTCATGTAATTAGTAAGTGAATATAATACATAGTTGATTTATTAATAAAATTCGTACTTTGTAGAGTACTATCAAACCCAAAAAGAACTTTTGGGTGTTGACTTTCGGATGCCTACTGATGTTGAGGTGAGTTTGATAAGTTATTTATATATATGTAATTTCTTTATGCAAAATTTTATATATATTGTAATACAATAGGTAATTTTTTTTCTTTATAAACAGATGTGGCTTGAGGTAGTTGGAGGATTAAAGAAGGGACGTGCCTACGGTTTGGCCGGTGTAGCATCATTTATCACCAAATCGTCATTTGATAAATCCATTAGGACGTCGACACATCCTTGGACGCCCCACAATCCGAACAACAAAAGATTGGAGAAAAGGCTTGAAATGAGTACTAAGAATATGGAGCTAAAGCAATCGTTAGCTGCTTTAACATCCACGGTGTAATCGCTTCAGGAGATGTTGAGTATGTCACAGTTGAATCTGTTCTCCCAAGGAACTAGCTGCCAGGTTGCATACTTCACGGCGCCTCCACCTACTTATCCTTTTATGCCTCCTCCGTCTATCCTGCCTACACAAGTATCTCCTCCAATTGTGCATTCCTCTTCTACATCTTCTCATAAAACTCGTACAAGCGAGAATGATGACAGTAATGGTGGTGAACGTGGTGATGGTAGAAATTGTAGTTAGGTGATGCATATTTGTTGTACAAATATTTTATATTTTAGTTGTTGGATATCAAGGGTTATTTTTATATTTTGGTAGTAGAATGTTAGGGCTTTGAAATAATTTTACATTTTAGTTGTTTGATAACATAGAGTACTTCTGTATATTGATTATTGGATGTTCAACCTGTAATGCAATGAATGTTTATTGATATTGGAAGTTTATTTTGAATTGATAATTTGATTACTTTTAATTGAATTTAAAAATAAATTCAATGGTGTTTTTGAATTACACAAAATATTACATTACATAATATAGACTGAATTGCGAATGAAATCGCGACCAATAAGGTGTTGAAAAAAAAATAAAAGTTTGCGACCAACAGAGCTCGTCACGAAATAAAAAATAATCAAACATTTTGCAACGGATGCAATCCGTCACAAAAGAATAAAAAAATATATTTTGTATGACATGCACCAATTTTGTAATGAAGTAGATGGTTGCAAATTTGGCAAACCTTGCAACCGATATGTCGGTTGCAAAATTTGCCAAATAGATATTTTGCGACAGGCTAGGTTGTCGCAATACTATTTAATATTCCACCGGAGATCCCCTGGAAAATTTCGGGGAGAATTTTACGCCAGGCGGAATATTCCCTCATAATGTTTTTTTTTTCAAAAAAATTTAGTTACTTGGATTTGAACTTAAGACCCCTATGATGGAGATGTCATGTGTTGCCACTAAGCTCTTTTCAAATTTGTTCGTCTATGTTTGTATTGTTTATTTTAAATGTACATTATTTTTATTTTTAAAAAAAAAATTACTTCGGCGGAATATTCCACCAGAGATTCCCCAAAAAAATCTGGGGCAATTTTCCACTAAAGTTCCACCGGAATATTTTGGTAGAATTCTAGCCGAATATTCCTCCGGAATGTTTTTTTTTTAAAAAAAAAAAATTTTAGTTAGTTGGATTTGAATCAAGGGCCTTATGAATGAAAATCTAATGCTTCACCACAAAGCTATTTCCAAGTTTGTCTGTTGAAGGGTTTCGTTTAAATATTTTGTATAATTATTAATTTTTTTTTGAAATCCAGGGGAAGTTTCCTCCGGAATTCCGCCGTATATTTTCCACCGGAAAACATTCGTTTTCCTTTAGTGAGCACATGTTCTACAATAGTATTATTATATATTTGAATTAGGTCTTTTGACTAAAATGTGCAATTTTGACCAAATTCTCAATTCTCAAAAATTGGAATTAATTTTAATAGTTTAGGATGAATAATTTGATTGGTTTGCATTTATTGTATATTTTTTTATTCTCTATCTTAATCATTCAAGTCCACTAACTTTCCATGTTCTATAAACTCTCTCTCTCTCTCTCTCTCTCTCTCTCTCTCTCTCTCTCTCTCTCTCTCTCTCTCTCTCTCTCTCTCTCTCTCTCACACACACACACACACACACACACACACACATGTCCGCGCGCACGCACAATGCAAAACAAGAATGTAAAAATAGGATAAGTAATAGCTTCAAATAATAACATAATAACATAAGATAAGGAAAATTTTGATTGAAATATTATGTAACGTCGTAAATTTAGTTTCAACTTAAAAAATAATAGAAAATTGAACATAATGTCATTTGTAGTGATTTCCCCTCAAAAATTAATAAAAACTCTCAACTAAAATTTACGTAACTCAAACTTGAAAAATGTTTTAAGTACGATTATCATATCATAATTTAAAAAATGTGAAAAATTAAATTGCCGATAAAATATCATTTACAATATTGTTTTTTCGTCTTTTTATGCCTATCATTTCTTTGTATATAGTTTAAAGCTCTATAAAAGTTTTATTACCTAATTTTTCTTTGTGCATTGTTGTATCTTTCTTTTCAAATTTTCTTGGGTATTAGAGTGTCAACATATCTAATTTATCTATTATTCTTTTTATTATAAGAATTTATTAATTCCTTTTGAATTTTATTATTTTACTTTGTGGTTCATTATTTTATGGTTCAAGCCAATACGTTTATTATTTTACTTTTTGGTTCAAACCAATACGTTTATTATTCTTATGATATTTATAAAATTGTTAAATTTGATGGATTATACTTAATTGTTGATATTGATAAGTTTTTTATCAAATAATTGTATTAGTTAATTGGATTTCTCATATTTTTATTTTTCATCATGTTTCGAAATATATACTTTCCTTAAGCAAAATCTAAGTTTGAATATAGACACAATTCTAATTTTTTATTTTGCATCTTATTGTTGTCTTTTCCTCCTACTTTTATTTTTCTTTATTTGTTCTACAATTTTCTTTTTCATTTTATAAGGTACTCTATCAATAATAATGGGAATAAAATATATTGATTTAAATAATAGTAAGATGTAAACAAAGCATATTAAATATATTGTTTTCTTCTTCTTTATTATTTTGAATGGTATGCCCATGAAGGAATATTTGAAGTTTCATAGTTAAGTTTCAAAAAAGGTTTTTCTTTAGTATTCCTTTATTAAGTTGGATTATATGGTGTACGCTTAATAATTAACCTAAAATTTGGGAATAAATATTTAAAATATTAAGAGGTTCTCATGATAATATTAATGCATTGTTACTTTTTTCATATATTCTACTGGTCAAAACATAATTTCTTTTATATTTTTGATCTATTTACTTTTTTATCTTATCCTTTATAAATTCATATTAATCAAATTTAATATATATTAATAGGTTGTTGACGATATTATATTTTTAAATTGATATCGAGTATAGCACGGATCAAACGCTAGTGATTCTTAAAAGCAACATTTCAATTTATTCTCATAAAAACATAATATTATTTTATTTTTATTCAGATTTTCTTTGTAAGGGAGAGACTTAGGGCTTGTTTCAGATAGGTTTGGGAAAAAAAAAAAAAACGTGTTTTTCGAACCGTTCTCTTTATAATACATTTTTTTAAAATTAAATAATTTTATGTTTGGATATTGTAATTAAATTTATTTTAAAAAGGTCCTTTTATTGAAGCTAATGTGAGAACTTTCTAAACAAAATCACTTTTGGACTTTTTTTTTCTAGATTCTATTTTATTCA
Organism: Petrea volubilis; assembly: GCA_026212405.1. Lineage (NCBI taxonomy): Eukaryota > Viridiplantae > Streptophyta > Magnoliopsida > Lamiales > Verbenaceae > Petrea > Petrea volubilis. Next base: position 7,408,914 of record CM047870.1, read on the forward strand.
AAAAAAATCCAACCAAGCATATTTTTTTCTGCTAAACTTTTTTTTTTTTCCTAAAAAATTAGTGCTTCTGAAAAGCTCATCTAATTGTATTCTTTTTTGATACAACATCTAAACGGATTCGTAATTGTATTATTATTGTGGTTATCATTTTTAATAGCACCACCATATATTTCTTTTTTACTTCTTGAATTATTATTTATATGGCTAACGGATATATGAACTTACTGCAATATAGAATAACAAAATACATCGCATTTGGTTTATGAACGGATAATGTCGCGCTTAAATACTTAAACAAAATTAATTTAGAAGTTGTCTTAATCTTAAGTGTTCATTGTTAGGGTGACAATGAGATAAGTAAATGATGGATTTGCTCGAATTCAGCATCAACATACCAAATTAGACAAAATTTATAATATAAAAAAGGGTAGAATACACTTTGCACCATTGTACTATGACATATGTAACACTTACCCCCTTGTACTTTAAAAATAATTACTTACCCCCCTCAATTGACTCGTCAAAATAATATTTCTTGAATTTGACAAAACTACCCCTTAGTATAGTATAAATGTAGGTATTTTACCATATTACGTTAATATAATTTTCTGTATAAATGTAGGTATTTTACCATATTACGTTAATATAATTTTCTTACGTTAATGACGATTTTTAAATTATTTTCTTTGTACATCAGATTTCATGAATATCAAATAATTTTTAATATAAAAATATTTATTTTTAAAGTAGAATATATTTATAAATATATATTACAAGAAAGAATAATTATTAAACTAACATACCAATTATCTCAGCATAATTTAATAGTATTTAGTGAGAATAATTTATTGAAGTGTTTTACTTCTAAACTATTGAGATTCTTATCATTTATGCACGACAATTTTGTACGTTAAACTATTTGAATAATAAAAATATCATTATTTTGAAAACAAAATATTTCAATTAAGTAGACTTAATTAATTGGTTATAAGTTCAGAAAATATTTGTTTATAGTTTTGAAAAATAGATATTAATATATTAAAATATTAAAATTTTAAGACCTTCTTTAAATATAATATACAAGAAAAAAGTAATGTTTTATATTAAATTTTATAATAAGTTAAACATATACATATTACATTAAGGGTATTATAGTCAAATTTAAAGTATTTTATGTTAAATAGTCAATTTGAGGGGGGGGAAGTGATTTTTTTTTAGAGTACAAGGGGATAAGTGTTACATATATCATAGTACAAGGGTGCAAAGTGTATTTTACCCTATAAAAAATGCTTTGACCCATTAGACCAAATTTATACATATGAGCTTGAATTTGAATAGGCTTGCCGGGACCAATGTTTTCAAAATCGGACCGGACCCGCCAGTTCGACCGGTGACCAGCGATTGGTCCGGTTCAAACTGCCCTCAAAAACTAGGGGTGACTCGGCCCGCCTGGAACCGGTCGAACCGGTCTCGTTTCATGGACCCGTTCAGCAGGCCATTCAAATTTTTTTTTTTTTTAACTATTTTTGAGATTAAAGCCTAGAAGACTAAAACTAAAGTCCAAAACTCTGAAATCTCGCCTTTGCCTCTATTTTTTCTTTCTGTAAGAACAAAAACAAAACCCTAGCCACCCTTCCCATCGACCCGCTGCGCCTCACCGCTCCCGCTGCCGGTCAAGTCCTGTCCGTTGCCGCGCCGCCGTGCCGCCCGCCTGCTGCTGTTGCTGGTAATGTTTTGTTGTGTTTTTGTGTTTTTTTTCTTTTTTTCTCCCACTTTCACCCCTCCTCTTAATTTATTTTTCAAGATTCATGCTTCATAATTGTAATTCATGAAATACTTGTAAAGAAGGAACATTTATCTAATGTACATAAAGTTTAGAATTTCTCTTCACTATTACATTTATTCGGGAACAAGCTCACATTGTGTTGGCTGGTCACACTTCGCTTGTTTAAGACAATCCCACGACTTGGCCACAATTTGACGTGATGAAGCTCATTCCTGTCTTCTTAATCATAGTCTTCCTCTTGGAGAGAGGGAGAGAGTGTTTCTTCTTTAAAAATTGATCTGCTAACCTACTATAGAGGATGGAGGATCTGTGTTTTTGTCATTCCTAGCCACAACCACCAATTTATTCCACAACAACAGCAACTTTAAACACCGCCTTCTTTGCAAAATATAAAGCCACCATACATGCTATTATAAAAAAAAGAAACCCAATAAAATTACAAAGAACCCCCTACTAATATGTATAATCCACCTGTTTGCATAAATTTCTTCCGGCCGCGCCGAAGTGGCCGCTCAGGGTTCGAACCGGCCGAGTTTGATGGGAAAACAGCCGATTCGAAGTGAGCTTCTTTGTGCTCGGGTGCGGGCGTGCCAGTGTGCAGTAGCACACAAGTGGAAGTCTTATGGTTCAGAGTGAATGTGAGGTGGTTCGAAATGGAATTAGTGTGAATCGAAATGAAACAGTGATGCGCCTAAGACTTCTATCTGAAAAGCGATTGAATTGGAGTAGGCAAACACTACCCCTGAGGTTCTACTTGCCTACAACTGAATGTAGGACTTAATAATTTAGCACTCTCAAAAATCGAAAAGGGTCAGAAAGCTTAAATCGAAAAGGAAATACATTAGAAGACGATAGCTACTCGCCATGTGGACCTTACAGGACTCGACTACATACACACGCATTGATGACTCGGGCCATATCTATGACAGAGATGTATTGAGCAGTCCCTAAGAACTCTAGCTACAAATCGGACACATTGATGACTCCGGCCATATCTACCTGTGGTTGTTTTCAGAGGCTGTTCACTCCGACGAGCATTGATTGACTTCGTCTGCACTCCCCTTCATGCATGCGCTCTATATGAATGCTGGGTACCACTCTGCCGCATTGATATCTCACCTCGAACCGGGCCCAATCCGAGTGAGTGATGGCTACGACTTCGTGACGTTACGGAATGAGTGCATTGATATCCTCACTTCGAGCCGAATGAGGTATGGCTACAAACACCCCATAGCGGTTTTCTACCTGCTTGAACTAAAGCTATTCTTTGTTCATTTTAAGCTAAAAAAAAATCAGAAGTGTAGACTCCTTGATTGTTGTTGTGTTTGATTGATTGACGTTGTGTGTTCCTCAAATGATGAATCCAGCTCCTTTTTATAGGCTTCAAGCTGCAACCATATTCCTTTGTTTTTGGAGTTGGATGACTTCAAAAGACTTGATGGATGGACCTCCTTATTTGTTGCTATGGCAGTTATGCTATCTCATTTGAATTTTAAATTTTCAGCAACACATGACCTTTATTTTAGGCATGTGCAGATATAACAATGCCTATTTTTAGCCATTTGTTATTCCTCTCCTAACAACCCCTAATTGTGAGGGATTTGAATTTAAATCTATTATTATATTTATTTTATATTTTTGGCCGATTGGGCCATGGGCCGTTATTTCATTTCGGCCTAGGCCTCCAACATGGGCTCTGTGAACGCGTCGAAGTGGCCTGGGCCTAATTAATTCACTTCGGCGTGGCGAAAAGGACCAAAATCAGCCCACTCCGAATTTATACAAAAATTCATTTTTGGGCTCAAACACCACCCCAAATTCTCATATACTTCAATATGGCAATTTACCATTGCAAAAATGAGTTTCAATATGGCAAAACTTGTAGTGCATTCATGTAAGTCTAGTTTTATTTTCTTATATAAATTTACCCTTCCAATTTTTTGTTCCGTAATCGAAAACGATGGCTAACTTCAATATTTTGGATTTGCTCTTAGGAGATGGCTACCTCAAATTTTATTTATGATTAATTAGATGATGGAGGAGATGAGGTTAATTTATCAAGATTTGATGTTGCATCCTCAAGTGGTAATGATGATGAAGTACAATGCCTTTTAAGGCAACAAAAAAAATCACCCTATTGATGAAAATGATGATTGAAGACTTTGGATATATCACTTGGATGATTTATGTTGAGTAAGCTTGTTTTACGTTGTTTAATCTCATTTGGGTTTATTAGGACTTGAATGTAAGATGTGACAAGACGTGTTTTTCAAATTATCTTGTCAATTGTCATTTCATATTTGTTAGCTTTCAACTTTGGGATGAATGATGTCATCAAAAAAAAACTTTGGGATGAATGATGAGTTGATTTTTTATTAAATAGTAAGGTAAATTTCTTATTTGGTGGTTATTATTATTATTATTGAGTTTTCTTTCTCTATTTTTTTTTATGTAGTTATGATTTTTTTATATAAAAAATTAATTTAATAATCATTAAATATTTATGACGTCACACTAGTTGAGCCGGTGGTCGAACCGGTCGAACCGATAACCTGTAAGGTCGTCGGTTCGGTGTTCGGTCCGATTTTCAGAACATTGGCCGGGAACCATACTCGATGCTTTGACCCATTGGACCAATTTTAAAATATCAAAAATGTTTTTAAAGTATTTTTTGAAAAATAATAACCGCGCAACTTTCTAAATTGAAATATGATTTCCATGTATATGTTTTAGTTTTTAAAATAAAAATTTTCAAATGTATATATATATATATATATATATTCTCAAAGCATCATTGTTTTATTAATGCAATATAATTGTCTTAATTATAAAAGTATTTATTTTTACATTTATCTATGAGTATTTATATAAGTAGCACACATATTTTTATAAGGATTAAAAAAAAAAAGAAAATTGCTACATAACAAATATATACATATATAGACGCACGTATTATATATATGCATATCAGCATATGCTATTGTAATAGGTCCGGTCGAGGTCGGAAAGCTACAATCAATTTGCTTAAATTAAATTGCCATGATCTTACAAAGTACATAATTCCTTTAAGAGGGAAAAAAAATGAAAAATCACAATTTTAATTTCAAGTTATAGGGTCATTTACAATTTGCATTACTAAATTAGTGTCAAGAATCAAAATACGCTCCACACAATAAGCAACTGTCCGTGCGTCTTTGGTCTATAGGACTTGTATTCTGCATTTAGCAGCAAGGGGAGTTTTATTGCTACAGTTCAAATACTAGCAGTACACATATGAGGGTTGATGGTGTCGTCTCCTAGATTCGAGCAGAAGCCTTCAGTCCAATGAGAAGACGAATATATATTGCTGGTTTGGTCCTTAATTTGCAAGCATGGAATACACATGAGTCTAGTCGAGAGCGGCCCCGGCGAAGACTCTACGACGATCAAGTCAGTGAAAGATCGACCAAAAGATCTATACGTAAAGGAACGCGTAATATGTAATGTAAGTATGAAATCAAAGAATGCCGCACCATGTGAATAGTGGAGACATTTTATTTATAGTAGTTAGTTGGAGATGACAGAATTACGATTGAGGTGTCCTTTCTCTGACGTTCCATACATGGAATATTCTATTGACATATGATAGTGGAAACTTTGGGTGAAACGACCTGTCAGAGACCATTGTCCAAGGGGACCACTCCGAGGATAAGGAGGGGACTACTCTGAGGAGATGATCTGGGAACAATCCATGAAGGGACTATGGTAACATCAGATATGACCTTGAGGAGGGATCATCGGATATGACCTTGAGAAGGGAGGTCTCTTCTCGAATCAAAACTTGGCATACGCACGTGGCACATGTCAAATAAGGTTACGGCTAAGGTCGCTTGCCTGATCGGGATGAATTGGGCCACGTCACGTTATAAACGGACAAGTCGCGGGAAAGGTATTCCCATATCAAGGGTAGTGCGTATGCGTATTCAAAAGAAAAAATTGCAATTCAAGTCCCGTTATTAGTCACTAGATTTTTGCTCTAGTGATGGAAGCTCAAACCCAGTATCAAGCCCTCCAATCATCCAATGTGCATGAGTGTAAAATAAACAAATAAATAAATCAATAAAGATAAAATTATAATTTCAGAACTGCATGATGTATTGATTTTCAATTTGGGACATTAAGTTTTCTCATTTCAATTTTAAGATATGAATTTTATTTTTTTTAAAAATTATATTCAGGACTTCCGACATGATTTGACCGAATTTCGGTAGACGGCAATGATGTGGCATCCTAATTTGCATATCTTTACGATTTTCCCCCAATTTGTTTAGTTGGATAAGGGGTGGCGTGGGGTGGGGTGAGGTGGGGACTTGTGGTGGGTTTGGGAGGGGAAAAAAATCATAATTTTTATTTTATATTATTTTAATATTTTATATAATATTTATAATTTTTACAATTTCTTATTTTAATATGTATTAATATATTTTTTGTATATGTTGTATTTATTATACATACATATGTATTTTATTTTGTGACATACATATATGCAATATAAATCAAAGATATACATTTATACGTGTAGCTTTTTTGTATATATATGAATATATATATAAAATCCAAGTACATAATTTAAAAGTATATTTGTTTTGTAAGCATATATTATTTTTATTTGTGTATTTTCCTTCATATTATATATTTTATATACATAATAGTTAGGTCAATTTTATTTTTATTTATAAAAATTTTCATTTTTTGTACCATGTCAACTTTGATGGTTGGATTTCGGCTCAATTTTGGGCCACATAAGCTTTTTTTTTTTTTTTTTGGCCATATAAGCAAACTCTGGCCATTTCACACAACAAGTCTTGAATCCCTTTTTTTTTCTTTTCCTAAATTCATGTCCTAACATTGAAATGAAAAAAAAAATTAATATCCTAAATTAAAAATTGATGCAACATACGATTTTAAAATTATAATATTTCTATAAATAACTATAGTCCCTCCATTTGGTTTCTCACAGAAAAGTGGCATGAATACGAGTCATTAAATATGAGTTTCACATGTTTTAGTTATTGCACTCTTGGTCTCAAAACCGAAAAATGAAAAATTATTAAAAATCCCTTTATATAAATCTTAATCTCCAAAAACCCCATAGAATTGATTCAATCAAAAAACCTCACTTCACCAATTTGTCATTTCAAATAAAATTATTTATATGAAATAAAATTAAAACTACTTTACTAAATAAAACGATTGACGTATCACATGATAAACCAAGTATAAAATTATTATGATTTAGAGTTGGTCATTAGTTGGTTTTATATGTTATTAAGTGCAAGTAAAATATTGAGAAGATTAAATATTTTAACTCTTAACATTTTCCGAAGATATCCCAAAATGGGTTGGAGAAGGGAAAAATAAGTAGTTTTTTCTCATTGGACGAGACAAATTACATATTTTCATAGTAAAGTACACCCTACTTTTAATTGCTAGTAGTCATTAAAGAAAAAGCGTGAAGATTTTCTAGGCATCAAAATAGGATTAATTACATCTACATTCCCTACGAATATACGAAATTCCCAACAGTACCCCTCTTAGATGAAAAATTACACATACACCCCCTTTAAAATATTAAAATTACATATGCACCCCTTTCCGGTAGGGTTTCGACGAAAAAGTGATGACGTCAGCCAAAAATTTATGTGATCTGACTATTTTACCCTTAGTAATTTTGCAAACTTAGAAGGGGTTGGATGCCATTTTTAAAGTAGAGAGGGGGTGTGTGTGTAATTTTTTATCAAAGTAATTAACCGTTACATTTTCAAAATTTGACTGTTGAAAATTTAAAAATGACAGTTTATGACTGTTTTTTGACTATTAAAGCTACTCTCTCTCTCTCTCCCCCCCCCCCTCTATATATATATGCACCATTATAACTTGATTTGATATGTATTTAGTTTAGATTACACACTTGTGGCTTATTCTAGTCATTCTTCTAATGTATAGGGTTGAAATACAAGAGCAAAAAAAAATTAATTTGGCTTGCAACTGAGCATTATAATAGCGAATATGAATGACAATCGTGGTAATATAGTATTATTATTACTCAACTCATGGTACTATCATTAGTGCCTACCCTACTTGAATGAAAAAAAAAGAGGCTTCACATGATGCCACGCGAATGAATGAGACCGTAGCATATACTTATTGAGAAACTCCAGCTAAATATGTTTATTGGGGCAAAATTGTGCCAAAACTTGTGGCACTTAACATATTGTCAATGATATTGTCTACTTGTGCCAAAATATGTTTTCTACTTTGTCATATTGTCAAGTTTAACGCTAACTAATTAGTATTATTATGATACGTTTTAATTTGTTGAAAAATATTGTATCCTTCTTATTTTCATATGTTGTCAATGATATTGTATTTTTTTTATTTCCGTATAGCTCTTATAAACCTGAAATATATTTTGTATGTATTATATAATAGAGTTTTGCCAAAAGAGGTGAGTAAAAAATTAAGCCTTTTTTTAATATCCAAGTCTAACTATATATTCACAATTGAAAATAATACATACAAAATAACTTACCAAAGTTATATAGAAATACGAAAGATACTATATTATTGACAAAAAATGGTACAATAATAATACTAATTAGTTAGCGATAGACTCAACAATTGGAAAAAATAAATAAATAGCAAGCAAGATAAGGTTAAACGCTAGAAACTCTGGCACAATGTTGCCCCATAAACATCTTTGAGTAGAGCTTCTTAACAAGCATATGTTACGGCATTATTCATTCATGTGGCACCATTTGAAGCCTCTTCTTCTTCATGCAAGTAGGGAAGACACCAATGAGAGTACCTATGAGTTGGACAATAATACTTCAATCACCACGATCTTCACTCGTATTCGCTATAACAGTGCTCGTTTTCAAGTCGAATTGATTTTTTTTTTTTTTTGGCATCTATCCTTCTTGTATTTCAACATAAGACACTAGGGTTGCATTTAGTAGTACTATAAGATTGTGTGTGATAGTAAAATCATTGGATAAATATGCTATAAATTTATTATCAATCCATTGCATTAATATAGTTGGTTGTAAGTATTATTTCATGATATATCCTTCAAATTATGTTTGGTAGTATTCTTTTTTCCATATGGATTTGAAGTAAATTACAAAAAATCTTTTAATTTAAGTCACATCATATATATTTAAGTGTAATACAGTAAATTACAACTCTTATCAATCCAATCCAAATTAAGTGGATTATACATCCCATTCCCATTATGAGATGGGCTATCCCATAAATGGATGGATAAAAAATCGGACTTATGCTTTATAAAGGGCTAAAAAAAATCTACCAAACATAATTATAGGTGGGATACACATATAATCACATTCATAAATCCCTACCAAACGCAACCTAGAAGAATAGCTAGGAAAAAGAAAAAACATGTATGTATACTTTAAACTAAATCCAAATCAAATGAAGTTGTAATAGTGATATATATAGAGAAGAGCAGCTTTAATAGTTAAAAAACAATCATAAACTGTCATTTTTAAATTTTCAACAGTTAAATTTTGAAAATGTAATAATTAATTACTTTCATAAAAAAATTACACATACACCCCCTCTTTACTTTAAAAATCATATACAACCCCCTTCTAAGTTTGCAAGATTACTAAGGGTAAAATAGTCAGATCACATAAATTTTTGGCTGACGTCATCACTTTTTCGCCTGAACCCTACCGAAAAGGAGTGCATATATAATTTTAATATTTTAAAGGGGTTGTAGGTGTAATTTTTCATCTAAGAGGGGTACTATTGAAAATTTCGTAAACTCGTAGGGGGTGTAGATGTAATTAACCCCATCAAACTATGTTACTTGACGATGCGTGCTAGTTTGATAGAAGTAGTGGTAGAAAAACAGGTTAGGAACTGTGTGTCCAATTCGATTCACATAATTTTGGATTAGGTTGAGTTGAGTTGGGTCTAACATATTCTAAAGTGGGTTGGGTTGGGTCTCATTTGGTTAATCTTGATAATGGGTTAATGATGGGTTAATTATGGTTGGATCACGAGTTGTAAATGGGTTATCCCATAAATAATATATATATATATATATATATGTATATATATTTATTAAATTTTAATTTATTTGAGTATATTAAAACTATTTAAAGAGTATAGGAACTAATAATTTAGATTTTTTTTGACTTGATTAAACATACAATAATCATACATTAAACCACTTAAGAACCATATCAAACTCATTTACAACTCACCTCTAATTTATTTTCAACCCATTTACAACCTAACCCATTTTCAACCCACTTTTTGAAACACATATTCAACTCAACCCACTATAACCCAATTCAAACTAAATTCAACCCCCCCAATTACAACTTCTAAATGGAAGGCAACGATTTCATTTTCACTATGGGATCTTGATAAAGTACACCTACCCTTTTTCATTTCTCAACGGGCTTTATTATCGTTCACTTCCCAAAAATTATAAGATAGATTTGCTTTATTCAGTAAATTGTATAACAAATGTATTATACATACTAAATGATTAGTTATTTTTCTTAAATTATTTATTAATTATAGGATAAATATAAAACACTCATTAAAATCGAATTAGATATGAACTAAAATTTCTCGTCACTCGAGTTTTTTTATTATATATTTGGAACGAAATGATTCTCGGATTTAAATAGAATACATTATATTTTTCTTTTGTTTTTTAGAGAACAATATAATACAAATTAATTTATTATTTTAAATCAAATATAATTATCGTATCATTTGCAATCCACTCTAAGATAACTAGCTAAATTACTACATAGTAAAAGAAAATCCACTTACCATCACCAAAAAAAAAAAAAATGTCCACGTAATTGAACCTGCGGACAAAGGAAAAAAAAAATTATATCTTGCGAATTGAATTATGTCTGCCCATATACATTAATTATGACAAACAAAGTCACCCTATCCAATACCCCTGGTCTTTTTTTTTTTTTTTTCAATTCCAGCAGTTCAAGAATCTAAATGTAGCTGTATAATAAATAGATCATTAATGTTATGCAACTGAGACATTTTTTCTGCCAAAAATAAAAATTCAAATTCAAACATAGATTACAAATTAGTGTTGCATAGGCATGTATGCAACACTTTGCAGAGCACCGCCCTATCTGTGCACTGTGCTTGCCATTTTTTGTTCCCGTGCAAACAGTAGCACACGAGAACCCCTGCTGGGAGCAAATAATGAGACGCTGAGTCAGCAGCAACCGGGAAATTTTTTTCCAACTCGCATTAAATACAGACACGTCATATATCAGTGTCACCTCTCTCTCTCTCTCTCTCTCTCTCTCTCTCTATATATATATATATATATATATGTATGTATATATAGATATATGTTTGCTGTCCCTCACGCAATTTGAACAAGAGCCAGAGTAGAGAGTAGAGTAGAGTTGAGGAGAAGATATGGGCGAAGTAAGTGCTGTTTTTTACTTCTTCTCTTTCATTTCAAAAATCGTGATTACGATAAACAGCCATTAAAAGGGTTGTAATTATTAATGTCCATGCATGAATTAGGAGAAGAAAGAGGAGAAGAAAGAAGAGAAAAAGGAAGAAGATGAGAAGAAAGAGGAAGCGCCTCAAGAAATCATGCTCAAGGTTGACATGCATTGCGAGGCTTGTGCCAGAAAAGTTGCTAGAGCCCTCAAAGGATTTGAAGGTACTTTTAATAATCTCTATATATCTCCATTAATTAATCTTATGATTTAAAACTTTAATTTGCATGTGATTTGGACCTCCCCTTGGTTTCTCCCTCTTCTTCCCCACTGAGATCTGTGTTCTAGTGTTGTATATGGTTAGATTAATGTCAGCTCTTTTCTAAAACCTCGTATATTGGCTTGCTTATAAAGCGATGGTGAGGAAAAGCGGAAAAGCTAGCTATGGGCCGACGTGATTATTTTTAAAAAAACTTGCTTTCGTAGCACGTTTTTCAATTCAAGTATTCATACTTTAATTCTCTTATCAATTTGTGTGGGGCGAAGAATGAACAACAAAGATCTAGTAGTTTTTTAATGAATTTATTAAGCATGGTGATGATGAAATTATTAAAAATAATTTTTCAATTTAAACCCATAAACAGATGAGTTGTTTGATTTATGTTTTCAATGCATGTATAGGAGTGGAGGAGGTAACGGCGGATTACAAGGTGAGCAAAGTGGTGGTGAAAGGGAAGGGGGCAGACCCTATAAAGGTGTGCCAAAGGATTCAAAAGAAAAGTGGCCGAAAAGTCGATATCATTTCGCCCTTACCAAAGCCACCTCAAGATAATCAACCACAACAAAACAAACAAGAGCCTAAACAAGAAAACAAACAAGAGGTCTGTGTATCTCCTCTCTTTTGTATTTTATCCTTATTTATTTCAAATGTAATGCTATCGTAATTTTTCCATTACAACATCATATAACTTCAGAAATGTAATTTCATTTATGTGTTGTCCCCGGAAAGTTCTAGCATGCATATGAGAGTGAACTACGTTTGCCATGGGATTAGTGTATATTTTAGGCAAAAATGACCACACTTACAAGCATGTTTGGTTAAACCTAAAATTTTGAATGTCTCAATGCTCGTGTCTTCGGTACTTAAAAACTACAAAAGGTTACTGACTTACTGTAGCCCAATGTGACTAAAGGGTTTGTAATTTGGACCATCTTGTCCTTTGATTCCATATTCACGAATTGAAGCAATGCTGATATGTCAATTAGTAATGTAAAACGGGGGAAAATAGTTCAAGATTAGTGTTAATAATATCGGTATAGGGTTTTTGGAGCCTGGAGGCTGGAGCCACTTGATTAAATATATAGCAAGGAAATTAAGTAAATTGGTTTGCGGTATGCCTGAGGGTGAGGGTGAGAGCAGTGCAAGTTGCATGTGAGTGGTGGTGGTATTTCTATGCTGACATGAAAACCACACAACAAACAGAAATTGGGAAAGTGGACAGGCCATTGGCACATTATACGATGCCAAGAAAAGCGATGATGAGTCATGTAGCTGTAGATAAATATGCCTTCGACCCCACTATCGTTCAATGGACTAGCTACCTAGTTGCAGTAAAATCTGTGTAATGGGGTCAACATGAATTCACGGGACTCATCATCCTTTTCCAATATTTCTCATACAAACATAAAAAATGCACGTCATCCTTGCAAAATCATAATACGCTTCTTCCACAAACTTGTTAAGTGCTGTTTCCATCCTGCAGAATCAGGCATTGATTTGACTGTACCTATAATTTGTGTATAAGGTGCTTAGACTCCAAATCGGGACAGTTAACAACTCTAACTTGTATCAACCATAGTTTAAAATTCTTCTAAATCTCAATTATTATTTGAATAAAATAAAAATAAAAAAAAAACTTTTTTAAGTTTTTACCAATTCAGGATGGAGGGAGTAGTATTATACTAAGGTTTCTTATTTATTTGATCGGAGATCAAGCTTTAGTCCTGCATAAGAGACACATTAATTAGGATTTACGGTGCTTAAATGGACTCCCTTTATCAAGTCTACCAATTCCTCCTAGGACAAGTTGAATTGGTGGTTTAATTCATTTGGTAATCTCTCTTCTGCAAGCACACATTAGGATATTCATTTTTCCATGACTTCAACGAGGAACGTTTGAACCATGTTAATTGGATTTTCGCATGTCTTTTTCGATTCAACATAGTGCATGGAAGCAAGTTGTTCTCTGATTGAAATAAGTGGAGCTTCATGAATTTGATGAGAGAGTGGTTTGTTTCTCACTTCAATACGAATGCTTTGTACAATTTCTCCTCTTTTCTTGTACTAAAGTTTCACCTTTCTTCCCCCCCCCCCCCCCCCCCCCCCCCTCTTTCCGTCGTTTTGATTACATTGATAACTGGCAAACATGTTTGTTTGGCAGCGTCCAGCCATCATAACAGTTGTGTTGAAAGTTCGAATGCACTGCGAAGCATGTGCTCAGGCACTGCAGAAGAGAATTAGAAAAATTCAAGGTAAATTACTAATGTGCGAGTTGTCTTTTGCCTTTGATCATTTAGCTATTATTTTGGTAATTGAGAGAGAGAGAGAACACCTTAATATCTGCCTACTCCAATTCCTTCTGATACCATAGAAAAACAAAAAGCATCTTTCACCCGATGCATTAACCAAGAAAGGAGGCTAGCGAGTGTGCAAATGTCACTGCAAGTCTGCTTCTGAATATGATCTCATTAAGCTATATAAGTAGTCTCTCTGTTGGGGCATGCATGATATATATGATCTTTCTATGGCTAGGGAAACAAAGAATGATTCGTCAAAATTCAGATTATTTTGCGAGCTGATAAATCAGGGTTCTAATATTTCAGAAGAATTCTGGTTTACAAGGAACATCAGTGGCGCTTGTTTTCCTATTTAAGTTTTTAAAATTGCACAAAAGCTATCATAGTTTGATCTAATAAAAATTGCATTGTTTAGAAGCTAAAACTACTAAATAGCTTATCACTTTTGGCTATGTGGTCAACTGCGACACAAGTCATGTTCTGAAAATCAACAAAGTGTTATTACTATGTAACACTGATTTGATTCACCAAGTTCTCCCAACAACAATACGATTTGCATGTGCTGAATTTGGCACGAATAGTTGTACTTCAGCTGGAAAAGCATACCGGGCTACTTTCAGCAAAAGAGCCACAGTTAGTGAATTCTGTTTAGCATCTTGTTATATAGTCATTCGTGTCTTGAGAAACAAAAATACAAAAGACAGCACATATGAGGTGGTTCAATAAATTGGAAAATCATGTGTTAGATTTGCCGCCATAGAGTTTCTCCGATTCTTATGTTTTAGTTATTACTGTTTTGCAAGTTGTATTTAGCTCAATAAATTTGTAAGTTGCCAAAAATTCCTGACAATACTTTGAGTCATACAGGGCGGTTTACTCATTCTGGCATATGGTAGACCATCAATTAGGATCACCAACTTGCTAATCGGGACAACTATTGTTTAATTGTTTGTGTCTATACGATAAGCTACAAAGAATAAGCCGGAATTTTTCCCAGTAGAAAGGCCATATTTTAAATGGAGAGCAACTAGAATTTGTCTGAGTTGGATACGAGTTTAATTTTTGAAGCATAGACTCAATCAGAATTATCCAATTTATAGGCTTTGATCTGGCGTCATTTGGGTTCATCAGAACGTATTATAATGATATCACGATGTGTTTCAGGTGTAGAATCAGTCACAACAGACATTGCAAATGATCAGGTAACAGTGACTGGAGTTCTTGATCCGGATAAGCTGGTGAATGATGTGTACAAGAAAACTGGCAAAAAAGCATCAATAGTAAAGAATGAAGAAAAGAAGGTAGAGGAGAAGAAGAAAGATGAGGAAAAGAAGGACGAGAAACAAGACGAAAAGAAACAAGGAGAAGAAGAAAACAAAGTAGAGGATGATGATAAGAAAACCGATATCAAGAAAATGGAACATTGGCCTTCAAAGTACTACATGGAGCATGCTTACGCCCCTCAAATTTTCAGTGACGAGAACCCAAACGCTTGCTCCGTTATGTAATCAATCATTTGCATTCAGGGTAAGTTTTCTTTATCTGAGGGAATTTTAATGCACTATTGTACGTCGATAGTTATTGGCATTTGGCGAATGAAAGGTTTTATTTCCCTGCAGCTATATTCAAATAATTAATCTCAGCAGGTTGCTCTGCTAGTGATGTGTACATATAGATTTCAAATTGCTAGAGAGTTTGATGAACCGGCCTGGATGTCATTGGTTTGTTAGTCAGTTGCGTGTTTCAATTGTATTTTCTTAGCCCTAAGGAAGGCTTGTATGAGTCAATAACTATATTAGTATGTAAGTTTAGACTTTGAAAAGGAAGCCCCTCTATTTAATTTCGCCAGGTATTATATTACATAATACGACATATAATGTTAAGAGCTTTTAGATGTTGCTGTTGAAGTGAATAGTGGAGCAACTGTTGATTAAAACATCCATCTTTCTTTTTTTTTTTTTGTTTTCCACCATTGGTGGTGCTGAATTGAATTAAAGCTTTTGTGGTGCTCTTTTAGGCGCCGCATATATCCTCATTTTCTGATGTTAATGATACATAAGAGATTACCGATGGATATTGTGTCACTTGGTCTCTGTAGCCACATTTTACCTTCGGAATATGTGAGATCTTGATCATTTGATAAGCATCATGTGAAGTGTTTCTTTCATAATCTTATATTATTATTCCATCCTTTGTGCTTTATGAACTGCTGTAGCAGTTGTTTGCCTCACAAAATGGTACTCTTTACGCCGAGTTCTGACTTTTTTCCATTATGCCTTGAGCGTTGCTTTGCATTATTGATCACTTGTACTTTTCAATATTGATTTCGACTCCATTCTTGACCAAGATTACATATTTGATGCCTCTTCTCATCCACAATATCTATCAAGACTTAGTTACATCCAGAACCCGTTTGAAATTGTCAAATTATCTAGTGTTTCCATAACTTTCATAATTGAGTTGGCACCTCTTCTGAGTTTGAACAATCAAAAATGTTACATTTCATACAAAACCCAATATTTTTTTGTTTGGAAATATTTTTAACCTGAGCAATTTCAACTTTTTGCATTGTTTTGATCTGGGTTTCTTGATTATGTAGACTTAGAGAGGATGCAAGTGTAATTATATATAAAAGCTATGAGGGACTTCATAATTTAATTATTTTAGAAGGGTTGTGAATATAATCAACCCAATCTATTAATTATGCTGTGGACCAAGCTGCTGCTGATAAGCTTATGCCTGATACTTGATTATGAAAGGCGTTAGCCCCACATCCTTTACTTTTTCATATTCTTTCAAAACCTTCTATCCTTCATTACTACTACTAATACACTAGACAATAATTACAGCGCCCCTCCGCGTAAATATATGTTACACAAATCTCCCTTTTTTTCTTTTTTCGTTTCAAATAAATCATATATCTCTATTGTAGTTATTTTTACCTCGCGATGATTCCATTTTATTGATTCAATGATATCATAATGCGAATTTTAGTGAGCTTTTCAAAGTGTTGTTGAATACACGAGTGGTTTTATCCAGGTTTCTTTGATTGTTTTTTGTTTTAAATTTTGGTTAGACTTTGAGTATAAAAAGGTGGTATTTGTTATTCTGAATTTAAGAGAGGAAATTTACGTTGACACAACTATTAGTAAGCGAGAATCAAGTTTCTTTAGTGTGAAAAATATTTTAGATGGCTTGGGAGCCAAAATATCTGATCTCACTTATCTAAAATACCAACTGAAAAATTACTCGTAACTGTGAACTAAGTGAATATTATATAAATAAAATGTAAAGTATGCTGGTAATATATATGTAAGAAGATGGTTGTCGTTGTCCTTTCTTACTAGAGAAATTACACACACCATAAATTTCAAAAGGTTCGCATTTGAAATGCCTGCAAAGCCCTTATCAAGCTTTTATTTTCTTTTTGTTTTTCAATTTTGAATATGATTTTATTTTTTTTTACTGATAATACGTGCACACACCACCTACACGTACAGAAATAGAATTCCAACCATGAAAACAAAGTCCTCGCGTTTTTAAATATAAGGTACATGACCATTACGTCATAAGCGCGAACAGGGCCTTGTCAAGGTTGCTGTATTGGCATTACCATCATATTCTGTACAAGTCGTAACATCCATGAAAGGTCACAATTGCGCCCCACAATTCCACATTTGAAAGGACTCATAATAAAGTTGAGAACAATGTGGTCATTCTCTGCAAGAAATTGGCTTCCATCAAGATGCCTTTGGTCCATCACCTTGTCGCTATGCCCATCCATCGTTACTCGAATCAAACTTGATATTCAGCCATTGGTTCATCTGTGAAAATTTTTCTACCATATGTATTATAAAAGACAATTGAACTCAAAAGTTGGCAAAAAGGCAAGCAAGCGTGCTCTAATCCACTGCAATTTTTTTAAATGTACCTTTTTAGACTTTTCCTCCTTTGAGGTCAACTCTGGACCAAGCCACTTGAAAGTTGAACCTAACAAGCTAAATCTCTTTTATCATGCACCCAAAAGTTTCACCTGCCGCCCCCACTTCTCCTACTATAAATTCTAGTTCGAATTTTTTATTACATTTCCGTGTAATATTTCCTATTACATTCACAATGTGTATCGATGAATTGTTTAAAAAAAAAAAACAGAGAGAGATATCATTGGGTAAACTTCGGGATTGTACTGTTGTACATGTTTGTTTTAGCCTTTTAGGTTTTACTTTTCTATATTCTTTTTTCATTTACAGTCTCCTGGTTAATTTTATGACCGGCTTGTTTGCCGTAATTTTTTCCGGAAGTGACTTTGCGGAAACTAGTCATTGTTGATTCTTGTGTATTTTTTGCCCTTTTTTTCCAAAGCAACTATAACATTCAACTTATTTCAAAAAAAAAAAAAATCATTAAACTTCCTAGATGAATACGATGTGGTAATTTTTATATGCCCTCAATATTATTATATTGAATTCATATAAGAATTTTTCGAAAATGTGACCACACTAGCACACTTGCATGAATTATGGTCCCAGAGACGCGCGGTAGAAGTGAGGCCTAAGCCCACCAATGTGGAAACGGTTGGTTCCTAGACATTAGTCCGCCGGAGGTGGGGCTCGACATCTGTCCTTGAAGTCCGTGAAGTCAAATTTATGGGGACCACTTTGCAAAAAAAAGTGTTAATCCAAAGACACTTGGCAATGTCGTTTTCTTTGTCGAGTCTAAGGAAATAAACTTTGAATGGCCATTATTATCGGTTAGATTCATATAATTGAATGGCCAGTCTGCAAATTATCAAACAGTGCACTCACACTCACTGTTGTATTTCTTATTTGAACTGGACAATTTTGATTTTGCCTACTCGCATTTAAATTCTTAAAACTGGACATGTCCGAATTAAATTGACTGATCAGTTACTCTATTGAATGAAGTCTTTGAATTTATCAACTTTCAAGAGAAACTATTGTTGAAATTTCATGAAACTCCGCTAAGATGTTTATTATCTACGTCGGATATATTACGTAATCTTACATCATATATAATAATGTCAATATTTTTATTTATTATATCATTATTTCTTTTTTAGTGATTTATAGTTCAACTGATCGGTACGTACATATTTGAGGGGCATGTGCATTTCATCTCCCTATATTACCCGTTCAGATTGGATTTTTTTTATAGCAAATAAATTTTTTTTTTTAAAAAAGTACTTTAAAACAAAAAAATTATTTTTTAATGAGTTTTTAAAAAAATAGCCAAAGGGTCTATTTTGATGAATTTTAAAAAAAAATGCTTCTCAAGCATGGTTTTTTTAATGGAAGTTTTTTTTAAGTCAAACAGTTTTGTATTTCGATGCATTAATTTAAAGTGATTTGAAATGTATTTTTATTTGAAGCTACTTTGAGTAGTTTTAAAAAAAACTACATTTTGGCTTTTGTTTTTATGACTTTTACTTTTTTTGAAAAGTCAATCCAAACATAATTTTTTTTAATGAAGTGTTTTTTTAAATAAAAAATAAGTGTTTATCTTCTAAAAAAGGCACATCCAAACGGGTTCAAAAAGCGCTTTTTTAACAAACTTTCCAGAGTAGATTCAAATAAATACACATTTTAAATCATTTTAATTACTATATCTAAAAACAAAATTATTTAACTTAAAAAATTACTATAAAAATATGATTTGAGAAACACTTTTTTCTTTAAAGATCATCCAAAAAGACCTATAGGAGTGATATGAATTATGTCAATTCAAATGCAACTCATCTAAAAAAAGCATAATTTTAATTAAGATTTAGTTGATCGGGTCTGCATGACCAACCAAACTAATTCATCCAATACCTACTGATGATGTCCAAATTCATCGTCAAACATGGAGGCCCGACCCTACGAGGTATTATCCTATGCTTTGAGAAGATTATATTTTGTTCTTTGATGAAAAGGCGCCTCGCAAGATATGAGGGAGTGATTGTAGCTTATAGGCTTGCTAAGTCCCTAGATTCCTTCCAATGTGGGACAAGAATATAGTATCATCATAAGTCCTCCAGTCGAGGGACTTGAGAAGAGGCACAAGGCGATCGTTCCCACAGACAGTGCCATATGAAGATACTCAAATCCGTAGCCGAACATAGAGGCCCGACCCTTCGAGGTATTGCCCCGCACTTTGAGACGGTGGGGTTTTGTCCATTGATGAAAATGCGCCTCGCAAGGTGTAAGGAAGGGATTATAACTTATAGTTTTATTAAGTCTCTAGATTCCTTCCAATATGGAACAAGAATATGGTATCATCACCTACCAAACCTAGCAGAATCTTTCCTATAAATTCACATATTTTTCTTCTACTAAAATATAAATATTTCATTCTCAATTGCAATAATCTACCATCCACATTCCAAATTACATTCTAAAATCCAAATGAATCGAAGAAAATAACCATAATTCAAGGATTAACGAATTCCATATATAATGGCTTAATAGCATGAATAGTATGACGGCAAAATTTGAAAAGTACTTGAACTTCAAAAAGAACCTTTAAAATATAAAACAATAAAAGATATCAAAACTCAAAATTGTGAAAGACTTAAAAAGAAATATATATATATATATATATATGTATATATAGACATATATTGACAACCAAATTTCGAAAAAATAAAAAATATCTTATTTAGTGGTGAGGTGGAATGGTGGAAGGCCAAATGCCCGAGTGTTGCTCTAGTACAATGTCATTTACATATTTTCTTCCAGTACAATGATATTTCAACCTATATGCATCAATGGAGTGGTCTTGATTTCTCAGTTCTCAAGATTCAATCAATATTTCAAAAGTGGTAATATAAAAATTATTATCATTAATAATTATATAAAATAGCAATACTTTTTTATTCTATCACTAATTCAATTTTTTTAATAATAACTTTTATTTTGATCACAATATGATTCAATAATGATAAAAGTTAATGCTTTTGTTGTCACAATTGATAATTTACAATACCTCTATAATGACAATATGGCGACAAAAAAAAATTATTGCTATGATTTTGTGACAAGATTTTTATTACCACTATATTGTCACGAATAAATGGTTTCACTAATTATCAATGATAACAACTCAAATATTATTTTGTCACTATTAATATGATGCAATTCTTGTAACAAAACTAATTACTAGTTGGTCTAGTAGGATGAGATATTAAATCCCTTAAACAATGCCCATAGTTGAATTCTGGTATTGTGAATAGAACAATTTGATTGAAAAAGTCGCCCCCATAATAGATATCTGTAGTACTTGATTTGAATGAGTCTGCTATTGAATCGATTAAGACAAAAAAAAATCTTGTAACGAATTAATTTTTTTAATAACTAAATATATTTATATACATTTACTAATAATTTTACATATCACTTATTATATTTTCATAAACTTACAAGAAAACAAATTTATTCATTTTCTGGTACGAGTGTATATATATTGAATTATATGGTTGACTCCAGAGTCGATTCAACAAAAAATTATTGATTGAAAAACAAATTGAATCATTTTAAACCCAAATACAAAGAACCCAAAATGCAAACTTTATTTTTTGAATCGTATTCATCATGTTTTTGGAAATGGGTTCAAAATATGCATGCCACGATTATTAATAAGAAGTATGTGTGAATTGATACAAAAAGAAAATTATATGAATTGGGTGCATAAATTTAATTACATGTTATATATACTTTATAAAATATTAAATATATGATACGTGACTGAATTTGAATCGTAAAATACATACATCTTATCCATAAAAAATTTCTCGATTGACACGAGATCATGCGATTCGAAAGCCGCTTCATTCATTACCAAGATTCGAAAAAGGTCAAAGCGACGCGGCGTCAGCGCCTATTAATGTAATAACTTTCATACACGTATTTAATGCAAAAGTATTAAATACTTTATGAATCACATTATTAACAGTAAAGCAGTAAAATCATTTTCCACAATGACTAATGTGACTTCCATGTTAATATATTTATTAATATTTAAGTAGTAAATCACACAAGATTTCCCCCCATGCCAAAAAGTGCAATCTCCCCGCCACGTAGACAACCACTAAGACCACAACACAACACGCGCGCAGTACGTGCTCCTCTCTCCTACGTGGACGGCCCCAACGGTGCCGTCCGTTACTCGACCCATATTTATACCATCCCAGCATAACGGCGTCAGCGGTTTCGTTAGTTCCGCCATATAAAACCATGGGCCGCTTTCCTACGTGGCGAGGCCGCAGGAAGGTCATGTGCTCTCGTCTGTAGAGTAGCGTGCAAATGTGTGTCAGCAGCCGGACAGCACATGACAGTCACACTCTACGAAAAGTGGGCACTAAGGACTAACTATTTACCAATAATATCAGTCCACGGCTTA
The DNA here is from genome assembly GCA_026212405.1 of Petrea volubilis. NCBI lineage: Eukaryota > Viridiplantae > Streptophyta > Magnoliopsida > Lamiales > Verbenaceae > Petrea > Petrea volubilis. Next base: position 7,431,180 of record CM047870.1, read on the forward strand.
TTGGTTCTGAAAGTATTTGTCCCTTTTGCACTCTCATGTAATCACCAATTTTTTGGAACTAGTTTGGACTTTATGCTAAAACACTTTATTTAGTATTCATAAAGAAAAAAAAAAACTTTATCTAATTTTTTGTAAATTTAGAATTTTAAATCCTTTATCTCTCTCTCTCTCTCTTATGGTAAACAAATTGTTACATATCAATAAGTGATATTAATACTTCTAATGAAAAATTATGATTAAGGGATTAGGAACTTTTAAAATCAATAAAGAGGTAATAATATTGAGAAAATTATAATTTAAGGTATAAGAAAGTTTTAAAATTAAGAAGAGATAATGAATTTTCGATATTTCAAGATAAGAGATTAATTGAATTTAGATTTTATTTAGAGAAAGTTATAAAAGAAAAAATAAATAAATAGAAAGGTAATTCAAAACATGTTCGAACTATCTAAGCGTGATTTACTTTATTGTTTCGTTCTTTTCTATTAGTTCTCTCATTCACCTTTCTCTACCATGAGAATTATTAGCTTACGGACAAGCAAAATTTCAAATGAGGTATATGATTCTCTCTCGTCCAATTGATCTTCTCTCATTATCCAACGAGATATATTATATGGCTTTTTCTTCAATGCTATACTTGCTTTCAAGTCTAATGATACATGATGCAGGATTTAGCCAAAATTATTTATGGCAGTTAACGTTATGCTGAGCCTCTTTTTTACTTTCATTTTCTATTTTTAAATTATATAATCAAATAGGCCTGTATGGACTATGCATTCAGAATGGTAAAATTATTAATTCATTATTTAAAATAAATTAAACATAAATTAAACTTTACTAAATATGGAACAAGTACTTTTTTACCAAAAAATAGTAGTTACCAACGTAAATATGATTTTTGCATCATAATGGGCATTTAACAATGTAAATAGTTTACTATTCCCTTCTTAATTAAACTTTAATACTGATGTGGCATGCCTTCACGAGGCAGTACACGTCATTAGTTGTTGAAAGGCCAAGGGACACGTCGCATGTAAAATAGCTCCAGAAAAATTTGAGGCATTGGGCACAAACCACTAAATCATCGAAGTGGACAAGAAAATGCCCATTTTTCGACAAATATTCCGTCGAAATTTATTTTCAGCGAAAAATTAAAAAAAAAAAAATTTCAAATTTTCAGTGGATTTTCGGCAGAAAATTCCACCCAAAAATTAAATAAATAAAAAATTAAGAAAAAATAATAATTCTTAAATAAAAATAATTAAAAAATAATATTTTTGAATTTTTCGGTTGAAAATTCTGCTGAAAAATTTCAAAAATAAAATAATAATAATAATAATATTTTTTAAATAAAAAATAATTAAAATTTTTTAATTTAAAATTTTTTAATTTTTAATTTTTCGGCAGATTTTCAACGGAAAATTCCATCAAAAAATTGAAAAAATAAAAAATAATAAAACAATAATTTTTTAAATTAAAAATAAGTTTAAAAAATAATATTTTTGAATTTTTCGGTGGATTTTCGGCGGAAAATTCTGTCAAAAAATTTCAAAAATAAAAAATAATAATAATTTTTAAATAAAAAATAATTAAAAATTAAACTTTTAAATTTTTCGGTGGAAAATTCCGCCGAAAAATTAAAAAAATAAATAATAGTATTTTTTAAATAAATAATATTAATAATTATATATAATTTTAAAATATATTAAAATTTAAAATTTTGATTTTTATTTGAATTATTATTATTATTATTTTAATTAGAATTAAATGAATTTTTGTATGCTATATATATGTTTATAATATTATGTATTATATATATAAATTTTATAAAAATTAAAAATATTAAAATTTTCAATAAATAAAAAACTTATTATTATTATTATTATTATTATTATTATTATTATTTGAATTGTTGTCTGCTATAAATATATATTGTAATGAATTATGACAACAAAGTGAAGATAGGTCAACGTTAAGAGAATTGCATGCCAACCAAGAGGGCAAAGGTTCGATTCCCAGCGGCTCCAAAACTTGGAACAATTTCCGGCGCGTTCCATTGAAAATTTATTTAATTAAAAAAAATTCCACCGAAAATCTATCGAAATTCCGCCGAAACTTGAAAAGAAACCAAGGTTTATCCGGCGAATTCGTTCCACCGAAATTAATTATTTTCCCCGAAATTCCGCTGAAAATACCGTTTTTTCTTGTAGTGCCTCGAAATGATTCCCCAAGAGGCCCACGTTTCATCTCATGGTCAAAGAATGTGCGAGGCTCTTCGAGGAACCCAAGGGTAGCTATCATTAAGTGAGTTCGAGGCCACCCCTTTTTGGGAGTGTCCTTAAAACCCTTTGAAAGCAATTCAAGAGGTAACGTGCGGAAAGACTCTGGGCTTTGTGAGGCTTTGTACCTCGAGGGTCAATTGGACCCACAAAGGCACTTGAGGATAGATAGTATTCGAGGACTAAAGGATCCCGAAATCCCTTAGGTATAGTTCTCCAGAGACTACCACTGCTACTGACTTCTTGGCTAGCAGGTGCACCCCTACCCATCAACGTCCTCTAAAGGTATTGCAGAGGTCGTGTCAATTTCAAGTGTAATAAATGCTATGTCAAAAATATCTTTGATATTAAATGCATGAGATATGCATTTAATTGCAAATATTCCATTCCATTTAATGTTAAGCATGACCAACCCGTCTAGGGGATGGTCCCCAAGACAAGAAAGCAACAATCGACATGCTTTGGTGTACTTCGGTTAACAACTAGTTGACCAATCGCCATTGAACCTGTCAATCCAACCATGACCATTATATATAAATATGCTTCGTCCCAGTTAGTTGGTAAGTTATGTAAGATTAGCTTTCTCTTGCAATATATTGTTTTCTCCTACACTGCCCTAAAAAAGCCTAAACACCGACTTAACTGTCGGAAGGCCTGCGTTGAGGTAAAATTGAATAGTCTCACATGCGTTCACTCCCTTTGTGCAGGAGGACCACCAACAGGAATCTTGAGAAGAAGCTCTTAATCCTGGTCATCCATTCCCAAACGGCATAGAATCCCATGATCATAATTTTTTTATTTGATTAGTTTGTTATTTCTAAATATCTATAAGATATCCCTTTTTATTTATTTTAAAATTTCATAATCCCTTAATCATAATTTTTCCTATTTTTAAATTAAGAAAAAACAAGTAAATCAATGATCATCAATCATAAAATACAAAAATAAAATTATTGTATGTCAACCATAAATCATTATCTAGTAGCATAATACTCACATTAATAGTATTTGAATTCATGACGACCTGCATATGATAAAGCCTCCCCTTGCGGTCGAGGCAAGGGCTCCCCCGGTATCCTTCAAATTCATCAATTGATACATTTGGCATATATTTCACATATCAAAATTTAAAAATGCCAAATTGGTTTTGATGGTTATGTTTTAATTTCTTTTTTTTTTTTTTTTTTTGTTTTTGGATAACTCGATGGTTATGCTATACCTTTTTTTCTCCCCATAATTTGATGGTTAATTATGGCATACAAACAATTTCTATATGATTAAATTTGGAAGCTATACTACGAGTATCATATGGGGCCTACTATGAGTTGTACCATCAATGAAGCTAAAATAAATAGGGTCTAGTGAATTAATTAAATCGTTGGCTTTATGCTAGAGCAGAGCAAGACGAAACTATAGAAATGTTTGTTAAAAACTATACTTTTATGTTTTCTTAGCCATAAATGGTGAAGGTCATAACTAAGAAGACATAATTGATGATTGCATCAATCGTAACAACCCATTTGTTAATTAGTTACAAGTGATCAAGTGAGTTTTAAATTTCCCCAGCTAGTTAGGAAGCCAAAATCCTTTTCATTCTTAAAGGTGGTAAAAATTGTCTGCTTCTAATTATTGGCATCGAAAATTGACTAATTATGCCCAACGTTGGACTGCTTGTTAAAATAAATTTTTATGTTTTTGTTACGATTTGTGAAGCTGTTTGGTATGCCTAACTTAATATGAATTTAGATCTATACTCATACTTTAGCGATTATACATTCGATTTGAGTTTTACATATACTATAAACAATTTAAATTAATCATACTTTTTATTTATTTAAAATATGATGTCCAAATATAAAATATAACATAATTTTAATGACCAACCTATGTATATGAGTCGAAACACCCTTTTCCTGTAAGAATTTTCGCTAGCAACTTAGTAGAGATGTACGGATAAGGTCACTAAGGTATGTTCCTATTACAACGGTCGTCTTAGTCAACTTGGCTGTCGAGTGACGACTGTGTGAAATTCTTAACAAAAGTATTTATCAACATTCTGCAGATAAAGTCGGCAGTGTCACTGCCCCATTTGAAATATTTTAAAATTGGGTCTTTTTTAAGAATTTGTCTCTGGCGTGGGTCTAAACCTAGTTTGAAAAAATTAAGATTCTGATCGAACAACCTTTTATTTCTTAAAAAAAATATATTTTCAAGAATGTTTGATTCAAAACCCGTAAATTAATTGTCTTTTTATTCTCAAGATTACAGAATATAAATTTGCTGTCCTCTGCCTTTTTTAAAAAAAATTAAAAATTATATTTTAACCAAATACATTTAATGGATCCAATTCTACTATGGTATTTAAAACACCAAAAGAGAACAAAGCTTTAGAATGATGCATGAACACGGACTAGCATAAAATGAACTGTAAAATGACCTCCTCCCCCTTACATTTTTTACTTTTTCTTATGGATTCTTTTATTCTTTTTTGGATTTGGACAACTTGGTCTAGTGAAATCGGGCACCGGATTTCCGGATTTCCTATGTAAGAATTAAGAGAATCAACTCTATTATTTCCGGCTTTCCTATTATTGTGCGCGAATGTATTTCACGTTTCTAATGTAAAAAATTAAGAAAATAAATTTTATTATTTACACACGGAATACTTTATTCCAAATTATGTTTCATCATCTAGCCCAATGCATGGATCACATTGTATTTTATTTTCTATTCTAATACATAAATATATACACCAAGTGTAAGATCTCAAATAAAGTGTATAATTAAGCAACCGATCTTATACAAATGATATGGATATAAATTATGAAATATATATATCAAATGTAAAGATGAAATATATATATCAAATGTAAAGATTTCAAACTAAGTGTATAATTAAATAAATAATTTTATACACATGATGTGTATATATAAATTATGAAATAAGAGATAAAATATTATTTTAAAATAAAGATTCTGTTCATATTATTGACAGTATACGTGTGTGATTAGTTTGTACGGGTGTTGTTATTGTATGTGCGTATTATTAAAGTAATTAATGTGCAAACAAAATTTAATATCAAATCTAGAAAATAAACGGCCAATAAGGCAGTAGCCATCTTCCCCACCCACCACATATCTCACCCTTTATATATATCACGACACCAAAGTACAGCACAGATATTATCAGAAATCAGAACAAAATAATCCATAACCATTAGCCACTCTTACCCTCTGATAAAAAACAGTGCCATTAATGGTCTCCAACTCCAGCACCGTCAAACCCGCCTCCGACGGCGACGGGACGGAGGAAGAGAGATGCTCCGTCGAGGAGGTGGCGCTGGTGGTGCCCGAAACCGACGACCCAACTCTCCCCGTCATGACATTCCGTGCATGGGTCCTCGGCCTCACCTCGTGCACTGTCTTGATTTTCCTCAACACTTTCTTCATCTACAGAACCCAGCCCCTGTCCATCTCCGCCATCCTCATGCAGATAGCGGTGCTGCCGGTGGGCAAGTTCATGGCGGCGACGCTGCCGTCGAAGGAGTACACGGTGTTCGGGCGATGGAGCTTCAACCTCAACCCTGGCCCGTTTAACATTAAGGAGCATGTGATTATTACGGTGATGGCTAATTGTGGGGTGTCGATTGGCGGCGGTGATGCCTACTCCATTGGTGCCATTACTGTGATGAAGGCTTATTATAAGCAGAGTGTCAATTTCATCTGCGCTCTTTTGATTGTCTTGACCACTCAGGTATTTTATATTCTTGAAATTTTTCCTCGAAATCTTCAACTAAATCTCGAAATATTTCTTGGGATTTCTGGGATTTTCATTTCTATGGTTGCTTCTTTTCCTTTTCAATTTCGTAACTAACCAACGAATTTATTAGACCCCTTTTCTTGTATTAGTGTATTTAATTGTGGTTGATTTAATGATTTTGGTTATTGGGTAATTGCAGATACTAGGATATGGATGGGCAGGGATGTTGAGAAAGTATTTGGTGGATCCAGTTGAGATGTGGTGGCCTTCAAACCTCGCTCAAGTTTCTTTGTTTAGGTCTGTGTTTTCGCTCAAGTGTCGTTTTCATCATTATGATTTGTTTATTTCTCTTCATTGTTTTCAAAGTTCGTGACTATAGAGAACCATGACTTTTGGCCCAAATTGGGCTAATCTCATTGCTTTACTACGCATCATCTACATGAAACTAGTCTTTTCAAGATGCCACAAATTTTGATGGTTGACGATTGTTTATTCTGCGTTGCGTCGTTTCATTTTTAGCATCTAGTTAAAAAAATCATTGCCATAAAAGTGCAAAAAGATGTGTATGCTCATTATATGGTTGGTTGATTGCTCTGATGAAACTGTTTGATGCACTATGTTTAAACAAAGAATGGATACTCAGATTGTGTCTGTTATTCTCTGGGCTATAACATGAAACAGAGCTATACAGGGTAGATAAATGAGTGGAATATAAGTACAATTTTTCTGGTTTTATTGATGATTGTTGTTTGAAATTCTCATTATATAATATTCCGAAAGAACGTTAAAGGTGTGGATTACCTATCCACTGGTCCACTTTGGGCAGTAATTCAAAAAGGAGCTAAATGATAATCTTGAAATTTTGTGATGTCACATTTTCTTTCTAATCTCTAATTATTAATGTGAACATGGGATAATATTTTTCAGGGCACTTCATGAAAGTGAACTCAAGGCACAAGGCATGACAAGGATGAAGTTTTTTCTGATTTTCATGGCAGCAAGTTTTGCCTACTACTTATTCCCCGGATACCTATTTCAGATTTTGACCTTCTTCTCTTGGGTATGTTGGGTGTGGCCTAAGAGCATCACTGCCCAGCAAATTGGTTCTGGATACCATGGACTTGGTGTGGGTGCCTTCACCCTTGATTGGGCTGGGATTTCGGCATATCATGGCAGTCCATTGGTCACACCCTTTTCTTCAATTCTGAATGTCATGATTGGATTCGTCATGTTTATATACATCATTGTCCCCGTATGTTACTGGAAGTACAACACGTTTGACGCTCATAAATTTCCCATATTTTCTAATCAGTTGTTTACTTCCAGTGGACACAAATATGACACCACCAAGATCTTGACCCCACAATTTGAGCTTAATATTCCCGCATATGAAAAATATGGCAAGCTATACCTCAGTCCTCTGTTTGCTCTCTCAATCGGATCAGGGTTCGCAAGATTTACAGCTACGCTCACGCATGTTGCATTGTTTAATGGCAGGTTGACTCCTTTTGAATCTTTAATTTAAGAATGTGAAATCTTCGCTAGAAACAGATGTGGAAAGAAATGAATTGTTTAACGTATTGTCTCTAATAAATCATTGATAATTGCATAAGTTGACAATCTACTTGATTTTTGTTTGGCTAGTGATATTTGGAAGCAAAGCAAATCTGCCGTGAAGAACGTCAAATTGGACATTCATGCTAAACTGATGAGAAGTTACAAGCAAGTGCCTCAGTGGTGGTTCCTCATTTTATTAGTAGGCAGCATCGTCTTATCTTTAATGATGGCATTTGTGTGGAAAGAAGACGTTCAGCTTCCATGGTGGGGGATGCTCTTTGCATTTGGCTTAGCTTGGATTGTTACACTTCCGATTGGAGTCATTCAAGCCACTACCAACCAGGTAATATGTGATCTTGATACATTAACAACTTCATTAGATTATACAAAAATCTAATTTTTCTGAATTTTTTTTTCCTAATAAATTATGTTGCAGCAACCTGGATACGACATAATTGCCCAGTTCATTATTGGGTACATCCTTCCAGGAAAACCGATTGCAAATCTGCTTTTCAAGATTTACGGTCGAATAAGTACCATCCATGCTCTTTCTTTCTTAGCTGATCTTAAACTCGGGCACTACATGAAAATCCCACCAAGATGCATGTACACAGCGCAGGTCTTTATTTGAACCTCTTATCATTACTTGGACTCATATTTTGTGATCACCATAATGAAAATTCTTATCTTTTTCAAAAAATTTGCCTTTTTATAGCTGGTTGGAACCCTAGTTTCTGGTGTAGTCAACCTTGGAGTAGCATGGTGGATGTTGGGGAGCATCGAGAACATCTGTGATATTGAGGCACAGCATCCCGAGAGCCCTTGGACTTGTCCTAAATTTCGAGTCACGTTTGATGCTTCTGTCATTTGGGGTCTAATCGGACCCGAAAGGCTGTTCGGATCAGGTGGAATGTATAGAAACCTGGTGTGGTTATTCCTGATAGGAGCAGTCTTGCCAGTTCCTGTTTGGATATTGAGCAAAATCTTCCCAGACAAGAAATGGATTCCACTTATCAACATACCAGTTATCTCTTACGGCTTTGCTGGAATGCCACCGGCCACCCCCACCAACATAGCTAGCTGGATCATTGTGGGAACATTCTTCAACTATTTTGTGTTCCAATATAGGAAAAGATGGTGGCAGAAATACAACTATGTTCTATCAGCTGCATTGGATGCCGGCACAGCTTTCATGGCTGTTTTCTTGTTTTTTGCTCTGCAAAACGAGGGTAGGAATGTCAAATGGTGGGGGTCGCAGCCGGATCATTGCCCCTTGGCTTCTTGCCCGACAGCACCGGGGATTGTGGTTGAAGGCTGTCCTGTTTTCCGGTGAAAAAAATAGGGTTTGGTGACTAGAAAACGTTGTTTTGATTGGAAAGAATAATGTAGTAGATGCTAAAGGCTGTAAAAAGGCTGGCTACAATTTTGAGTAACGAATGGCTTCGCGCTTTGGATTAATGTAAATCTTAATAATTTAAGGTGTGAGAGCAATTTCCTTACTTCCAAGTTATGCGGTTTTTCTTTGTTTACTATACAATTGGCAGATTGCTGCCAATTGCCATCGAATCAGCATTGAGTTCACTAATTTTCAACGTTGTCCATTTCTAGTTGTCAACTCATACATACAGGGGGACCAATGAAGATGACAATTGACGAGAGAGAGAGTGTTTTTCTTTTTTGTTTTCTAGTGGAAATAGCATCTTTGAGCTGCATTTCAACTCTTATCCACAAAACTAATCTTCATACTTTTGTGCTCCTAATTTTTATATGGTAATTTCTCATGGATCCATCTCTAAGGTTACTTTTACAAATAAAAGGATGTGAAAGTTAAGGTTTCAAGTACCATTAGTTTTATTTGAATAATGAATTTGGAATTAGCATGAATTTCAAATCTTCCCATGTCCAGTTTTTTTTTTTTTTTCATGTTATTATTGGGTTTCAGCTTCATCTGACATCACAATCATTTTAAATCTTTAATTCTGAATTTTTTTTAACCCAAAACCAAACTAGGAAGTTCCTTTTTTTTAACGTAATAAGTTGTCACCATAAAAAAAGAAAAGGAGAGGAAGAAACCAGAACCATGTGGTGTTTATTCCACTAGATTTGATTCACATACTAGACAACAAAATCTTGACCGAGCCAAGATACAAATATGGTTTCAACCATAACCACTCGTGTTTCTTTATAATATTCTAGGGGTCTTTTCTAGCCAATTGCAGGTATTTTTGTATTAATCTTAACCAAACCAACTTATAAGCTTCTAAAATATCTTATTTTGAAAGCTTATAATTTGTTACGAACTTGCAAGTTTCTCCCCTTAAAATTTTGCATTAAACACTATATGACATCTTATAAAATATTTCGAAAAACTTGTCAGTTTAGCCAAACACTCTCCAAATTGAAAGTTTGATGTTGTTTTCTTGAAGCTTAACTCAACCACCTAAAGAAATCAAGTCAGTAGCTGGCAACAAGACATTATCATCAAAGCAAAGAAGAATAGATAGACGGAAAACAAGTGGGGAATAAAAGCTCAAGTGCATGCACATCAAAGAAGATTTTTCAAATATTCCTTGTATGGCCATTTTTCTGAAGTCGACATAAGTAATCTACCTGAAGTTGTACTTGGGATGATGTCAATTACATTTAAGAAACTAAGACTACCGTACGTGTCGTGATTTTTACCTCTGTATGGACTTGTAAAACACGACCGTCACATATTTGGAGAGGAACCGATTGGTAGAACCAAGTGCTACAACAGATGGGCGGATCCTGTCTCTGTGCATGTAGAGATGGTTTAGCACCACGTGCTGTGGTCTCGAGTAAGGAGGCGGAATCTCCATATGAGATGATGGGGCATTAAGCAAAGTTAAATTTAGATGTGGAGGAACCATTGGGGGTTCCTTCGCAAAGTCGTCTTGACCAAGTTGCAAATTGTTGTAGCTGGAGTCAGGTGATTGAGGAGGTTCGAAACCAGAAATGCTGTCAATATCTTCTGGAACATAATCCTACACGAAAAAGTTAGAGAGCACTTTTGTATTAACATGTAGCTGCTGACAAGCAATTATGTCAAGATGAATGACATTCAAAGATGTCTAGGATTAATTCACCAATAGATATCCAAAAACTAGATTTTAAGATGATACATTCACCACCCAATATGAGAAAATAGCACAAAAAGATCTTTCCATGTATGTGAAGGCTACGGTTTGTAATTTTCCTTTCAAGTAAAATAATTAAAATAATTTTGCCGTCACTCATATACCTTTACTTCCTTCAGATATATCATGACAAAATCACCGAAAAATACTGGAAATAGAACAGGATCAACAGAAAAATATCTTCAGCTAAATCTCTTGTGCTTCAATACCTTGGTCACTTAGCAACTCAAAAACAAAATTCTGATCAGCCTGCCTCCGAGGAAGACAATAAGATTTTAATGGGAAATGCCATTATCTATTCGCACTTTCTATGGAATCTGAACTTCAGTCAAGCTTGACATCAGTTATCAATATAAATGAATACACTTCGAGAAATCAGGATTCAGCAAGAAATTGGAAGCAGAATATGCCCACAAAATCATAGATGTGAAATTAGGGTTGCATAATAAACTATTTACCACAGGATTTTTAAGTTCCTACATTTCTGGGTAATTTTTGGTTTTCTGCTAGGGTGCTCAGAAATGTTTTGGTTAGTTATATTTTGTTTGTGGATTTGGGGAATGTATGTAAAATAAAAGCATTTTAGATTTTATTTTTGAGGGACATAATTTTCACTCAAAGGATTTTTCATATAAGTTTTTCTCTGATTAGTTGTGCCATATCATGGCTTTTATATTATTATAAGTTAATATTATAGTGGTACACTAATTCAAAATATACTGTTACATTAGAATAATGATTGCCATATAGAAATACACGTATGTCTTCTTGATATAATTATTCGAATAGATCATATTTTAGTAATATTTCAAGAGAAAGATGTATTTTGGGGAAAATATTTGTTTTTATTTTGACGTTGTAATATTTTGGTTTTTGGCCAAAATGAATTCAAACATAGACCTTGTGTTTAGGCTAGTTTGTTTTAAGTTATAATGACTATGACAACTAACGCTTCACAATAGGCTAAATACTCCACCCTCTCGACATTTTCAACTATAGCATATAAACATCGTCAATCTTGCTTGTTTCCATTGACTGCTGGCAAGCAGTGGATCTTTATGAAGATGAAACAAACAAGTGAGTGACACATTTGATTCCACCAATGCAGTTTGTGGTTGGCAGTTAACACCCAAGGTCTCTTTACAAAAGGGTCATATCCTTTTAACTCAAAACAATGCCTCAGCTTGAGCACATTGGAACTTTCATTTGTATCACTAGAAAGCTTTTTATTTCTTTGAATGATTCTAAATCAAAGGGTGGAAAGACTCAAAATGCAGGAGAACTTCCCCTGAGATGGGGGGAAATGCTCTTTCTCCAAACAATTAGCTCACTATCCAGATAACTATATGAATGGATCAAGTGACCCTAATGGCATAAAAAGTTGACACATTGTCCCTACATGAGGTTCTGGACAACTTTAAATGGGACTTCATGACTTAGTTACTGAAAGGCAATTACAATTTGGCAGGACAACAACGGAAACGCAGCTATTGGTACCAGGGATGTACTGCAGAATCTACCCAAAAGAGAAAAATATACTTCACATTATTCACTAACGCCATATGGCCATAGTAGTTATGGTTACAAAGAGCACAGCACTCCATAAAAAGACAAACTTTATAGTACAAAAAACTTTTTTATGTGTTTTCAGACCAATGAATCAGTAACTGATACCATTGGGTATGCAAGAAAATATATAAGGGGTAAGATAATCATTATCCAATAGATATAGTTGCTAATAGTCAATTAATGCACAGATGCAAGTTTTGGAAAAAGAACATGAAATCTTTCAACCAAAAAGAAGCAGTAATCAACCATATATCCAACTTTAAGACAAATCATTTATTAGCATGGCTGGCCAGCCAAAATCATTTGGAAAGTGCCGAAGTAGTTTTTATGGCGTTCGTGAATAAGCCTGTACATTTCGTAACAAGCTCTGAACTTAAGGCCTTGCGACCATTATATAGCTTTTGTGAAATTGCTAAGACGATTCGAAAAGGGAGAAATCGAAAAGCTATCCAACTTCAGAAATTAGCAAAACTTAGGCAAGAGGGTAAAGCATTTTAATTGAGACAAAGGAAGCAAAGAGTAATAAACCAGCTAGAATAACACATGATGTAAATATATTCCATTTCTGTCACTATTTCCTAATGAATTCATGTCATCATGTAAACTTCTTACCGTGTCCTTATTTTCAGAACAAAATAGATGGTAAATGAAGCAAATATAAAAAGTGAACGCTATAAGAAGTGAAAAAAAAAAAAAAAAGAATGGCAAAATTTAAATGAGAAGACAAAAGGTACCTGCAAGTCTAAAATGTTATATGCATTTCCTGAATCATCCTGTTCCCATGGCTGGTCAGAGGTGTACCTCCATTGTCCATCTACATAAAACCTGTACCGATAAACTCCTGAAGGAAGTACTTTCATGATGGTGAAGTCTTTCCCTGATCTTTGAAGGGGCTTCCTGTAGAAGTTACAATCTAAAATGCACTCACAATCTTTGTGACGTATAAATGAATGAATTTAAAAAATCAAATCAATAAACAATAACCTTGATTTCCAACCATCCCATGAGCCCTCCACAGCAACTTCCTTGCCACCATAGCTCCATGTGATCATAGTTGGGATACATTGGTCATCATATGTGTCTTCATTACCCGAGCTAGTTTGCATCCATGAAGGGCTGGGGATATGCAGCTCATCAGGTCTTTGTAAAGGAAGCACTGGCATCTGAACAGAAAACAAAGCACTGAATTTCACTCAGTCTACTGCATAGATCCTCCAGGGAGATGTCATAAAGGCTGGCACAGCTCATAGTTGCATTTAATACAGACTAATGGCATCAGTCTGTGCCTAATTCTCTTTGTTGAAATTACCAACCCAATATGAAATCAAAAACAAGGCCAGAGATTTCTTGGAAAAAAAGCTCCATGTCAAAATACAGACTCAGACAAAAGCCGTTCGTTGATAAACGCTATATGATAAAACTTATGCACAATGCCGATTGGTGAGAATCAAAACAACTTTACGTCATCATAGCTATGTTTTCAAATACCAACCAAATAACTTAGTTGAGATTTAAGGACAATCACGAACGTATCCATCCGGAACCACAAATTTTGTTCCCTGAATAATCACCTATATAAATAAGATATCTTAACATAAATCCTCCGACATTCAACCATTTTCCACAAAATTTAATTAGGCATACAGTGAATGGAGAATTAACCAAAAACGAAAAGAAAAAGGGTTACATAGTTACAGCAAGCTACATTACAGAAGCAAAAGAATTTATTACCCCGCATGAAAACTCAACCATTGAAGTCTTCAAATCTACTCTAATTGTTGCTTTATGCTACAGTCACCCATGCAGATTCAACACAATAGGCCAAATGATAGAACAGTTTCAATACAACTCAATACCACAAATTTCAATCAGTTGAAACAAAAGATCCCATTTTACACATCACCCACCAAATAAAGAAGAAATCTTTAACACACAAAAATCGCCAGAAACCATGGAAACAAGAAAGAAATCAAACAAGTTACCTGAGGTCTGAACATCAAAGGCGATTGAGAAGCCCTAGGACTTGGAGGAGGGGACTGGCCCATGTACTCACCACTACCATGCGCACCCTCTTGATCGGCCATGCTAACCTGCGTAGCGGCAGGGTCCTCAACCCCTGATGGGATATCGCTGCTACCCTCTTCCCTTCCATTCGCATTCCCCATTTTTTTATCGTCACTCTGTTACCCCCAAACAATACAGAATAATAGAATCCACTAAGAATCCCTGCTTCTAGGTTCCCTTTAATTATAGTATGCGCAGCATGCTCGAAAAGGGGTAAGCACAACAAAAACGAAATGGGAAACAAGGCAAGTGAAAGGGGTCCGTTTAATTCATGAAGGTATTTGCTGGGCAAGGTCGATTGAGAAAAAAGAACCAGTTTGGTTTGATTAAGCTGAGCATATGATGACGAATCTTGATAGTTACTAATAGCAGTTTTCGATTTTCTTGATTACTGGGAAAGTAAGTGGTGGTGTGGTAATATGTAATCCTTCGAGTTTGGAAATTTGGAACTGTGGTGTGGTGCGGTGTGGTGTGGTGAATTATGTCGTCTGGGTGGGGAAATTCTTCGAGGTGTAGCTAACATATATACACCCAATTGTTGAGATTTAGTCGCATTTTATAAATTATCATATTCATATTATACATGTAAAATATGATTAGATGTGAATGATTGAGAGGGTGTTTGGCTAAGTTTATTTGTATCATCTTATAAGTTTCTACATTTTATAAAATATTTTAAAAATTTATAAGATATTAGATCTTATTTTAAAAATAAATTATCAATGTGTTTGGATAATTAAAATAGTGTGTAACTTATAAGATGTAAGTAATGATAAAATTATAATTAATTTGGTTAAAAATATGGAGTTTGTTAGAATTTTAAAAAATAAATTAACTCCTCTTTACTTTTTAAAAAAGACCTGATAAGCTCCTAAATATTTTATTTTAGGAGTTTATAAGTTCTTTTCCCTTAAAATTTTATCAAATATTCCACCACATTTTATAAGCTCTCAAACATCTTATAAGATGTTTTAAGTAACTTATAATGTAACCAAAAAAAAAAAAAAAAAAAGAGTAACTTATAAGCTTAGCCAAACACCCTCTGAATGTCCGGTGGAATTCATTCATCCGATTTGTTGAAGGATTTTCCATCTGAATTTATGCACATGATCCAAAGAAATTTGAAAATTTTGATCTATATGATACTTAGAATCTAATAGAGACAAAAGGCCCAACAAAGTTTCTGACCTTTAATTGGATATGTAAAAAATTCTTGTATGCATCCGAAATAGGTCTTACATACACAAATTGAATAATTTATATTTTGTATTTATTTATGTATTTGAAGAAAATATTGATATATAAAACATGAGATATATAATACATATATGAAATCAAAAAATCGAGTTGGTATAAAAATTTTCGGAGTGGGATGGTGGGTTGTATGGAGGGATGCAGGTCACATCGAGCCTTGTGACATCCTTTTGTTTTTCATTTAATGTCGATATATATATATATATGGGCGCTGATGCTTCCTTTTTTTTTTGGGAAATTTAAATTTTTACGGACTTAACACATTTTTTATATGAAAAGTTATCATTCATCACATAAAATTAAATATGACCAATGATAGTTATAGGAAAATGTCAATGATTTGTGGAACATGGACGTATTTATATTTTACTGTACCTTAAAAATTTTACTATATTTTGAACATGTTAAAAAGACAGCATCAAGTTATTTGTAAACCTAATCAGATTGTGTTAGTATTAACTATTATGTAACATTTAGAGAGTGATATTTTGAAGAGCTTATAAGCTCTTAAAATTTATTTGGTAATTTTTGAAGTTAAGGAGTTTATAAACACCAAAAATAAGTTGTTTGGAGTTTATAAGCTCCAAAAAAAAAGTAAAGAACCCTAACTTTTTTTAAAAACAGCTTATGAGCTATCTAGCATCAAAATACGAAATGACATAAATATTTTTATTTTTTTCAATGTAACATTCCTACTCTCTCCAAAAAATATTTATTTACATAAATTAATTTTACATTATTATTTTTTATTATAATTAGATTTAAAATAAAATATAAGCTCTCACTTTTACCAAACGAAATCACAATTTATAAGCTCAAAAAACATCTTATAAGCTACAAGATCTTATTTTTCCAAACACTTTGATAATTTATTATTAAAATAAGACATATAAGCTTATAAACTCTAAAAACATCTTATAAACTATACGAGTTTATAAGCTCTTTAAAATAAATTAAACCAAACACCCTCTTAATCCAAAAGTCTAAGGAGCACCAACGTCAGCATGAGCCATTTTCATTAAAGATAACTAAATAAAGATGAAAACTAATTTTGTTATGTACTTGTTTGGACGATCTTCTACATTGGAGAATTTTTTGTAGTTGAAGAGTAACTTGTTCATTTAGTTAAACAAGGTCAAATCTTATTAGGTAACCAATTAAGGTCCCAAAATGATGAATTTACAGAGTAAAGGAAAAAAATGGAGGTGGTAATCATTTATCAGGAACAGAAGGGTGGTTACACGTACCAACCACCAATTGATCTAGTGGGATAAGGAGTTAGGTTCCTTAATCAACGTTCAGGATTCAACTTTAGAGTTGTGAATTGAGCAACTGGGTTGGGAAGGTCGCCCCCATAATGAGCTTCTACAGTGCCCGATTCGGATTAGTCGGTCAATGAACCTGAATCGGGTGATTAAGACCACAAAAATAAGGGTGGTTACACGTTATAAAATCAATAATAAAAATTGTATAATTAGAGAATTTGGAGCAGTTTGAATTTTTTTTTTTGGTGGGAGCCAAATGAGCAAAAAGTTGAAAGGCGGGCCATCAAATACTCGTAATTGTTTTTGCACGCAACTTGCTATATATTGTTAGCGTCCATTTTAGCTTCTTGCACTGCAACAATTATAACTGCCCCTTCTTTTTATTTTTGATGATTCAATGACTATTATTACTCATTAATGCCATTTGTACTGAAACAATTCATAGTATCATGGGGCCTGGGGGCCAGAAAAAGGGTACTATGTGATGAGTAGTAATGATTATCTAGTAGCTAGGCAATCATCAAGCCGATTGGGAATTCGAATTTAATCGGTGTCAAACATAGGATGATTAATGAATAATGAAAAAAAATATATATAGAAATCAACTAACCTCAATCAATGGTCTCTTCTTGTGCATATAATAGTTTGGGTTTACTTGGGCCTTTCTGTATTTGACTAACCTCAATGTCAACCGCGCGTCCCAAAATTTTGTCCATCTAAAGCCTGCATACTCGAGGCCTATTAGTGTGCTATCATTTAAATTGAAGAGACCCCGTCCACATACACGCATGCACACACATTATCAGTTCGGATTCTCTCCTACCAACAGTGATATATCTTTTATTCTACTTATCAATGCACGCCACGTGAATTAGTAAACAATTGAGATAAGCAATTACAATTTCTAAAATTTTCTTATGTCACAAGTTTTTCTCTTTTCTTACCTCAACCACTTACCAATTTACATGACTTGTATTAATGAATTAAGAAAAAGATGAAGCACCATTTTTGTAAGAGGGAATCCAGACTGCGCACATTACACATGCATATAGAAAGAGGAAGGTAATGTGCTTATTTTGACAACAAGCAGTTTGGATTTTTTTTATAACATTTCTTGTGTAATATTTTTTGTTATACTCGTTAATGTATACCACGTACATTATTGAATAATGAGCAATTGTAATTAGAAAAAAGAATTTCCAGTTTTTTTTCATATCACAATTTTTTTTTCCTTTCTTCATCTCAAATGTTCATCAATACATATAGCGTGTATTGTTAAATGTAATAGAAGATGTTACACCAAAATATTGCATAAGATCTGAATTGCACAATATAAGATGAATGGATTCTGGATATTCCACATTTCTCGTAAGCTAGTGAAGCTTTTTGTCTGTCACTTCTCGTACGATTACAAATGGACCATTTAATTGATTTCAGAATATTTTGATTCGGGCCTCTAACCTCGTATTAATTTTTTACAAGTAGATGATAAGCAAGTTCTAATTTTCTCATCCAATTATTGTAAAAGTATAATTTCCTCATTGAATTACGAACCTTTTTGGATTTTGAATGTTCCCATGAGTTTGTCAAAGTTTGATATTTCCTACGTCATTTTGACATTGTTGGTGCATGGCTTCTCTTTACCATTTTACTTTCTCTTAATTTGGTTGAACAGGCTGTCAGTTCATATTTGCAATTGACTCGCATGGGCGTTAGGCAGTGTGCGTATGAAATCCATTACATATATAATACTATTTTGAGATTAATTTTTTCCATTATGAATCCATTGGTATATACTTGCGCTAATCAATTACATTTTAATCATTATCTTTACTTGTGATGAAATTCTATCCATTACAAAATTTCATCAGCAGGGAAGTTGACAAACATGACAAGAAATTTTTCGTAACGATTATACGTGACAAAGGAGGTACGGAAACAAAAAAACATGTTCATATATGATATATATATATATATATATATCCACAGCAAACGAACAAAGCACAAACGACACGAGTAAACATTCCAGGGACATCACTGCAGTTTCCTGTTATTAATAATATCTAACTAAAAAGACACGAGCATGCGCAAGCCTGCAACTCAGACTGTGACTAAAGCGCCATCCACACAAGCTGCAAACATTCTTAACTACTCAACAGTATTATGCATGCAATGTCCCCTTGTTATTACAACACCATCGACGTTATCCCCCCTAAAATTAATTTTCACGTGTGCTTTAGGTCAGGCATCAAATGTATGTTGTATGCGGTGTAACTACGGATGCCTTCGCCGATCGAGGCCAGTTTAATCGTCTGTTTGTGGTTCCTGGTACAAGCAGATTGCCAGCAAGGAGAACTTTTTGGCAGACCAACAACTTTAACGTGACAAATCTTTTCCAAGTTTGGGATTGCATGCAGGTGCGAAGGAATATCAATCAGGAAATCTCCAGAATTATCTGTGCTGCTTTTGGCCCACAATTTCCTCGTCTTCCGGCCGCTCCCGCAGAAAACGGCCACCTTCGCGCCTGCATTAGTTAAGGGGTACGAGTTATTATATCACATATTTAAATTGGGTTCGAATGTAATTAATCTTAATTTAAATAGTTATATCTTTCAGTCTTGAGATTTGTTTCGTATTTACTTATAACTTTCATCCTGTACTAATTTCATACCTATCAACACATTGAAAAGTGTTCCAACAAATACTATATAGGACGATTTTATGTTTGAGACCCATAAAAGCGTGTCATAGAGAGCGATTCCAATAAGATTTTTCCCGTATATATTCATAACTTTCATAGTGTACCAATTTCATATTGTGCCAAAATTTGGTGGACTAAATATTTGGTCTAATGAAAAATCAAACAACTGTTCGGCTTCTAATTTGACTTCGTCGGGGGGGCTTGCTTTGACATGATTATCTTTTTTTTTTGGTCAACTTTTGAAAATTAACGGAAGGTTTAATATCAATAGAGCACTTGCGCGCACAGAGTTTGGCAGTTTTGCACTTCATAGGCAGTCTTCTATTACATCGTAAGTTGCTGATTAATAACAACGGGACCGTGTAATCATTGCGAAAATAATGATCACCAAACTTTCTAATATGACAAATTACCATATCACAAGGGCGTGGTTGATGTTACAAGCTACTCAATATTATTAATATTTATATATGTTTGAGAGCTTAGTTATAAAATGTCATAAAGCTTTTGCTGGTAAAATTTATAGGCGACTAGTTTGTAAGTTCCTAAAATAAAATGTTCAGTAACTTATAAACTCCTTTAAAAGAAGTAAAGAATTACTAATTTATTTTGAATGTGTTAATAAGTTACCTTTGTTTCAACTAAATTAATTATAAAATGGAAAAATTACACTGACCACCCCTGAGGTTTGATTGATTTACGAAAAACCCCTTACTTTTTCAAAAATTACCAAAAACCCCCTAAGGTTTCAAAAATATTACAAACTTATTCGAATTTCCGAAAATACCCCTTCCCCTTTTTTGGGTGATTTACATTGACCACCCCGAGATTAGGCTAATTTACGAGAAACCCCATGTGGTTTAAAAAATTACCAAAAACCCCCTGAGGTTATACTAATATTACAACTAGCACCTACTTAGGTTGACTTATCAACAATATTAATTCTTTTTTTTTCCTCTGTAATATTGTTATCATAAAATTTTAATTTAGTAGATTTGGAAAAAAAATTATGATTATGTGAAATGAGAAATATAAACATTGATTGAAATAAAAAATTGAAATTAAATAATACACTTGAAAATTTTATTTAGCTTGAGGACTCTAACTCATTTCTCTTAAAATTTACTCCGTATTAGTGATAATATAACATACTTGATGTGTTGGTAGATACCTTTAATGCATTAAATTCAGAATATTTATTTGAATAAATAATCACATTTTTTTTTCAAATCTATTACATTAAAATTTTATGATAACAATATTACAGAGGAGCAAAAAAATATTTAATATTGTTAATAAGTCATCCTAAATAGGTGCTAGTTGTACTATTGGTATAACTTCGGGGGGGGGTTTGGTAATTTTTGAAACCATAAGGGGTTTCTCGTAAATTAACCAAATCTCAGGGTGATCAGTGTAAATCACCCAAAAAAAGGGAAGGGGTATTTTCGGAAATTTGAATAAGTTTGTAATATTTTTGAAACCTTAGGGGGGTTTTTTGTAATTTTTGAAAAAGTAGGAAATTTTTCGTAAATTAGCCAAACCTCAGGGGTAGTCAGTGTAATTCGCCCTTATAAAATTGACATTAATAACCTCGAATAAGCCCCACTGTATTATTTATCCAAACATTGTTAAAACTTATCTTAATATAAGATTAATCAGCAACTGACTTATAAACTAAAGCATTATATACGCTGTAGGATTTTATAATATGTTTCCAATAAATTTAGCCGAACACCTTCTAAATCCACAAAGATTTTGCGATTCTGCATGTGCTTAGCTTCAGCCTTCAAGTAACAAAAATCTATATATTGTTGAGGTCTTTTGTTTGACGACCTTCATATTATTAGTCATTCCAAATTACAAGCCTGTCTAGCATATATAAACTAATTAGAATTATAATATCATGATTATGAGCCCTATTGGATGAACTTTTTTTCTTAATATATATATATATATATATATATATATATTTTGAAAATTAAAAAGCACTTTATAGCAAAAAAAATTATGTTTGGATGGGCTCTTTAAAAATGCAGATGTCAAAAAAAAGGCAAAAAGAGCTTTGTTAGGAGCTACTCCAAAATAACTTCAACTAAAAGTACTTTTAATTGTTGTATCATAATCCGAATGCTGCACTAGCTTAATGAGAAAAAACTGTAGGATAAAAAGCATTGTTCGATAAGCACTTTTTTTTTAAATTCATCCAAACGGACACTATATATAGTTAAACTCATATATTCGTGTTCATTCGGATACCTAATTAACAATTTTCCAACATAATCTGGAAAGAATTTTTAGACTGCATAGTGATTATAGCAAAATCTAGATATGAAGCCAAGTGTATAATTAAGAAAGAAATTTTGTACACATATCATCAATGTGAATTATAAAATAGAAGATGTCCTATACGTTAGCAAATACTAAAACTGCAGGTTAATTAAGTGAAAATCAAGAAAACCTGAGACCGGATACGGGTGGACAGAAGCACTCTGTTTTGCAGCAGAACCATGGCAGAAGAGTTTGCCACCTACGACGACAGTCGAGAGCTTCTCTTCTCCATAACCAGCCCACTTCACCAGCTCTTCATCCAACAAGTTCAATTCTCCGGTGGCGATCGCTGGGGTTTCCAGGAAAACCAAGACGATGAACGCCACGAATATCATCGTCTTCATAAGATTGTTGTGTCGTTCGAGAAAATGGCTCATAATCTTTTTGTTGGTAAGCAAAATAATCTAACTTTGTAGCAAAGCTAGGCCGAGAATGAAGGGACAATGAAGTTGTAGCTACCATATGTTACCATCTTTGGGTTTTATATAAGGGCCTTGCATGGTTCACATACCCTTTTCCTATATTTGATATTACATTTCTGGCCTTCACCAAATTATTGGATGTTTGCCTGCCAACTTAAAATTAGTTTCTTATTCGTAAGGCTTTCAAGTAGAATCAAGGTCGGAACATGCACTAAACAATTCACGAAAAAACTTAAATTATAATGTCAAAATTTCACTGAATATATATCGGTTTGTCAATTAATGTTCTAATTACTATCAATGTTAATAATTAACAATTAATACGTGTATAGTGACATAAAAAAATTGGAAAATTCTTACCCAGATTCGGCTTGGCCGCACCCAACCAATTATATAACAAGTGTTAATACACTTGTTATGTGATTGGTCACTCTCCCTAAACTAGGAAAGAGCCTGGCACTTCAAGTCTTCAACAAATTAAAGAGTACTGGTCAACTGGTCTTAGCTAGTGATAAATTATTAACAATGTGGATTAATTAATTATTATCATAAGTTTTTTTTTTGATACAATTATTATCATAAGTTGTAATGAAATTTTATCGTGATTATAGACATGTCACTAATTATTGGTTCATACTAAACTTTTTAACTTTTTAATTGCATGCAACACAGTAATTTTTTTATCATTTAATAGATATTTAATTCATGACAATTTGGTATTATCACTTATTCTGGTTCAGACAGCCAAAGCTACACTGAGGGCATATTAGTAAATGCATCTCATTAATCTAAGGTAAAGGGTTTTGTCAACTTTGACAAATTAACTTTTTTTTCTCTTTTTTTGGTTTCATTTATCAAAATATGCGTAGAGAAGAAAGCTGGAAGTTGGGAAATGGAAGGCCAACTGTTTGGGTTGGTAGCCTAATCTTATCTCCTACGAATTATTTAATATTAACATTAATAATACCAAAAGCTCAGGCTGAATCAAAAACCTTTCAAATATCTGTGGACTATAAATTGGTAAACTAGCATTAGAGTTTGGGTCAACTTGTCAAGCCTGCCCCAACTACAAAGTGCATTAACGCCCTCCTACTTCGTGAAAAATCTCATATGGACATACAACGCACTATGAAGAACCATTTTTTTTTTTAAATAAACACGCACACGCACACACACACACACGACTACTATGAGCATTCAAATCCTAACATTAATTTTTTTATATTTTAAAAAAACGTGATATATATCCATTAGATCAAATGTTTTCGTACATGAAAAATTAAAATCCTTTATGCAAACCAAAAGTGAGTAGAAATCGAATTTAGTACTTTCATATCTAAATGGGGTTAGCCGATCGTGAAAGAAATAGTTTATATATAATATATATTTGATGAATTAAAAATTGATATAGTGATATATATATATATATCCCATAAATTTATATTAAGATATAAATTAACTAATGGGGTAGGCCGATTAGACAAGTAAATCTAGCTAGGGAATATCAATGGATTCAAATTTTAATAGACTCATGTTCAAATTTTAGCATTTTATTTTCAATTAAAAAAATGTTAATTTGATTGATCAGATTTGACTATAATGCGCATTAATATAAATAATGGTACACACTAATTTGATTTGTTGAGAAATTTGTTTTAATAGAAAATTAATGGAAGTTCTACCTGAATCTTTCCAATTATTTTTTATTTTTTATTTTTTTATTTTTTGTTTTTAGCTCTTTCACGAGGCATTGAAATATATACTACTTGTTGCTTATATTACTTAAAAGCGTTTATTATTATTTGCTGTTGTTTGGCTTAGATTCTTTTATGTTCGTTGCATTACTAATTTTTTTCTTTAAGAAAACGGACTTACTATTAAGGAAAATTCTATCGTTAGTCACAGTTTGTAGGTGACTAACGTTAGTCACCTTTAATTCTAGCCATTAGATTTGTGATATTTAATCTAAACCATTAATCTGTATATGACTTGCAACCTGTTATGCAGGTAAATTAGAAAGGTTACCTGCTATACAGGTTAGCAATTGATTTTTTATACAACCATTATTATAGTAGACCAACCCATTAAACATTAACCAATTAAAATTTTATTTTTAAAATAAAAAATGAAACCATGGTACTTATTATATTTTTTTTATTTATTTAATACCAATTGTTCCATTATAATATTGTGGTACTATTATAATCAGTTAATTTTTTATGTTTTAATACCATGGTACCATTATTTTTATTTTTAAATTATAAATATCATGGTACTTTTTATAACTTTTTTTTAATTTCAGAAATGTGTATTAACGGGGATAATTAATTGAAAATTGTGACAAAAAAATTAAAATACTAAATTGATACCAAAATAAATATTATTTATAACTCAAAAATTCGAATATATGTTAATAGTGAATAAAAATTTACATTTAATTCAATTTTTTTTAACATATTTCAAAAAATGTATCGCATTCATTATAAATTATTTTAAGAATATATATAGAATATGAACATCTATGTTTTTTAAAAAACAAATTATAAAATATGGATATCATTATTAAGTAAGTTGTTTGTATTATCGATAGATTTATTTCAAAATGGTTGATCTGTAGTGATATTGAATAATGTATTTTTAAAATCAATTTGTATGTATAAAATACAAAGAAAGGAACAAAACAAGCATTAGTTGGTAAAAGAAATTGTGCTTTGATTATTAATGGAGATATGCTATGAAACACAATAATAATAATAATAATAATAATAATAATAATAATAATAATAATAATAATAATAATAATAATAATAATAATAGTTTATTGATTTGAATAGTTATGGTTAATATGTATAATGAAATTAATATTATTTGCACATAGTTTGTTTGACTTATTTAAAATAAACAAAATAAATGTAAATAGTTTATTTGAATTTATTTTTTTCCTATAATTTGTATTTTATTTGTACGTCTATGAATTCATATAATATTTTCATACTAGCGGGTCAATATTTAAATGATAACTTGGAGAAAATATATGTACTTATATGATTGAATGTTGAATATTATTTGTCCCTTATCATAATAATAATAATAATAATAATAATAATAATATTTAAATTCATCCATGAGAACACTTAAAAGAGAATAATAATATTATTATCTGTAAGTAATGAAATAAAATATGATGCAATTTTTATTTAATTGAAGCTAAATATTTAAATTGTAGTAGAAATAATTTATACTAAGAAGTCTTAATAATTAAGGAATTTTTTGTTTAAGGTTAATAATTAAATGATTGATTTGAGAGAGAGACAAATAAGATATGGAATGTTAGAGAGAGAGAGAGAGAGATTAGAAATATGGAGGGGGGGGGGGGAAAGAGAGAGAAATTTTGACTTATGATAGAAAGTTGCTCAAAAATTAAAAAAACCTACAACCTATTAAAATATTTGAAAATTATACACATGGCATTTTTTTAGAGGATGACTAAGATTAATCACCTACGATTGTGACTAATCATAGAACTCCCCTACTATTAATCCCTAAGTAAAACGTTGGGAAAATTACCATGAATCCAATTTAGCAAAATGTTTGAAGGTCTAGAAAATCTGGCCGATAAAACCCGCAAAAAAAAAAAGATAATTATTTTTGGCATTAAAATAAATGGATAAATTTCAATTGATTAGTACCCCCTCGATACACATGTCGAACTTGTATCCCTACTTCATCCTATTAACATTTGGCCATATCAAAAATAATTGCATAGGGCGAATTACATTGATCATCCCTAAAATTAGGTTAATTTACGAAAAATTTTCTATTTTTTTAAAAATTATCAAAAACCCTCTGAGGTTATACCCGGCCCATAATTCAAACTGATTTTAATTTTCAAAACTACCCTTTCCCTTTTTTTTTTGATTGATTTACACTGACCACCCTTAAGGTTAAGCTAATTTACGATAAATCCATTGAGGTTATACCAACATTACAACTAGCACCTACTTAAGTTAACTTATCAACAATATTAAGTCTTTTTTTTTTCTCTGTAATATTGTTATCATAAAATTTTCATGTAATAGATTTGAAAAAAAAATGTGATTATGTATTCAAATAAATATTTCGAATTTAATGTTATGAATTTATACTAAATATACATAATATGTGCTAAATTTATATTTGAGAAAAATATAATTATATGCATCGTATATATCCATAATGTGAAATAAGAAATATAAACATTGATTGAAATAAAAAATTAAAATTAAATAATACACTTGAAAACTTTATTTAGCTTGAGGACTCTAACTCATTTCTCTTAAAATTTACTCCGTAATAGCAATAATATGTCATACTTGATGTGTTGGTAGATACTTTTAATGCATTAAATTCAAAATATTTATTTGAATAAATAATCACATTTTTTAAAATCTATTACACGAAATTTTTATGATAACAAAATTACAGAGGGAAAAAAAAGAATTAATATTGTTGATAAGTCAACCTAAGTAGGAGCTAGTTGTAATATTGGTAGAACCTCAGGGGGTTTTTGGTAATTTTTGAAACCACAGGGGGTTTCTCGTAAGTTAGTCTAACTGCAGGGGTGGTTAGTGTAAATCACCCAAAAAATGGAAGGGGTATTTTAGAAAATTGAAATAAGTTTGTAATATGGATATAACCTTAGGGGGTTTTTGGTAATTTTTAAAAAAGTATGGGATTTTTCGTAAATTAGCCTAACTTTAGGGGTGGTCAATGTAATTTGCCCTAATTGTATATAATATTGCACGTAATATTATAATGTAACCTAAAATTTCGTCTACTTACTTTTTTTTTTTTTGGTTACATCTCTATACATTTTATTAAAATTTATTTCCCTTATATGTTTCAAAATAACACTGTATTTCTTAAAATGACCCTTGTTTTCCTAAAATTTTGAATTACTATCTTTTCACTACTATTTTTGAGAAGAATAATTAATACAAAAATGTACCAGAGTACTATATTCATTTTCATCAGCGACTTTATGGCTAGTAATATACCAACATATGATATTATTCCCACAAACAAAAATGTATGAAAACTACAAAACTTCATAATATATATATATAATTTGAATCAACAGGTATTTATCTGATCATGTTAAGTAAGGAGCTTTTCCAGTAACACGATCAATTCAATTATTGTATATTAGAAATGACTGCATATGCAAACCCAAATGGACGCGCCATTCACTCTCTGGAGGACCGCATTGCACGGCATGCAGCCACCACATTGCCCGTCACAGTTCGGCGGCGTCGACCCTTGTAATACCCTCCTCGTCTCCGTTACACTCTCATTTTCTGAAACTGCGTTAATCCTTGTCATGAAAATAAGAAAGATGCAAAGTAGAGCAAAGTGAATACAAAGGTTAGATTTCATGTTGAATGCCTTGTTGATATTTAAGAAACTTGTTCAAGGAAGTATATCGCTATGTTTTTCTGTTTGGCTGCGGTGTATTTTAATTTTTACAACTCTTGCGGGTTTATATAGAGAAAAAATAATAATAAACCACACAAGATTCTTATTGCAAAAATCGTATTTCATTTTCTATTTGAATGCAAGATTTTTACTTCTTTGATGGGGAAATCTTCGATCAAGATTCTGAGTATTAAAAATGGGGTGTAGTTAAAAGGGAAATGTTACTATTCTTTTATTTATTTCTTTATTTTTATTTATTTATTTTTTTTTATAATTCGTCAAAACTTAAAATTGCATTTTTGTTAATATGAATAGACTAAAATGTCAACGGTGCTGGCTAATTAAACAATCTTTATTTAATTTCCTCTTTCTGGTCAGCCGACTTAATTTTTAAATATGTTAAAATTTATTTATTTTAATTAAATTACTCGTTAACGTGACTTACATTATATTTGTTTCATGATTTTATTTTGCATAAACGATTGAAAAACTTACATTTAAAATAAAATTCAATAATCAGCATCTCATAAACTTTAAAACATTTCATAAAATACATTGATTAAGTGTGGCCAAAAACTCTACTATTAAACGGCTCGATATCTAGAGCCCGGATTTTGTTCTAGAGGTTTGCTTTCGATTTTGATAATATCAATTAATTATTTCCATATATGTCAATACAGCCACACACGGGCAAAGAATTAATCAGTGTCAGGTGTGTAATAATATTTGTCTACTCTTATTGCAGATGAAAATAAAAGAAAGAGAAAATAGGCAGTTGAAATATATTCTAATCAAAAGAATTAAGTCGCAAAATTGTTATAAAAGAAATATTTTTAATTAGTATCTAATTTTGAGAATATATTGTATATAATGAAAATGAAACAATCTCGCTTAACTAGTGAAAAATGATTAAATTGTTGTTATGAAGTAAATTAAACAAAGCATTAGTTACCTTTTTTTGTTTGAATCTGACTAGTTTGGTTATTATTTTATCCAACGGTGGTTTTCTTTTGTATTTGATTTATATATATATATATATATATATATAATATGAATGTGATTCATGCAATATTTCTTAATTTCTATCTGATATATTGATTGTGAATAATGTCACAATTTAACTCATAAGTTCGAAAAGCCATACACGACCTTGAAGTGATTCGGTTTCTATTTTGCCTAATTAGCCGAAGCGAACAAAATAAAATCACATGTAGTTAATTTTGGTCTAAGATTTGGGGGATCAACCCGAAAAATCACAGAAATTGAATGTTTCAATTTTAGAACCTAAGATTTAGTGAACTATTATCAAAGGTTTACCGAATTGAATATTGAGAAAAGCTCAACCAACGACGGTCAATCTCTAACTTAACTGTTTTTTTTTTTTAAATGGTTATTGAGTACAAAAAAGGAAATGGAACTGTTTGTAAGCATGGTATGAAAAACTCAAGTGTAATAATTGAATATTCCATTATTCCTTATAGACGAGTTACTCATAAAACAATTGGATATTTTTTTAGACGAATTGTTTACAACTCAATTTAAAAGTATATGCATTCAGTGGGGTCGAAAGTAATTCTTGCATCCAACAGATTCATGGGCCTGAAACATATCACACTCATAAAAAGTATTTTATAGATGCTAATGATGTCTTGTTCAATGAAATATAAAGTGGAAGCTTATGACTTTGATAGTTTGATTCAAGGGTTCGAGTTTCATATATATGCATTTGATGCTACTTTTGCTGTAGATGGTTTGGTATATAGTTTATCAATTATAAAAACTAGGATCGGGCATGCATGTGCCAAATAAAAAAAAAAATTAATGTGTTATATATTTTAATCTGAATAATATGAATTAAAATTTTATTAAGAATAATTCATGAATATATATATATATATATAATATCATATAATCAAAAAAATAATTCAAAATTTGAAATTGTATAATTAAAAAAATAAATGAAAAGTAAAGATAAAACAATTATTAAAAATAGAAATGTGAAAAAAGTAGAAAGAGAAATAATAATTTACACTAATGAGGAGAGATGAGGGAACAATAGATAAAAAGAAGAAATTTAACTTGAGCGTCAATATAGTCCATGATCACTAAAACGGACCAAAGGTAGTTAACATCAATACTATATATTTATACTACGAGATGTACCGTACATTCTATGTGTATGCAATATATAAAAAATATACAATATATAAAAAATATATACTTTAATTTAGTGCTTAAATTATTTTAGAATTGAAATATAAATATATTATTAAGTTTTTTTTATAAGAATACTTTTTTAAGAACTATTTGACATAATTTATTAAATAATAATAAGCTTAAAATAAAATTACGTGATAAAGAAATAAACATGAAAAGAAGAAAAAAAATATTGGATAATTGTAATTAAAGAAATTTTCAGTGTGTGTGTGTGTGAGTGTGAGAGAGAGAGAGAGAGAGAGAGCGAGAGAGAGAAAAAACTAAAAACATTAATTATTGATTTAAAAGATCTTTTTATTAAAAATGGGTTTCAACTTTCAAAATCTAAAATAATAAAAAAAAATGGTTTGTGGGTTGAGAAAATGGGTTTTCAAATTGGATTGTGATATTAAAATATTGTACTCTTTATTTGTTTCTTTGTTGCATGTGTTCACTAATTAAAAGGGTAAAATTGACACATCAAAATTTGGTATCCGAATTGAATTGATTTCATGAAAATTTCTAATATTAGCCACAATTTTACATAACTCTATTTATTTTATATGGAGTTGAAGGCAACTTTTGTATAATTACAAAAAAAAAAAACTATCATTTTAGACACAAAAGTGACTTTCTTTTTATAATAGTATAGATACTAGCAACACCGCACACTCTACGTGTGTGCAAAATATAAAAAATATATATTTCAATTTAGTACTTAAAATTTTTTGAGGATGAAAATATAAAAATATTGTTAAATTTCTTTATAAGAATAATTTTTTAAGGATTATTTGAAATAATTTATTAAATTATAATAATTTAAAAATAAAATAATTATATCAAATAAAATTACATGATAAAGAATAAACACAAAAAGAAAAAAAAATCAAATAATTATAATTAGAGAAAGTGGTTTATGGATTGAGACATGTATTTTTTTTAAATTGGATGTAATATTATAATATTGACCTTTTTATTTGCTTATTTATTGCATGTGTTTACTAATTAAAAGGATAAAATTAACATATCAAAATTTGGTATTCGAATTGAATCGATTTCATGTGAATTTTCTATTTTAGCCATAATTTTACATATCTCTATTTATTCCTTATAAAATTGAAGGGCAAATTTTGTAAAATCACATAAATAATCGATATTTGTGAGATAAAAATGACTTTCTTTTTATAATAACTAGCAACACCGCACACTCTCACTACAGGAAAAAGGGTAAATTCCGGGGGGACGGATTCGGCGAAAATCTGGCGAAATTTCCACCAAAAAATGCTAAATCCGGCAAAAAACCAGTAGAATCGTGTTCGCCGAAAATAATGGCCCCGGAACGGCGTTTTCCGACGGAGCGAAAATTTCCACCGGACCACCGTGAAGTGGCAGTTCGGTGGAATTCCGGCGAAATTTTCCATCGGACAACCGCTGACCATCAACCCCGATGGCCCACCGAACCACCGCAGCCCCGTTGCCGCCGCCAAACCCCGCCGATGGAATAGTACCTCCCAAAATGTGTAAATATTTGTAATTGAGGGAATTCAAACTCGTGACTTCAAGATTAAATGATCAACCCTTCACCACCAAGTTATTGCTGGAGGTTGTGTTTTATTTTATTTTGTTTTATATTTATTATATATTTATTTGATTATTTTTATTTTAATTTATTTTAACATTCTTTCTTTCAATTTCAAAAAAACAAAATAAATGTATTATAAATAATTAAAAGATAGTATCAGTAACAATAGATAAAATATAATATTGATACTATATAAACATATGTATTATATATACTATAAAAACATATGTATACCAATAAATATTGTGCGGTCCGGATTTGGTTGGTACACGTATCCGAGTACTTCGCACTTCCGTAATAGTATTTGCTGGTGGCCCACCTGCTAAAGAGGGAAGAACGCACGTGAGACTAGCCGATTTTGCCCCGGCGTAGGCTCTCCGACGCTCAAGTCAGTGGTGGGTTCAAGAAGAGGATGAACAGTAATGATATTATCTTGGCTTGTAAGGCAAAGAATATTTCTTACCCCTGAGTGGAGAGCCATGTGGAGCTTTTATATGAGAGTGAGGAGCCTGATGCGACATGGTTGGTGGGATCCGGTCACCCTCAGCCCTGTAGCTGTTATAATAAGTGCCTTTTGTCCCCCCTTTTTCCAATCTTTGGCGGCTATCCTCACTCATCATTAATGAGGGGTCATACCCGGCATTAAAGGGATATCTTGGGCATTTATGACCAATGATTGTATTTATGACTTGGCATTTAATGCGCCCACGTCTGATGGGATGGACCCATGTGCCAACGTGATGCAGTAGGTGGCAGCGGGCTGCGTCTGTCAGTAGTCTCCAGCTGTATTTGTCCCGCCAAAATTCCTATCTTAGTAATGGTTAAGTCTGGGATTTGGCCCTCGATGAGGGTGCCATCGAGGGCAAGTTCCCCTTTCGAGGGCACCCTTACTAAACTGTTGCAGGATTTTGTAAGGGGAACGAGGCTGGCGTGTGTAGGTGTGCCCTTTCGAGGGCCTTGACGGCTTCGAGGGCAGCAATTCCACACTTAACATATTAGTGACTTTTGGGAGATTGTGATGACGTGGCATGGTAAAGCGGCATTTGACTCATCAAATATACTTATAAATAATTAAAAAAATTACGGGAGAATATTCCCCCAAAATATTTCGGAATATTCGTTTGATGCTTATAAATAGTTTTGTCTGCTAATAGTATTGATACTATATAAACTTATATATTATATATACTATACAAACATATGTATTCCAATAAATATATTATAACTAATTAAAAGATAATATAAATAATAATAGTTAAATATATATACTATATAAACATATGTATACCAATAAATATATTATGCATAATTAAAAGATAGTATAAATAATAATAGTTAAAACATAGTATTGATACTATATAAATGTATATATTCTATATACTATATGAACATATACTATATAAACATATGTATATATTCTTTTAATTTGTTAAAAGAAAAAATATTGAATGAATAATCACAATTTTTAAGGAAACAAAATAGTAGAAGCAATATTAACATTATTTATATTGAAATTATTTGTAGTTAGTTGGATTTGAACTTAGAACCTCTTGGAAAGGTGTGTCATGCTTTATCACTAAGCTATTTCCACAAATTTTCAGTTATGTTTTTATTCTTAGTTTTATACACACACTATTATTATTTTAAAAAAAATTGCTCTAGCGGAATATTCCCCCGGAAAGCTTTAAAAAAATTTAAATAAATTTTGCTCTTATATGGACTCAAATTTGGGACCTCTTGGATACAAATCTAATACCTTGTCATTGAGCGACTTCCAAGCTTATTTTATCGATATGTTTTGCCTACATATATAGTAATATTAAGTTTTTAATAAAAAAAATTATAAAAAATTGGGAAAAAATTTCCCCCGAATTTTTTTCAATTTTTAATTAAAATAAATTTAAAAAAATGGGGGAAAATTTTCCACTGATTTTTAATTAAAAATAAAAAAAGAGGGAAATTTTCCCTGAATTTTCTCCAATTTTTAATTAAAAAAATTCAAAAAAAATCGAGGGAAGTCTTCCTCTGGTTTAAATAAATATAAAAAAAATAGAAATATTATTTCCAGCGAAATTTTGTTGGAATTCCCCCTGTTTGAATCCAACGGAATATTCTCTCAGAATAGTTTCATCGAAATCTGGCATTTTTTCTGTAGTGTCTACGTGTGTGGAAAATATAAAAAATATATATTTCAATTTAGTACTTAAATTTTCTTTCGGTTGAAAATATAAATATCTTATTAAATTTTTTTTAAGGAATACTTTTTAAGAATTATTTAAAATAATTTATTAAATTATAATAATTTAAAAATAAAATAATTATATAAAATAAAATTAGATGATAAAGAATAAATGTAAAAAGAAAAAAAAAGTAATTATAATTAGAGAAAGTGGTTTGTGGGTTGAGAACATGGGTTTTTTAAATTGTATGTAATATTACAATATGAACTTTTTTATTTGTTTATTTATTGCATGTGTTTACTAATTAAAAGGGTAAAATTATCACATTAAAATTTTGGTATCCGAATTGAATCGATTTCATGTGAATTTGCAATTTTAGCCACAATTTTACATATCTTTATTTATTCCACATAAAATTTAAGGGCAAATTTTATAAAATCACATAAATAACCGCCATTTGTGAGACAAAAATTGCTTTCTTTTTATAATAATATAGATAACTAGCAACACTGCACACTTACGTGTGTGCAAAATATGAAAAATATATATTTCAATTTAGTACTTAAATTTTTTGTTAGCTAGAATGAAAATATAAATATATTATTAAATTTCTTTTATAAGAATACTTTTTTAAGAATTGTTTGAAATAATTTAAAAATAAAATAATTATGTAAAATAAAATTACAAGATAAAGAATAAACACAAAGAGAAAAAAAACTAAGTAATTGTAATTAGAGAAAGCGGTTTGTAGGTTGAGAATATGAATTTTTTAAATTGGATGTAATATTACAATATTGATATTTTTATTTGCTTATTCATTACATGTGCTTACTAATTAAAATGATAAAATTAGCACATCAAAATTTAGTATCCAAATTGAATCGATTTCATGTGAATTTTTAATTTTAGCCACAATTTTACATATCTCTATTTATTTCACATAAAATTGAAAGATAAAATTTGTAAAATCACATAAATAACCGCTATTTGTGAGACAAAAATAGCTTTCTTTTTATATATAATTGCATAGATAATTTATACTACATATAAAGCATCAACTCCTCCTATTAGTTACTATTAGTTGTTTTAATTATAACTTTCCCTTACTAATGTTCAACTACTTATTTCTCTCTTATATCCCCTCTCCAACAACTTGTTTTTGCTTTTCCCCCCCCCCCCCCCCCCCCTTTTTATAGTCCGTATTTCTCCTCTCTCACATTACTCTTTAATTTTCTTTTTTTTTTAATTTATATTCATTTTTTATTTTTTAATCAAAATAATAATTTTGTTTTCATTTTTATCATAAATTTAATATACATATTATGAAAATTAAAAAGATAGTATAAACAATAAAATTGGATTAGACAAATATATGTTTTATGAAGAATTTAATTAAATTGAATTTTATACTACTGAAATATTAATTATTTGGTTATAGTATTACTTTTTTTTGGACACGCGCGCATGGAGTGTGACTATTAAACTAGTGAATGTGTCCATTAAACTAGTGAGTAAACATTTGTGTTTAATGAGTTAGAGACGCTGGTCTAATGATTAAAATATAATAATTCGCTTCTCCCTTTGAAAAAAGTACTTTAAAGTCATTTTCTTCGTATTTTTCTTCAAAATCAAAGTATAAAGAAAAATATTCAGACTGAATGTTTCACCTCTCTCAAATATTATAAGATCCCGATGTTACATTTTTTATTTGCAATTGGCAAACTTTCTTTCTATAATTTAATAGCCCAAATTTATAGGTAAAGAATGAAATTAAATTTAAAACTAATAGTCAATCATACTTGATATGACTATATAATAAAAAATTATATATAATTTAATAACGTGATGACAGGTCATGACGAATTATCCTGGGATTGTGGACACGCGAAGTAAACGCTGGATAACGGCTTTTTAATTAAACCAAACTGCTGTTATCTTTATATGTAAAAGGGCCCTTAGTGACAAAAAAATTATTACTATAATTTTGTGATAAAATTTTATTGTCACCATTTGATTCAATGTAAATAAAATTAAATAAGCAATAAGTGACAATGCATTTATTAACGAAATTTTTATAAACTAAATATGTCACAAAACCTAAATGTATGCGCATTGATTCGTCATTAAAAAGTGTGCATTTTTGTACAGTGTCGCCATTAAATGTATTTGATGCACGTTCGAATTGGTGTTACTTTTTTTTTTTTTTTTTTCTATTTCTATTTGTTCGCTTTTATTATGGAGATTAGTGGTGCTGTTGTTGGTCATTTATTGTTGATTCGCGTGGTTTTTATCTTTTTTTTTTCTGGGAACTTCAAGATTTTTTTTCGTTTTATGAGTTGGGAAGTCCAAGATTGTTCGGGAAGACAAAACGATTTGGGATCGATTACCAAGAAACAAAATTTAAAGACCCCAACAAATTTACGTCGCTGCCATCTGCTTTTCACCCAATTCTTTAATTTTGCCATACTCTTTGTTTTTGGACCCATTCACGAATACACCAACATCTCCAGGGTTCTTATGAATTGGTCTTATTCGATTATTTTATTTTCTATTTCCACTGGTGGGCCTTAGTCAACGGAATCGAATTTTTTTACGCAACCCATGACCCCATCAGTCAGCCCATTAACCCTTCTGTTATCCAAATTTTGGTCCAGTTTCTTGTTTCTTTATTTAATTTCATACATGAGGATTTTAATTTTTTTTATTGAACACGAGATCTTTAACTTTAAATTTTATTTTATTTTTTATTTCAATGCATTGATATTAGTCAAGTGTAAAAATTTCAAATCAGGTTTATAATTAAATAAAATTTTTTTATATATAATATGAATGTCATTATAAATTTCTTCATAATAATACTAAACAACATAATTATTATTTTAAAAAATATATGACATCTCAATTTTTTTTTTTGAAAAAAGCACAACAGATGACCAATTGCCTATCCATACAAATAATTAATTTGAACTTATATGTCACTCAATTAGACATTAAAATATGACAGAAACAAACAAAAAGAAATGATACTTCACATATTTCAGACAAAATTCGATATTGGAAGAGTACGTTGGCAGCGATGAAGAACAAGAATAGTGATGCTACCCGTAAAAACATGTATATCTAAAGTCAACATCATGACACAATATTACAACTCAGCCCATCCTTTAATTTTCTGATGAGTCCATACAAAATATTGAATTGGAACTCTAAAAAAAACTGTTTCATCGAGAGCATGTATTGCAATTATTTATACGAAAGCCCAATAAGCATACTCACACAGTCACACAACTACCTAGCTAATGGAGTGTGCGTGTATGTATTTGTATATATATGTGTGTATGTATCTACGACATAAATGTGGTCTGGCGCCTGTCAATGCCCCCCACTGCTGCCCAACTGAGAAGCCTTATTTCCCACCGGCGAATGCCCTTCTCTCGTTCACAACGCCTCTTCGCCACGTGTTCTCTGCTTTTTTTGTCCTCCTTTTTTTTCTGCTTTTCTTTTCTTTTTTTTCCCCTTCGTTGTTAATTTATTTTGGCTCTATATAAATGCGGACACTTGCCATTTAGTCCCTCTCTCCAACTTTCGGTTTCCAACAAGAAAAAAAGAACCTCACCGTACTCTGCTTGTGTGTGTGTGTGTGTGTGAGAGAGAGAGAGAGATGGAACTCGGAGGGAATAATGGAGGCTTCCATGGCTACCACAGGCTCCCAAGAACAACCTCTGGTAAATCTTCATTTAGGGTTTCTGCTCCCATTCAAGAAATTCTAACCCCTCGCTGCATAATTTTTTCCCCCCTTCTGTATTTGCTTTGTGTGTGTCCATTTGCGTTTTTGTTGCTAATATTTACCCTTTTCATCTGCATGCAAATGTAGTTTCACACTCATGACCAAAAAAAAAAATGTAGTTTCACACTTCATCTCTTTCAACCATAATCT
This sequence comes from Petrea volubilis, assembly GCA_026212405.1. Taxonomy (NCBI): domain Eukaryota; kingdom Viridiplantae; phylum Streptophyta; class Magnoliopsida; order Lamiales; family Verbenaceae; genus Petrea; species Petrea volubilis. Next base: position 7,468,886 of record CM047870.1, read on the forward strand.
TCTTCATCTTAGAGATATAAAATTGTCCGTATAAATTAACACGAATCGTCTCCTCGATCACAGCATGCATGAGCATTAAGAGTGAGCCCTTTAATTTTTGACGCATGTAGCTAGCATGTAAATTAGTGGACTAATTTCTTAATTAGTCTCCCCAGTCTCAATTTTAGCCCCCATTGGTTCATCTTATATCAACATTCCTTGCAGAGCTCTTTTGTTTCAAGAAAAATGGAAGATGAGATGGTAATTGAGAAATTTGGTTGCTGCATTGCATTCTGTAAAAAAAAAAAATAAAGACAAACAGAAAACAAGTGGCGTACATGCATAATTGGGGCCCACAAACACACACGTCACTCATGCATTCTCTCTCAGACAGTACAATGTCATTTCCTTACTCCCTGTTTTTTCTCTTCCCCTCCAGGCATCATTCTCTGCTCCAACAAACCATTAGTTTCTTCTTCTTTTTTTAGCACAAAGAGAAGTGACATTTATGTTTTCAACCCCTCATACCTCAGGCTCACATTGATCAACTCGTGCTTTTCACCGTTGAATTTAGTATTATAACGTAATAATTTCATCTTTGTAACACGTTTTGCTACCGAATTCTGATCAAACAATTAAAAACACTGCCCGAGCGGGTAGCATGAAACAATTCCTAATGTGAACACATATATATGTCACTATAAGAAAACACTCCTTCACTAACAGAAATTTTGTAACGGAGTAATTCTGTTACAGACTTAAGGAATATGTGATGCATTAGTGATGTGATTCAATGTAAATAAAATTAAATAAGCAATAAGTGACGAGACGTTTATTAACGGAATTTTTATAAACTAAATATGTCACAAAACCTAAATGTATGTGCATTGATTCGTCATTAAAAAGTGTGCATTCTTGTAGTGTGTCGTCCCGGGAGAAAATTTTATGTTATTCTTTTTTTAGCAATAATGTATTTGATGCACGTTCGAATTGGTGTTACTTTTTTTTTTGTTTTTTCTATTTCTATTTGTTCGCTTTTATTATGGAGATTAGTGGTGCTGTTGTTGGTCATTTATCGTTGATTCGCGTGGTTTTTATCTTTTTTTCTGGGAACTTCAAGATTTTTTTTCATTTTATGAGTTGGGAAGTCCAAGATTGTTCGGGAAGACGAAACGATTTGGGATCGATTACTAAGAAACAAAATTTAAAGACCCCAACAAATTTACGACGCTCCCATCTGCTTTTCACCCAATTCTTTAATTTTGCCATACTCTTTGTTTTTGGACCCATTCACGAATACACCAACATCTCCAGGGTTCTTATGAATTTGGTCTTATTCGATTATTTTATTTTCTATTTCCACAGGTGGGCCTAAGTCAACGGAATTGAATTTTCTTACGAAGCCCATAACCCCATCAGTCAGCCCATTAACCCTTCTGTTACCCAAATTTTGGTCCAGTTTCTTGTTTCTTTATTTAATTTATTCATACATGAGGATTTTACTTTTTTTTTATTGAACGTGAGATCTTTAATTTAAATAGTATTTAATTTTTATTTCAATGCATTGATATTAGTTCAAGTGTAAAAATTTCAAATCAGGTATATAATTAAATAAATAATTTTATATATATAATATGAATGTAAATTATGAAACAATAGATGATACTGCTGTTTTGAAATAGAAAATCTTATCCGTTTTTTAATGAAATTACTATATGCTCAACTTACAAAGAGAATCTAAATTTACAATTTCACTGCACACCACAGACATGAGAGCGCCGGGACATCAGCATGGGGCTGCCGCCGCCGCCTCCTCAAACAAACCACCATCCTGCCGCTGCGGCCAGCAGCAACGCCACCACAGATGACACGGAATGCGTGGTCCGCGAGCAAGACCGTTTCATGCCAATAGCAAATGTGATCAGAATCATGCGCAAGATCCTGCCTCCGCACGCCAAGATATCAGACGACGCCAAGGAGACGATCCAGGAGTGCGTGTCGGAGTACATCAGCTTCATCACAAGCGAGGCCAACGATCGCTGCCAGCGCGAGCAGAGGAAGACCATCACCGCCGAAGACGTACTCTGGGCCATGAGCAAGCTCGGCTTCGACGACTACATCGAGCCACTCACCGTCTACCTCCACCGCTACCGCGAGTTTGACGGCGGCGAGCGTGGTTCGTTGCGTGGGGAGCCACTCGTGAAGAGGGTGGTCGACCACCACGTTGGCGGCGGCCCGATGGGTTTTCCGGGATATGGGGCGGCGGCGGCGGCTGCTTTTCATCACATGGCGGCGGCTCATCATCATCATGGATTCTATGGAGCTGCTGCTGCTCCGCCGCCGATGCCGATGAATTTCTTCAAGGATCCGGGGACTGCTGGGCCGTCGCAGGCTGCGATGGCGTGCATTGAGCCGTTTCCCCAGTGTAAGGAGCAATTGTGAAGCAGTGCGTGTGATGGACTGAAATCGGGTTTCTTGGCGTTGCTTTTGATTTTCAAATTTCTAAGTGTAACAGTAAACGAACATTGTCCAGCTTAATCTTGTGTTTGCCATGTTAAAATTTCCAATCGTCGACTCTTTTATTAATCTACTTCCTTGGCAACTTCTTATACATTAAAATTTCAAAAAAGGGTTATGTTATATATAGTTTGTAACACAGATTTGAAGTTAAATATAAATGCTAAAATTATATTAAAAAATATACAAATTTATATTTAGACAAGAAAGATAAGTGAACGAGGCATGTCATCATGTTGTTACATCTAGTGTATCTATACACTTCAATTAATAGACCCTGTAAAAATTGGTTTCGTTTTTTGTTTTCCATTGTAAATTCATTTATTACCTTTCTTTTTTTCCAAGAGTAAAATAGACCTAACTGTGTTAAATTCATCATTTTTAAATTGATTCCACTGAGTTTATGATCTACTTAATATCATAAAATAATTCATTCCTTCTTTGTTTGACCATATAATTAAAGCATGGAATGATGGAATATCTGATTATAATATGATATTAGTTACTTATTCCATGTCATTTTCATGTTTATCTTATGGCGTGAGCCCTGTTGTTGCTCGATCAACAACTCTTAGTCATATTTCTTGCTAAGGTGCGAAAATGATATCCAATTCGCCATGTCCTTGTGCTGGTCATTTCGCGCCTTTTGATTTCAGCAGTCGGGCAAGTAAGGGACGGTGGCGGTGTGCAAGAGAAGGCGGCTCTGGCAGTGGTAGAAGAGGAGGTGCAGGTGGCTCTGGTGGTGGTGGTGATGCGAGGAGTGACTCGTCCATCATTTCTTATACATGGTCATCCTTTCTATTATACAACTTTGCATATGTTGCACTTGTTTCATTGGCCTTGTTTACTATTCCTATGGTTAAAATTTGAGTGGTTTAGTTATGAATGATTTGACTATGAATTTTAAGATCATAATCAAATCACTCAAAATTTAGTGTGTACACACACACACACACACAGAGATGTGTCATTGCGTATTCGGTATAATTGGATGAAATCAAATAAGGAAGAGAAACATTTCCGTAATGCAGATGGAAAAAAAACAAAAAAAGCCTTTTCTTGGTAATTTTTTGTTCGAATAGTATCAATTTAGTCGTTATATGCAAAACATAGAAAACAGTCACAATAGATGCTTTAAAAATAATTTTCAACTCGAGTTTGTCTGTGATCCCTAGTCATAAGATGAAAGTTAAATCTATGTCAAATCTCAATGCACTGCCTTTTTGACTTTTGATCATCTATCCCTACACTGTCTCCCTCCTCCACCATTCCCATCTTTTCACCATTTTCAGCACCCAACTGAGTTTTCTCATCTTCCTCCTCATAATTGTCTTTCCTTTCAGCCGCTTCTTTGTTGTCCTCTGAGCCAGCTTCACATCTTTTCCTGTGAGGAATCACCCGAAAAAATGAATCCTTCCAGTCTTTTGTTTCCAAGAACTTGAGCAGTATTTCCACAACTTGATTCACAGTAAGGACCTAACCAAGTAGGCAAATTAAGAGAGAACATTGATGTCAACAATTTGATGAGGGAACAATAGCGACAATCAACAAGAATATGAGGAGAGAAAATCCGAGGGTAAGCAAGTCAGAGGTGCAACCCCAAACACAGTAGCCGTACAGTCCATCAACGAAGAACTTTTATGGAATCTTCAAATGAATGTGATACAAGATGTGGATCTAGCTCACAGGACAAGAAATTCTAGCCCAACCCAGTTTGGCCCCACCAAGCTAATATCACATGGCATGTGAATTACACCCATTATGTGGTTGATGTATATTTTAGGGAGGCAACAAATGCGATATGATCTGTTAGGTGCAGCAAACCTAGTGTGAGGGAAGTCTCATATCAAGCCTTCAGTTTTTGCTTGAAGCACTAAATAACACTCTTACTCGGAGCTAGGCCCTCTTTAATTGTCTTAATCAGGGAAATGGTATAGATGAACAAACACTCAACATAAACAGCACATCATATCAGAACAGTGTAGTCCTTCAGTCAAATCAAACTTTCTGTAAAGACCAGTGACAAATGATAATCAAGACTACTAGGGAAGAAAACACACCTGAGAACTAGACATCTTCATGTAAGCTCCAATCGGCAGTTTAGCAGTTTTAATCCCTTGCTCATTTGCCTTGTTCATGGTAATGCCTTTAAAACGGTTCCTATCCACCAAACCACCAATGATATATATTGCTTTTGGATCAAGTTCATCCAGAACATTTTCAGAATCAGCAGTGAGATACACCAGGTTTTCTTTCTGATCTCGAAAAACTTCTATGTAGGATTGACCTTCCTTCTCGATTAACCATTTATCATATCCTGGGATCTTAAGAAGCTCATTTTGCATCTCTCCCTGGCAGCCTGTTAGCCAAATATGGGCTGGAACGGCACATCTTCCATTTATCGCATAGCAATACATAATCTGCAAGTTGAGTTAACAGTTAGTAGCCGAATATTGATGCTGAAAAGATAATGGCAAATATGTCGATCCAAACAAGCCAAGCTCTATAGAAAGGGAACAACTGAAGCAAAATCTCATACAATAACAAAATAACCATAGAATCAGATGGTATGACCCCAACATTAATTAGTGTTCATGGAATTACAAGAACTCCAAATTTAACCACATCTAATTGAATGACCCCACCATTAAATAGTGTTCGTGTAATTACAGGAACTCCACATTTAACCACTTCTAATTCAAAGTTATTTGGATATGACAATAAACAACAAATTTCAAAGGGTTTCGGATTGTGGAGGGCAAACTATGACAAGCAGAAGGACCTGAATAAGGGGAGAAAACAGAAACACCCAACTTCAAGTTCAAGGGAAGTCAGAACTTTGCAACAGAAACAAGTTTGAAACAGAAAACAGTAATCCGTATGCATACATGTGTACTGAAAAAAATTGGATCAAGTTACTTGGTTACATTTGTGGGATTTCAAAAGGCAATAATGATAGGACTTCAAATATTCCGAAAATAAAAGCAATCATTTGCAGAAAATTCATAAAGTCCGAAGGTATTCATGATGTAAGTTCAAACAAAAGGAAATTCAAAATATTAATATCAATTGCAAACAACGACTCCGCACTTTATATTGAAGTTCTTTTGTATTGTAGAATAAAATGTCATTTGTGCCTCCAATATGTGACCTGCTGAATTGATTATGGACTCTATTAACGCACCATAACATTGGCGATGGCAAATCATCAGCTTTGCCTTGATTAATCTTACAAGCCTCAAAACTATGACAGTGTTCCACAAAACTACAGTTTCCAAAAGAATGTTTGCATGTCCTAAAAGAGGCTGCCTTTTCAATGAATTATCTTCCAAAGACTGCTAGAGAAAATTTTCACTTAATTGTTCCTCACAAATTATCCAAAAAGCAAGTCAAACTACCCAGAGATAAAATTAAACCCTTAAATCATCCAGCAGAGATAAACTGTCTACGGAGTGCATTTGTTTTACCCTTCATAAACTACTCATAAACAACAAAACCAAAATATAAAAAACAATAAAGCACAACAGCCCCTATTGCAGGTGTAAAATTTACAATCAATTCATTGGACCAATATTATATAACATAACATTCTCCCAATTTACCTAAATCCAGCATATGGGCAATCTCTACAAGTATGTGCTAACTTTGGTTATTTGCACAGTTTCTTCTTACTCTGGCCACTACATTAGAACCAATTAACATTAAACCTTATAGATCACAAAATCCAACAGGGCCTTCTTACTGTGGTTTTAATTGCTGATCAGTTATTTCTCTTGGTAGGTGCAACAAGTAAGTCCTTCATGCCCATGTGCAATGGATAACCCCTGTGCAAAACGGGATGGGATGGAAAACTGTTTACTGTCATTATGCAGAAGGAAGTTTGTGTAACTAGTATATTGTGAATCAGAGCAGCATATGTTGGCATTTCTTTGTGGATTACGATGGTGCAAGCTGCCAGACTAAAAATCCTTTAACTGAGAAGTGAAAATTTCTCAGTGTGGTTCTTGGCAATAGAGGAAATATCCAAGCTATGGCACTTGGGCTCATTAAAGTATACGTGGGAAAAGAAACTCAAAACTTTTATGTTTGAGGATTTGTGCCCTGAGGAGCTTTTGTGCCATACATTCCCTTCTGATTACCAAAGGAAATATAGATTAGTGCCATCCGTATTAATATGGTAGATAGGAGCGACCAATCTGATCTGCTACCCGCGTTATCAAACATGTAAAGATGCTGGATGGTTTCCAATTTCGCAAGGTTCTATCACCAGTGCTCTGCATGCTTAAAAGGTTGAAATTGGCTCGGTTTAAGGAAGGATCCCTACTTTCATACTCTGTTTTGTTTGACAGGGAAGAGTATATTCAAGAATTGGACTTCTTGGATGGATGGATAGCCCCAATTACTGCAGCTTACGGGAAAAATCGAGTGGAAATTATTGCAGCTCTATGTGTCCCTTTGTTGCTGCAGTATGGTGAGACGACATCCATACTTGAGGACTTGGTTTTAAAAGCATGGAAATGGCTTATTCATACTTAGCAAAGAAAAAACTTGGCCCGAAACAACCCAAATCAGCGGGCATTTCACGCAGGAAATTCAGATGTAGTCAAAAGCTCTCTACACTTTGTCATTCAAAAAATCATAGAGAATCAAGAATTAGAGAAATCACACTTAGACAACTAAACAAGTAATGCAACAAAGCAAGTCAACAATCAGGGGAAGCAGCCCCGCCGCTCTCCATTAAACTTCCAACCAAGAACCGTTTCTTTAGATTTAAAAGAAAAGCCAAATAAACCAAGAAGAGAGACAGAAGGGGAAAAAAAAAAGGGACCTGTTGAACGAGGCTATGGAGTTCAGTAGAACTCATGAGATTCGCGAACTCAAGATCAATAACAACGTTCTGGCCGTTGCGTCTCGCTTCTTGCAGCCTCTCGAGTTTCTTTCCCTTCTCCTCAGCCCGCTTCTCCATACGCTCTCTCCTGTTCTCTTTCCTCTCCTCGATGAGCTTCTCCCTGTCCTCATCGCCCAAGGCCGCTAGTCTCTCCTCCCATTCCTTCCGCTTGCGCTCCGCCTCCATCATCTTGTGCTCCTTCATCTGCGCCTTCTTCTCCGCTTTCCTCGCCTCGTACCGCTGCTGCTTCAGCAGCCGCTTCTGGGCGTTCTTCGACATGGGCTGGGCGGAGGGGGCGTTTTCGTCATTTCGCAGGGATTCCATTGTTGTTTCCATTTGCAGAGAATTGGTTCGAGTGATGGTTTGTACTATAACACGAGCCGCCGCTGGACGAGAGAGTTTCAGAAGGAGAAAATTTGTTCATCCGACCTTTCAAGTTTTTTTTTAATTTAATAGCCCTCAATTTATTTTTTCCTTTTTTTTTAAGTTAAATATCTGATGTGGCATAATTTAAAGGTCAATTAAGTAAAACTAACAAGTTTAGAATTGGACGGGGGTCGAATTGTAAATAAATAAATTTATAACTTATACGATATCGATCAAACGATCGTGTACGTTATGTGCTTAATAGTTGCTTGATCGATCAAAATAATCGATTGATCGATCACTATATATCTTGATCGATCAACACAATCGATTGATCGATCATTTATGTCGCTTAATCGATCATTTTTGATCGATTATTATGTGTCGTTTGAGCGATTATTCTTCATCGATCACACATCGCTTAAGCGATATAGCATGTTGATTGAGCAATATAGCATGTCGATTGAGCGATATGCTATGTCGATCGAGCGATCTGGCATGTCGATCGAGCGATCTGGCATGTCGATCGAGCGATCTGCCATGTCGATCGAGCGATCTGCCATGTCGATCGAGCGATCTGGCATGTCGATCGAGCGATCTGGCATGTCGATCGAGCGATCTAGCATGTCGATCGAGCGATATAGCATGTCGATCGAGCGATCTGGCATGTCGATTGAGCGATATGGCATGTCGATTGAGCGATATAGCATGTCGATTGAGCGATATGGCATGTCGATTGAGCGATATAGCATGTCGATTGAGCGATATGGCATGTCGATCGAGCGATATGGCATGTCGATCGAGCGATATGGCATGTCGATCGAGCGATATGGCATGTCGATTGAGTGATATGCTATGTCGATTGAGCGATATAGTATGTCGATTGAGCGATATGTCATATCGATTGAGCGATATTGCATGTCGATTAAGCGATTGTTTTTAAATTTGTATAATTTTACAAATTACAGCATAAAACATGATATTTCATTATTCTAATGCTATAAGTAACTACATTCAAAGAGAATAATTAAAATTTCTTGCCATTTTCCACATTATGTGCGTAATTGTTTGAAGCAATCACATTACGTCGCTTAAGGGATATGTGTCAAATACTCATGATCACTTGATCGATTGTCAGATCTCTTTGGGGATATATGTAGATCAACTTTGAGTTTTGTATGGTCCCATATCATAAATTCAATAAATAACTACATTGTTCCCATATAACTTCAAAGTTTGTTGTATATACTTTGGCCAGTATAACCACAAGTTGTGATCTTTATATGAAAAATTTGTATAATTTTATCAATTATAGTGTAAAATATGTAGATCAACAATTTAAAGATGTGTGCAAGATAACTTTGAGTTTTGTATAATCTCATCTCATGAATTGGATAAACAACTAGATTGTTCCCATATAACTTTAAAGTTCATTGTATATACTTTGGCCTGTATGACCACACGTTTTGATTGTTATATGAAAAATTGGTATAAGTTTAAAAATTACAACGTAAACTATGATATTCGCTATTTTAATGATATAAATAACTAGATTCAAAGAAAACACTATAACCACTATCAAATAACTTCTTAATTCATTGTATTTACTATAGTCCTAATGATTATAAAACATAACCACTATCATGAGAAATGTGTATAATTTGACAAAATGAAGTTTATAATTTGATCATTTGTTGTTTTAACACTATAATATATTCACAAGATATGTTTAATTTCTCATTTACAAGAAAAATAGTTAAATATCAATTGATATTTAATGTTGCTTAAGTGATAGTTTGTAAAATATACATGATCGCTTAATCGATCACTTGATTACTCAAGTGATCGCTTAAGCGATCACTTGATCGCTCAAGCGATCTTCGATTCAATTCTTTTCACCTACCCACCCACAGTCAATCCCCAAACCCAAAAACATGACAGGCACAGAAAAAGGAAAACCCACGCACAAACACGCACACACACATCAAATTAAACCATAAAACTTGGTTAAAATTTTAAATTGAAGACATTGTTTGCTAGCCCATCATGAGAGGAGTTGATTTATGAAAAAAAAAATGTGAATTTTTGGTCGGAGGCGGTAGAAAGGGCAACAACAAAGAACACACTCCGTTGCCGCCGTTTCACCACCTCTAGCTAGAATTTCTCAAAAAAATTTCCATTAATTAACTCTTCTCAATATGGGCAAACTGATTCTTTCATTAATTTTGAAATACAATTAAGTTTGAGTTGTTAATTTTGCTTATATTTGTGCGGTTTGTGAATGTATTTTTGTTTTCTTTTTTTTTTCTTGTTTTAGGAATTTTTTTGCAATTCAATTGATTTTGGGGGTTAAAATATAAATATTAAAGGTTAGACAAATATTTATCTAAACTCCATTTAAGTTTAATTGACTATTAATTAAGATTAATAAACAAAAGGGCTATTTACCTCAAAATTAAAACTTGAAGGCTATTTAATTAAAAATAAAACTTAAAAAGGCCATTTAACAAAACTCCCCTTTTCAGAAGACGCTGCAACGTGAAACGGCGCCGTAATGAGCCTTTTTTCCAGTTTCCACAGATAACCACTCGAAAGGACGGGGGGTGAGTGCGGCACCAGCCGATCATACGACGTCGGATATGCAATGGCCGCTTTTTTCCTTTTTTGTTTTCATTTTTTTTTTTTGCCCGTTTTCTATACTTCTTTCAATTTTTTGAAATAAGAATATTGCGTAACAGTTGTTGAGAATCAAAACGACGGACTAACGTCGTCGTTTGATTTTAGTGGGATAAGAAATTATCGTCTTAGTCCCCAAGTTTGTACTTAATGTTAGATTTATCCCTCCAACTTTTTATAATTAAGTAATGTAACGGACACATTTTGACCCCTGTACAAAATAAATGTATAATATAATTAAATAGTTAAAATTTAATGACATAAAATTAATTTATTATTAATTTTTTTTATAAATATATATATCTTTATAAATTATTTTTATCATTTATACTATTTTTTTTATTATTCATAATATGTATTTAATAAATTATATTATGAATAATAAGTAAAAAAAATAACTTTAAAATAAATATATTAATTTGATTATAAATAAATAAAAATATAAAATAGGAAAAAAAAAAATGAACATGTGAGAGGAGATGGGAGAAATTTGAGAATATAAAGTGGGAAAAACAAAAACACTTTGTTCGAGTCGGAAAAGATGAGAGAGAATAGCAGTTAAACACTAACAAAAATACTTTGGAAAGTTCATAATTAAACGAACTAAAGAAAAGTAAAAGGCCCTCACTTTTATTAGGTGGTGTAGATATATTAAATTATATGATCAATAATAAGTCAAACAAAATAAATTTAAAATAAAAATATTAAGTTGATTAAAAATAAATAAAATATAAAGTAGCAAAAAAAATATATAAAAGAAAAAATGAGTGTGAGAGATGAGAGAGGTGAGAAATGCGAATAGCAAATGGAATAAAACAAAAGATGCATAGTTGGAGAGACGAGAGAACAAGGTAGTTACATGTCAGTAAGGATAGTTTAAAATGTTCACAATTAAATATATCAAAAGAAAGTCAAATAGTCTCGCGATTTATTAGATAGTATAGAAGTATAGATATTTAAGACTCCAATTAATAGATTCGTGATAAGTTTGTAATTATACTTGATTTTGGTGTTTATATTGTCGGATTTATCACGTATCTTTCTCTATTTGAGCCTTATTATGCATAAATTTGAGCTAAATCATTGTTTGGTAGGTGAGATGAGAAAAAAAATCATAAAAGGGACGAAGAGTGGAATCAAAAATTGCGTATTTATGCAAAATATTTCAAGTAAGAACCTAATTCAAGTAATCCGAAGGAGAAACGGGCTACAAGAATGCGTTTGTACGCAAGTGATACGGTCGCGTTTTGGCTCGACCACGTGGCGGAGTTTGATACACTCAGGTTGATATGCTAGTGTGTCTAAAAAGGAAGAACGCACGTGAGACTAGCCGATTTTGCCCCGGCGTAGGTTCTACGACGCTCAAATTAGCTCAAGGGGTATAAGTGGACATGCTTTTTGTCACTTTTTTAACTCCCAAGTGGCGGTTGACCTTGCCTTTCATTAATGGGGGTCAAAATTGCATTTAATTTATTTTGAGCATTTATGACCAATGATTGTATTTATGAGTTGGCATTTAATGTGTTGGAGACTGATGGGATGGACCCATGTGCAGTAGAGGTGTGTTAGGTAGCGGTAGGTACAGGGTCATGCCAGCTGGGTTTTGCCCATTGGCCGTGGAATTTGGTGAAAGCTGGGTGCAGGACTTGTGCCCTCGATACAACTATGTTCGAGGGCACTTAACGCCTTTAACCCACTTGTTCCCTTGCTTTGCTTACCTTGCATAGGAGGTCTCAAGGGCTCGTAAAGGCCCCTCGTGGCTTTGGGGCCACGGAGTTGGTACTGATGATAAGCCTAGGGGTATTTTCTCTCTCATGTTTTGCACTTCGAGGCTCCCCATCTTCCATGTGGACGCACTATCGAGGACAATGAGTCTCTTCGAGGGTATTGATCCTCATACTTGGTGAGTTTTTTGGCTTATAACCTCAGGATCGAGGACAACCTGGCTTAAAACGTCTATCTAGGACAGCCTACTTGGTCGAGGGCTATGTTGCTCCATACTTAGGATCTAGACAAGTTTACCTATGCTGACGTATTTAGCTGAGGTGGTGCTTGACACATCAGCAATGAATTATAAGTACTTGCCTAATTACAGCTATTTGAAGGGAAAACGGATCTATAAATTTGCGCAAGTACGCAAAATCCGCAACAACAATTTAAAACTTTCCTTGTTTGACTAGAACTCTGATTATGAAGATGGTTCTAGACGATTCTTTACCATTTTTTAGTCTAAATTCAAGCCACAAACATGTACACACATTTTTCTTAGATCTAAATAGACTAGAACACTCTATTTTTCATTTTTTTGGGATCTATCTTAGGGATTTTTCAAGAAGGATGATGCGGTCCAATCTTGGTTTGACCACGTGTCAGGGTAAATTGTACTCCGGGATGTTCTTGCTGGTGGCCCACCTGCCAAAGAGGGAGGAACGCACGTGAGACTAGCCGATTTTGCCTCGGCGTAGGCTCTTCGACGCTCAAGTCAGTTGTAGGATATTTGAAGAAGATGATGAATAGTAAAGTGCTATTTTCTTAGAAGAAAATGCAAGATACCTCATGTGGGAGAGCCTTTTGCCTATTTATAATGAGAGTGGGTCTTTGATTTGATGGGGTTGATGGGAATTGACCATATGATTTGACCGAGGGAGTTCAAGTGAACATACTTTTTGTCACATCTTGAAGTCCAAAATGGCGGATGGGGCCCTACTCTCATTAATGGGGCTTGACTTTTGCATTAAATGCATATCTTGGCCATTTAATGCTTGAGATTTCACTTATAAGGAAGCATTTAAGGCACCTACAACTTAAAGAGTCCATCTATCTTGTCAGGGCATATTTTGGTGGCTGGGGTTGTCTGCGTCTGACAGAGTAGTTGGGCCCCCTTTAGCTGTTATATGGGTCAAGTACTCACTAAGGATCCAACGGACATGCCCTCGAATGGGACATCTTCCCTCGAGGACAGCTCAGTCATTCGAGGACACACTTAGAAGCCCCCCTTTGGGAGCATAGGATCTCATTCGAGGACAACTCACCAATTCGAGGGCAACACACCCATTCGAGGGCATACTTGGAAGCCCCTTTTTGGTGGCTTACAACCTCTTTCGAGGACAGCACACCAATTCGAGGGCAACACACCCATTCGAGGGCATACTTGGAAGCCCCTTTTTGGTGGCTTACAACCTCTTTTGAGGACAGCACACTAATTCGAGGGCAACACACCCATTCGAGGGTATACTTGGAAGCCCCTTTCTTTGGCTGGCTTAGAACCTCTTTCGTGGACAGCAAACCAATTCGAAGGCAACACACCCATTCGAGGGCATACTTGGAAGCCCCTTTTTGGTGGCTTACAACCTCTTTTGAGGACAGCACACCAATTCGAGGGCAACACATCCATTCGAGGGTATACTTGGAAGCCTTTTTTTGGTGGTTTACAACCTCTTTCGAGGACAGCACACCAATTCGAGGGCAATACACCCATTCGAGGGCATACTTGGAAGCCCCTTTCTTTGGTGGCTTAGAACCTCTTTCGAGGACAGCACACCCATTCAAGGGCCTTCGGCTTCATACTTGGTATTATCTCTCCGGTGGAAAGGTGACGTGGCCTAATGGAGGGAAACTTGGTCACATAAAAGGAGATGGTAAAGATTCAAAGGCGAAGTCAATAACGAAATTTGGAGGGAAGTTTCATCTGAATTCTCCATCAAATAAGTTTATTTCTTCTTTTTATAGATTCTTTTTCATATTTCGCTATTGTGTTTAAATTCATTATGAACTAATTAATGAATTTGAGAATCTTTTATGAGGTTGAGAGACGATTCACGATTGTAGCTTTCATTAGACGAGATCAATTGGTATTAAAATTGCATAAGAATTAATTTAATATTGATTGCGCTCTAAGGTAGTGTTAAAGCTTATTCTAATATATTCTAGTGCTTGGATTAATTGAGTGAGAATTTGTTAGCTTTAGGTCTAGAAAAGATTATATAGGTTAACTCTGTGATGCTCGAGAGAGATTGTGGATATTTTTATTTCTGGCTTCACACAACCACGAAACCATTCAATTTAAGGAATGTATTGGAATAGGGAATTAGGTTAATGAAACCATCTTGCACTTGTATTAGTCGCATTGGTTATTTGTTATAATTTTTATTTGTGAGTAGTTTTTAATTTGATATTACCTTTAATTTAGAAAAAAAAACCACTCCACAATTTGATCAATTTAGCAAAACAAAACGAGTCACTTTCATGGGCCAAATCACAATCCCTATGGGATTCGATGCTCTACTTATCTTATATTACTTCTATAACTGCGTGCACTTACGTAGCCCCATCAATTCGCTTTCTAAGAATTTATTTATAAATTTGTCATCATTTATGTAGCGTGGCTTTATTAAGTTATTTAGTATTGGATTCAAAAACATGGTATACTAAAGACTTCACACTTTTCAAGTTGCTCGCACATGTTTGAACGCTGGAGCTTGCCAATAGTTCTGTATGAAAAACTATATAATTAGTTTGTAACACAACTTAATTATCACAAGATATTGAATATTATCAAATTGTTTGGGGAGGGGGGGGGGGTGTTAATTTCTTATAAATTAATCATATAATAACATTGTTCTGGTCTGGTTTAATAATTGGGATATGTGTGTGGATTTAAGGGATTGACTTAAGGTGGGTTCAATTTGCGTACAAATAATAAATGTGAGTTAGTTGGAGAGCATCGATATGAAAACAAAATAACAAACTCAAGAGTATACATGTCATACCTAAGAACTATGATTTTTTTTCACAGGGAGTTAGGGAAGGAGGGGGGGGGGGGTGGGGGGTTGGAGGGGTGTGTGTGGAGGATTGTTTAGAAGTATACGTTGGTGTGCGTATCTCAAGTTAGGTTAACGTGGTAGTTCGTACTAAGTAATTGGTACGAGAACAATTAAATGCCATATTGTTTTGTTCTTGCTACCGACGAGCAATTGTCCGACTTGGCCAACTAAGACAAAGTGGGGACTACTCTAATACCAAGTATGTTGTATGCCATGCTTCAACATGATATCTGCTCAAGATTTTTGGATCAACCAAAATAAGTGGTATCCTAGGGACTAGTTGGGGGCACACGTTGGTTTCAATGAGGGTCTCTTCTCAAAAGTAACCCGAGCGGTTGTCATAGTTGATTATTCAATGTAATCAAGTCACATGACAAAATGCAATTGTGCTAATTCACATTTATTCTTAGTTCGAAATATCAAGATGAGATGATCATTTAAAAGTCATTGGATAATTATTTAATTATACTTTATATCATAACATTTAAGTCTATACGATATCAAACTAGTCAAAAGATCCATAATTATGCCTTCAATAATGATATCTAAATATGTATAACTGCGATATACAAAATTACTCAAAGCATTTATTATTTTCCACAGTTCGGATCCTCTATTGCACGCATAATCGTGCTACATCTTCCATTACACTTATCAATATACGCCACGTGAATTGGTGAGCTGTTAAGATAATGAAAAAGAAAAACTGATGATATGAAAAAAAAATATGAAGATTGTTTTTTCTTATCTCAATCACTCATCAATACACGTGGCATGTATTGATGAGTATAATAGAAGATATAACACGATTATGCAATAGAAAATTTGAACTGTATTGTCCACAATAATGAATTTAACATTGGTCGTTATCACAATGGATGTTTCTATCATGTTTTTGGGAAGTTATGTAACACCCCTTGTTAAGTCTTTAGTTTTATGGTTACTTTCTTTATTGAATCAAAACATATAACTTGTTTTTTACATCGTTGGGTTGATTTAATTCCTCAAATCTTGTTTCAACGTATTATATATATATATATATATATATATATATAATTACTCTCGTAGAAGACCAAAACAGACAAATCTTTCAATTGATGAGTTGATTTAGAGTGTATTTGGCTAAACTTATAAGTTGCTTAAAATATTTTATAAAATATTTGAAAGTTTTATAAGATGTGATAAAGTGTTCGATAATTTTTCTAGAAGATGAGTTTATATGTTCATTAAATAAGATGTTTATGACCATATAAACTCTTTTTAAAAAGTAACAAGTTGCCAACTTATTTTTTTGAAATTCTACCATGCTCTTTATTTCCAATTATATTAATTATAACTTTGCCATTACTACTATTTTATAAGCTATACATATTTTATTTATCAAAACACTTTATAACTTATTTTTCAAATAAGATTCGACATTTTATATGGTGACTGAGCTAGAGGGTGTGATCACCCCCTCAAATTCATAATGAACTAAATTTTATATGTATTTTTTTTAAAATTAAGATTTGCCCCCTCAAAATAATAGAATACATTTAATATTTTATAAAAAAATTGATCCTATCCATTTGTAATAGAAATTTACGACTCAACCTCTGATCTTATAAGCTCAAAAAATAAATTATAATATGTAAGATCTTATAATAGACTTGGCCAGACACCCTATAATTTCGTCAAATCTTGTCCCAACGTACACAAAAACATATTCAAGATGGTAGCGCCCCCCTCCCCAGAATAAAAAAGAAAGAAAATTCAAGATGGTGAAAGCAGAACATATTGGGACTGAGATGCAAATAATATAAATTAGGAGACCATAGCCGTAAAATATCCCCGTCCCCCAAAAGTAAATCTGGACTGGTGAAGCCCAGGCACGCTTGTTTAAGTTTTACTTGTTTATACTTCTAACAAGAGCTCTTTCTCGCTTCCTTGTTCGAAACAAGGAGCCCCCAAATTCGCACACAAAAACACACTCGCAAACACGCACTCAATGCTCCATCTTTGAAAAATTACTTCCTTTTCAAAGTGTTAAATAATTTCCTGTTAAATTTGGTTTCCATGGCTGAGAAGCTGGAGCAGCAGCAGGAGCTGCTGAAGGAACTCGGATCGAAGTTGGAGTCCCCTCCGGCTTCGAAAGATGCTCTCCTTAAAATCTTGAAGGTGAGAACTCCCTCGTTGTGTGTCGCGTCTGTGTTCCAATTTTTATTTGGAAAGTTCGTTCTAGCATTAAGTAATCTCTCTGTGTTCTGTGGTTGATTCATGCTTGTAGTTTCTGAAAAGTTATGCCTGCGTGATAAATTGGGGTTGAATTAAGGTTCATGCGAGGTGATGTTTGTCCCTGTTGGCTCAGTAACTACGCAGGAGAGCCCGTGATTGTTTATTTCAAGTTTTTAAGTTCGTTTTAGTTGTTGTATTGCACTTTTGGTGCGCAGGAGTTCAATTTACAGATGCATGTGTCTGCATTGCGTAAGTTGTGACAACTGGGATTGAATTAGGGTTCTTTTAAGGGTCTGCCAACGCTTTATTTTGGTGGGAAAAGCAGAAAGTTCGCCTTTTGTTTTTTCCCCCTGTTTTCTCCAAAAACATCCTAGGTCTCCTGAATTCGTATACTAATTATTGTTGGAAGAGGAAAACAGAAGTCTTGGTCCTTTTAATTATTTTAATTAAAGTTAAAAAATATTAAGGAAGATTTTCTTTCTATAATTTTTATTTTAGAATTTTTACCTACAATTCAGTATTAAAATCCAGAAATTATCACAGCATCGTGAGGATTCTTGGAAGTTTTATCAGTAATTTTCTCACACTGCATTGCTAAGATTATCATAACCATGTGATTTCACATATACTAGGAAGATGTTGTCTTTGTTAAAATAGGTGGGAGGAGGGTGTTTACTAGTTTGTAGTGCATAGGATTCTAATATAATCCATGCACAGGATTTAACAAAGAGGACATCTTCCTAATTCAGATATATGTTTAAGTTTATGCATATGCGTGGATATATAGGTGAATAGAGAAAAAAGAAGCTCACACTTGTAAAGGATTATATTAGAATCCTGTGCACTACAAACTAGTTAAAACCCTCCTCCCACCTAATTTAGCAAAGAGGACATCTTCCTGGTATATGTGTATCTAAATTAATTGACTTTAGCATTTGGTTTGCTTTTCCCATCAAAAGCCTTATATTTCTATATTTCACCCTACAATCAAGAAAATCTATATTTTTCTTCTGAAATTAATACCTAAAATGGATTCTTTTAGAACTATCTTTCTACAAAAAGGAGTTACTAACTTCCATTATGCTTCCCTGTCACCAGCCTTCAGATTTGTATTAGAATTGTTATAGGTTTTTAGAAAGGAGGTTGGTGAAATGTGAAGGTTCTCTTTACAAAAAGTCAAGGGAAAATCTCCAGTCTCTACTAATTCACTGGAAAAGGAAAATATGTAAAACCAAAATTTTGCAAAAAACTGAAGCATCCAAGATGATGTAGCAAGGATCATCTATCTATTACATACAATACAATTGCATCTATATATGTGAGTGTGTGTATCTATATCCTGAGGTGTTCTTTAATGCATTTCGAGTTATCAAAGTTCCTGCTGGTTGACTATTCTCTTCTTGTATTTCTGTTCCGATAGATATCCTATAAGTATTATTCAAGACTAAACCAGAGAATATTGGTTTTTTGAACTTGAACTGAGGTTTGGCTCTAAATATAATGCACAGACACTCCTAAAATTAAACTTGTGCAGTGTCAAACACCGTGTTGGACATGACACTCCTCCGATACTCCGTTGACATTGTACGGCACTCCACGTGGCGTGTCCATAAATTACAAAAATCTGTCACTTCTGATGGCGCGTTGGACACACTATCAATAATGTGTCTGACACTTTTCGGACACTTAGAGTGTTTTCTTATATATTTTTTAGGGTATTCCAACGATAAAAAGATAATTAATAATAAAGATTTTGTAAAGCTACTCCAAAAAGATTTTTGTTGCATCCAATAATTTATTTTTCTTATTATATATATATATTTATCAAAACCGATAGTTTCTTTTACTTTTAAAATAGATAGTTCATAAATACACACACAAATTTTTTTTTAATAAACTTGTCGATATGAACTTTTTCCTCTTTGTACTTGTATTAATATGTATATAAAAATTGTATATTAAATATAAACATAAACATAAATATACATACATATATATATATATATAAATGTGTAAGTATATAAATATCATGTCATATTATTATTAAAATAATAATAAAAAAATTATATTGATATTGCCCTATCGGAGACGTGTCGTGTCATGAAATTTTCAAAACTTTCGTATCGTTGTGTCCGTGTCGTGTTGTGTTGTGATGCCATAACCGTGTCCATGGAACATAGGCTCTAATGCTATGAGCTCCAAGCTTTTGGAGTTACTTGGTATAAAGTTACCTGACTCATCTGATTGGCTTTTTGTAATTCGAAACTTCTCCTCATTCAGCAAGGTGCAGCGTGCCTATCTGAAATAGATCAGTCACCTCCAAAATCAATGGTTGAATCCATGCAGCCTTTCTTGAATGCAATTGCCAAGCCAGAACTTTTGAAACACCAAGATCGAGAGGTCAAGCTTCTAGTAGCTGCATGTATATGTGAAATAACTCGAATTACTGCGCCTGAGGCTCCATATGATGATGATGTTTTAAAGGTACTTCTTCCTTAAGAATAACTTGCTAATGGAGATACCAACTTAATTTATGCTTGCTTTTTCATCATAACTTGGGTACTGATTATTGTTTTTTAATCTATTCCAGGATATTTTTCAGTTGATTGTCAGTACTTTCACTGACTTAAGTGATACAAATGGCCCATCATTTGGGAGGAGAGTTGTTATTCTTGAAACCTTGGCTAGATACAGATCATGTGTTGTGATGCTGGATCTTGAATGTGATGATCTCATAAATGAAATGTTCAACACTTTTTTCAATGTTGTCAGGTTTGCTCCTTTCAATATTCAGCTCTCTTTTATCCGTTGCAAAACTAGTTTATTCATGCTGTTTATTTTAGCTTCTCTTTTCTCTACTTTATCTTGGTCAGGTCAAGTATGTTTAGTCATTCAGTGTCTTCATATTTGTTTGTAAAGAAGCAATTTGCCACTTTCTTTGCCTGTGATTTCCTTCTTCCTAAGTAGATACAGATGTTGTGCCTCTCTACCCTGATTAACCATTTAGTCAGGTTGGATTTGAATGGTTTCTTCACTTGAAGAGAGTATCAGCTTTTACTTTTAGTTTTACTTTTTCCTGTATGTTGGCTATTCTGTGACGGAGTCAACGTTTCCCCATCTGAGTGTGTTAATTTATCCATGTTTTAAATTTTGTCTGCAAGAACTTGAGGGTGCAGAGATGAGAAAGATGATGGTATCACAGAATTGTGAGGCTTGTGTTGGGTTTGGTAGAAGCTGGACAAAATAAGATGTTTCATTTTGGATGTTTTGCATAGGCACGTCGCACACGGTGATTTCCCTTTTTTGTGCGTGTATGTTGGGGTGGCGGGGCCTGGGTGCATTGAGAAGGGGGTTAACGAAAGTTGAGGTGTCCGCTTTGTAGAGAGTTTATTGAGATGTGGTCAAATCAGAAAGAGAAATACGGACAGACCTGGTTGTGAAATGGCACAATTGACCTGCACATTATTATTAAACCTTTCTGAAACAAAAGAAAATATTCAAATCAAACCAATTTTCTCCCTCTCTCGCCCTCTCTCCTTTCTATCTTTCTCATCCCTCCAGTACCTATACTCTAAATGAAAATTGATATCTCAGGGTCTGCTTGATTATTAACATGCAGGTTGACTTGGAACGTTGATTTGATATTTTTGTGGTTTACCACTTCATGAGATAGACTGCGTGTATACTGTAATAACTAATTGCTGCTAATCCTGTTCACCTAACCACTATTGACCAGTTTGTTTGAACGTAGGCAAAACAAAAATATGCTAAATTTTTTTGAACTGTGACAATATACCACATCTAGATGGTAATTACCGAGTGATGCCATTAATTATCTTCAGACAGAAGGCTACCTGTGTTGAGATAGTTGAGCTGTATGCTTGCTCTATCGATGAAATAATTTGTATTTTCCTACACCTGCAGGGACGAGCATCCTGAGAATGTTTTTAATTCAATGCAAACCATCATGGAGGTTCTCTTTGAAGAAAGTGAGGATGTACAAGAGAACCTTCTTCTTCCGTTGCTATCTGTTTTAGGCCGTGATAAGGAGGTAAAAATCTACTTCCTTGCTTGCTGAATGTTTATTGATTGGATTGCCCTTTTCTAAAAGAATTGGACGCTGGATTTTGCTTCTAGGATGTGTCCATGGCAGCAAGGAGGCTTGCTATCAATGTGATAGAGCATTGTGCTGGAAAACTTGAACCTGGCATAAAACAGCTTCTCGTGTCTTTAATGTCGGGTGACAGCAGGTTCCTGCAATCTGAGATAAATTACCATGTTGTGCTTTATAATATCTATCGCTGCGCTCCTCAAATCTTATCAGGAGTTGTTCCTCATCTCACTGGAGAGCTACTGGTAATCATGCCTTCAGCTGCTTTTGTACGGCTATATTGTTCTACAAGACAAAGAATCAGTATTTAGTGATGACAAATATGAACAGTCAGCTCTGCTTTTTGTGTATGAATGTATGATGTCATGTGCATTAGCACTCAAGAACAACCTTCAATGTTTGAGGATTGGGATCTCTTCACCTTTTGATTTCATTCTCTCTTTTTTTTTTTCATGGTCAAGTTGCTCACTTTGAAGTGGTTATGATAAATTCTCAAAATGTTTCACTGTCAATGCTCATAGTTCGATATGTTGGATGCTTCATCAGTTACAAATTTTTGACTCTTCCAATGCTTCATATTTGGATATGTTCAACAGTTCATCAGTTTTAAATTTTGACATAAACAGAGTGATCAACTGGATGTTCGTCTGAAAGCTGTGGGTTTAGTAGGCGACCTCTCTGCTCTGCCGGGATCTACAATTTCTGAAGCATTCCTGCCAGTCTTTTCGGAGTTTCTGAAAAGACTGACTGATAGAGTGGCAGAGGTCAGAATGGCTGTACTCGAGCATGTTAAAATTTGTCTTCTCGCAAATCCTTTCAGAGCTGAAGCTCCTCAAATATTCTGTAAGCAATTCTACTTCTGTTGTTCCCAAGCTTAGTGGTTTGTAAGGTCTTTAATTCTGATGGTGCCAATCAATTTCCAGCTGCGCTTTGTGACCGGTTGTTGGACTACGACGAAAATGTTCGTAAACAAGTTGTATCCGTGATTTGTGATGTGGCATGTCATGCTCTCACATCCGTACCCATTGAAACTGTCAAGCTGGTCTCAGAACGCCTTCGAGACAAATCTGTATGTGTATCTTCTCTGTCAATGTATCAGTTTCATTATTCATTCTTGCCATCTGCCTTGCCACATTATGATAACTTCTGCTGCAAACGTCCAGCTTCTGGTTAAAAGGTATACTATGGAGAGGTTAGCTGACATATATAGAATATCTTGCGTGAATCGGGCTAGTGGCTCAATGGAGGGTGATGATTATAATTGGGTTGTTGGGAAGATTTTGAGATGCTTCTACGATAAAGATTTCAGGTAACTTGCTGGATTTCTGCTTGCAGCTGGTTTTCTTATTCAGTTATGGCTGAAAATATTTGATGAATCCAAATTAAATTCCAAACAAATTGCTTTTTTGGTAACTAACTCTCAATAGGCAATTTATTTTCTCTAAACCTAACACCACTATGAATCTCATCAAAAGGTAAATAAATTTTCAAAAGTAATATCTGAGAAACTACTAAAGAAGAAATGAGTGCAGTGGCTGCAATTGATTGCTACATAAGATATGTTAAGATTCTTGATTTGTGATTTCTGATACATCATGTTGGAGACTTGATGATCTCTCCTCGCAGATCAGATACAATTGAACCCATCCTGTCGCTATCCTTGTTTCCAACTGATTTTTCTGTGAAAGATAAAGTGACCAATTGGATGAGTATTTTCTCTGGGTTTGACAAAGTCGAGGTCAAGGCTCTTGAGAAGATACTGGAGCAGAAACAAAGGTTTGTCAAACTGCTTGTTTTGGCATATAAAGTTTGGTATGATGTTTGTAGACCAAAGATACATCATCAATGCGTGAGGCATCAACAAGTCTTATGCAGTAAATTATGTGGTGCAGGTTACAACAGGAGATGCAGAAGTACCTTTCTCTCAGGCAGTTGTATGAGGTCTGTAATAACCACTTCTGTATTTTAAATATTTTGCCTAATGGAAGTTTTGAGGAGCTTCAGCTTCTGATGAAAATACTACGTCTCTGTGGATGTACAGGAAGGTGATTGCACCGAGATCCAAAAGAAAGTAACATTCTGCTTCCGAGTCATGTCTTGCTGTTTTACTGATCCTGCAACGGCGGAGGAGAATTTCCAGATTCTTGATCAATTAAAAGATGCCAACATTTGGGAACTTTTGAAGCAACTTCTCGATCCAAACACTAGTTCTCTTCAAGCCAGTTGTTCACGGGTGGGGCATTAATCTGATGTTAAAGTCATTCTGTTTTTTTTTTTTATTTTTTTATCTTTATTTTTATTTTATTTTACCAATTGATGATCTTCACTTAAAATGCTTCCAAAATCATAATTTAGGGTTCTCAGACTTTGTACGTTCCATGCAGGATGATTTGCTAAAAATCCTTGGTCATGAGCATCGGCTCTATGAGTTTCTGAGTGCTCTTTCTTTGAAATGCTCTTATCTTCTTTTCAACAAGGATCATGTCAAAGAAATTCTTTGGGAGTCTGGTGTACAGAAATCTTCTGGAAGTGATGAGTTAATCGTATCCTGCATGACTATTCTGGTGGTATGACACCTATTTTTATTTGGTTCTGCACATAACGTTTATTGATTAGTACTCGTGTAGTGATATCTTGACTCTGTATTTCCTCTTACGGCTATTTGACTATTTGTAGTAGACTTAAAGTCTCAACGCATTGCATGTTTAAGCCTGATTTGGGTGATGATTGACATGTCCTGAATGGCTGAATATTTGGTAATTGATTTGTGTATACATGGTATGCGAACCATTCACTTGTGACTCAACATGTCTCAGAGTGCTTGCTTTGGAAACTCCGCAAATGGTGATAGGCAGATATCTTTTTTCATGCATGTCTTGGTTGGGTTGGGAGCAAACTCTTCAAATAGGGTGCACCATTCTTTAATTGCGAAGCACATAGAGTTGCAGAACTTGATACCCTTTCTTTTTGTCGTAATAAAAATTGCATGATGGCTATGTTGATCTGCTTAGACAGTTTATCCTTTTCATTTTCAGATGAACAATGAAAACTTTCAGTGATACTACTTTTGCATTTTAGTTATTTGTCCTATATATTGAGCTTGCTGATCATTACAAATCTCTTTTACTGCTGCAAAACATCTGACCTCCACCAAAAAATAGCACACTTTCTTGAATGACTTCTCATCCCTCAAGGGAATAGCTTTAGCTTGATATAATGCAACCAGCAATTTTGAAATCCCTATTTGATGTGTCATGCCATGAACTTTCAGATTCTTGCACGATTTTCTCCTTTGCTGCTTGGTGGGATTGAAGAAGAATTGGTACATCTTCTTGAGGATGATAATGAAATAATAAAGGAAGGTACCTTGCATATTCTTGCAAAGGCCGGGGGAACTATCCGAGAACAACTCGGCGTTTCATCAAGGTTAGATTGACAGCGATTCTCTTCTTAGTTATTCTTGCACCAACTTTTATATATATATATATATATATATTGCTGAAACACAATACTTTTTGCTGATAGATCATTAGATCTTATTCTTGAGCGCATATGCATTGAGGGTAACCGGAGGCAGGCCAAGTATGCTGTTCATGCCCTTGCATCCATCACGAAAGATGATGGACTCATGTCACTCTCTGTTCTTTACAAGGTTTCTATTTGCATTATCTTTTCAGTCTTCTTTTTATCTTGTATCTTGGTTTATTCTCATTTGAACTGTTTTATCTGTTTACTTTTTTCTTTCTATTTTTTTTTTCCAAAGATTTGACTATTATGTATTCTGTTCTTGTTTTAAATGAATAGAGGCTAGTTGATATGCTCGAAGATAACGCGCAATTGCCAGCTGTACTACAATCTCTTGGATGCATAGCACAAGTTGCTATGCCAGTCTTTGAAACAAGAGAAAGCGAGGTTGAAAAGTTCATTAAGGAAAATATACTGGAGCGTGGACATGTATGACTTACCCAATGTACAATAATTTGTGACCCATTATTCTCCTTTACTGTCACATAGTTTAAAAGAACATGCATTACTTGCAGATGGCAGCAGATGGAGCAGCTGATTGTTGGGATGATAGAAGTGAACTTTGTTCTTTAAAGGTCTTTCTGCTGTGGTGTTACTTTTCCCTCATCAATGACACAGTGCACATATTGGAAAATCTTAATAACTGATTGGGGCAACAAATATCTGCAGATTTTTGGGGTTAAAACCCTGGTCAAGAGCTATTTACCTGTCAAGGATGCACACCTTCGTTCTGGAATTGATAGCCTGATTGAAATGCTCAATAATATACTCTCTTTTGGTGATATCTCAAAAGAGACTGAATCAAGGTAAATTGGTAGTAATTTATCTTACAGGTTCCTTATCGAGGTTACAGTTATGGAAGTTTTCATTTGCCTGAGTGTTATTGAGATTTTTCTGGTACTGATTGATTTCTCTTTCATGACCAGTTTACTTGATAGGGCTCATTTGAAGCTTGCTGCAGCAAAAGCTGTTCTTCGCTTATCAAAGCACTGGGAGCACAAAATTCCTATTGATGTCTTTTACCTCACATTGCGAACTTCAGAGGTGGATAGTCCGTGCTTGTTTGTTGAATAAATTTCTAGCTTTCCTAATTCCTATTACCTTTAAACAATTCTTTATGTTCTCTTGCCCTTGTGTTTTGTAGGATAATTTTCCTGAGGTAAAGAAACTATTACTAAACAAGATTCATCAATATGTAAAGGACCGGATTTTAGACCCCAAGTATGCTTGTGCCTTCCTGCTAGATATTTCATCTCAGCCGTCAGAATTGGAAGAGGTAAAGCATACTCCAGTTTTTAGTTTATTCTACCTCTGTTTTCTTGGAGTATTTATATACCAAATCTGACACTGGAAAGCTCCACATCTTTAGTAAATGTAATATGAATATCCATTTTCCTAATTATTTGGCAGAACAAACACAATCTGAATGACATCATCCATATGTGTCGGCAAGCAAGGGGACGACAAATTTCTTCACAGACAGATTCAAATTCGGCACCACTTTATCCAGAATATATTCTCCCATATGTGGTCCATTGCCTTGCTCATCATCTCTCGTTTCCTAATATTGATGAATGCAAAGATGCAAAATCATTTGAAGCTATGTACAGGTATTTTAGACTGATAATTTACTGTTGGCATAGCAGTAACTTTGAAACCAGTGCCCCGCCTCCCCCCATTTGGTTTGTTTTGTTTCAAGATATCTAGACATTGAACATTTACTACGACTTGACAATTTAGATACAATCTGAGATTACAGAATCAATATCTCTAGAATAGGAATTTTAGAAGTATAGCTAGTTGCTAATTGTCCCCATTCTTTTGGTCAAATGAACTATAGTTTACTTTCCTCACATGCTGTATGCTTTTGCCTGATACACAACTAATCATATTAGATGTTAGAGGATATGATTTGTTAATGCATGGTAAGATGATGATTTACATGATTCAAATGCCCATTATGGTCAAGATGTCAATCGGAAGTGGAAACGCTTGAATGACATGGTAATATTGATGAACTGCAACTCCAATAGCCTAATCCAAATTCATTATAGCTCGTCATTACCATTACAAGTTATTGGTTTCAAACAAAATTTTCTCTCATCTAGAGGTGGCAACTGACCCAAAAGGGAAGAAAAATGCATCACATTAAGATGATCATTCAATCATGATAAACCAAAACATAGGATGATGTAACTGGTACTTAAATATGGGCATACTTGTAAAACTAATGATAGTACTAGAAGATTCTTTTTCTGCATCTATTTGATATATGTTTATCTGTTACAGGAAGTTGTATTTGTTCCTGTCTATGCTGGTGCAAGGAGATTCAGATGGAAAATCTGATGTTAGCAAGTATAAGGAGACAATTTCATTATTAAATTCAATATTTTTGTGTGTCAAGCGGTCTGAAGATGCTCTTGATGCTACCAAGTCAAAGGTTTGATATTAAAATACCATTGACTTTACTTTTTATCTTGTCATGCTATTTTTTCTCGGCAATTTACACTATTTGACAAGGCAGAACATCTTCTTACCAACAGAGTAAAACAGAGTACCCCTGGTTGATCTATCAGATAGAATAATTGCTAAATTAGAATATTTGTGAAGTTAATGTTGTCTCCATGCCATTAGTGATCTCAAAATGCATATTGCAGAACTCGTATGCCCTGTGCGATCTTGGTATATCAATTGTAAAGAGGTTAGCGCCAAAACAGGATGATCTCCAAGACTCAAGTGCATCCATGACCCCCTTACCTTCTGTACTTTACAAACCACTTGTGAGGAAGGAAGAAAATGATTCACTGGTATGTACGATCAAACTTCCAAAGTTTTTTGTGGATCTTCATGTCTTGTTTTAATGTCAAGATGCCTGACAAGTGGAAGAATTATCTGATTTACATGCACAAACAATTTAGGATCATTAACTGATTTCAAAACCCCTGAATGTGATGCGGTTATGTGATCCGTGATGTCTCTACTGATTGAATACACTGTTTCTACTAGGTTGGTGAAGAGAAGACATGGCTGGCAGATGATGGTATCTTGTCCCACTTTGAATCACTTGAACTGGAAGCTAATAGAATTGTAAGATTTTGAAATGATTTCCTCCTAGTGGCTTGAGGTAGCCTTGTGACATAATTTAATCATATGGTACTTTGTCAAATTTAGGTTAAATCGATACTTGCGGAGGATGATATCATGAAGGAAAGTGAAACAGAGGGCAGTGAGATACCACTAGGAAAGCTGATGAAACGTCTAAAAGCTAAAGGGGCAAAGGCAAGAAAAGAGGTGAAGAAAGAATCTGCACCAGCTGGAGTGGAAAATGAAAATGATGTTGATATATTGCAAATGGTAAAGGAAATAAATTCTGATAATCTGGGTACAGCTGGCAAATCTGGATCCAGTAATGGCCATGCATATGTTCAGAAGAAGAGGAGAAGCAGCCCTAAGTTTCAGAAGAGGAAAACACTGTTTAGTGAATCAACAGATGTTCCTGTGCCAAAGCGTAGAAGAACATCATCTGCTCAAGCCCACAAGTCTCTCCCATCTTCAAAGGGTTCTAAAAGTCCTATTGATATAAATCAGGAGAATATTAATGTTCACCTTGGAAAAATGGATGAGGAGCTTGAAACTAGTTCAGAAGATCAATCTATGAAAGTGAAAATGGCTGAACCGGCAGAGTCCAACTTGTTAGTTTCATCTGTTGGGAAGAAATCCAGTTCCTCCTCTAAGCAGAAAATTAAACAATCGGACAGAAATCATACGGAGATGCTCAATCACTCCCCTAATGCCAAGGTGTGCTTCTCCATACATGACTTTGCGAAATGTTTATAGCATTTCATGAGATATGCATTTTCACTTTGTCTTATTATGTACAGAAGCCTAAGAAAGTTGCAGGAACTAATGGCAAACGCTCAGTTAGTTATTCCAAGTCTGCATCTTTGAAGAAGCCAAAACAGAAAAGTGTCACTGGATTAGCCAAGGCTAGTGGCCTTATCTTTCTTTCAATTTATTGTGAAGTGCCTTTGAGCTTTGAATGCACACATGCTGAACTGTAAACTCTGAAAGGGTACTTCTTATAATGTTTTTCACATGCTTATGCACTGAAGAAGTAAATTTATGGGAATGTAACGTAACTCGCATGCCATTGAGAGAAGTGAGAAACATGGTAAAGCAACAACATATGTGGTGTCCTTTGGAGATTTGATTGCTCTTATGGTCCATGCTGTGCTCAATAGTGAGACTCTGTCAGCTTGAATTCATTACGTCAAATAATGATATGCTTCGCAAATCTGTGAAGCTTTCCAGATTTCATTAGGAACGTTGCTTAAAACCTTCTTTTCCTGACTGTTGCTGCAACCTTGCTTAATTTCTTTAATGCTTATAAATGTAATGTGCAGACAACTTTTTGTTAATTCTTAATTAACCTGGTTGCCACTTTTTCCCATTTTTAGTGCACAACCAAAGATAATGGAAGCTCCACTGCTGACTTGATTGGTTGCAGAGTAAAAGTTTGGTGGCCGATGGATAAGCAGTAAGTGCGTTTTGCTTTAGTCTTTATGCTATAATCTTTAATAATAGGAGAAAGATAAATGGCAGGGCTAATATCTAGCATCTTGTAGGTATCACATCATTCTTTGATATAAACGTGTGAAATATTTCTTCAAACGGTTCTCTGTTTCATCTCATTTTGGAAATTTTGATCTGACAATAATTCAGTACCAAGCCAATGAGGAGTAAGATTTTTAAATGAGCAAGTGGAATATATTCATCCTTTTAACTTCTAGTTTCGCCTCAGTTTTCATAGGGCTATGCCTATTGGGATTCTGACAAACCATATTTACACACTTCCCTCAGTGCCATTGTTATCAACCTCCACATAAAGAACTATCTTTCATCAGGAGAGGATCAGCCTTTCTGTTATATTCTGTTACAATTGTGCATTTTTGGCACAAGGAATATTTTCAGAGTTCATGGAAGATTTTCACAGAGTTCATAGAAGATTTTGGGCAATTCTAGAATGATGCATGAGATTATTTTATCCCTCTCTGACTATACACAGGTTTTATGAAGGTGTCGTGAAGTCCTTTGATTCCCAGAAACAGAAGCATGTGGTAAACTGCTTTCTGATGGCCTCGTTTTCCTTATAGAATTTCTCTTTTTTATGTTCCTTTTTGAAAACAATGAAATTCTATTGATCAACTTCGCAGATATTATATGACGATGGAGATGTGGAAGTTCTTCGATTAGATAGGGAGCGGTGGGAGCTTGTTGATAATGTTTCAAAATCAGAGAAGGTCTATATATACCTGAATTATTTATCTCCAATTATAAATATATTTAATCAGTTTTTTTCCTGAGAAGCAAAAGTTCTAGCATAAGATCTGACAAAGTCAGTAAACTATTTGCAGCGATCTAGTTCATCAAAGAAGTCTCGTCTTAAAGGAGGGTAAGTGCTGCCTTCACTAATTTATGCGCACACTTGTTCATCTTGTTCATTTGTTTTCATTTTCAATTGCCCACCTCTTGCAGTATATCTTTTCTATAATTAAATGTTCATTTTATTCATATGCAGTTAGTAATCCATATATTTATGTATGTATGTGAAGTATCAGTTTTGGGAAAGAGATTGAAAATATAGGAGAAAATTGTTTAGGTTGTCTTATAATTGGGTCTGTGGCTATGAGCAGAAGAATGTTAAATGAAAAAGCCAGCCCAGAGAACATGAATCAGACATCTGCTTAAGCGTAGTGTTCTAGCATGATGGGGCTACTTTCCATAGAAATTAGCTTAGAAAATGGTTAAGCCCACATTTATATTATCCCTAGGAACATATATTTCACTGGCCATTTTAATCGAGTAACTTTGTTTGAGAAGCAGAATAAAAGAGCTATTATTGAATGTCAGCTAATGCAAAGGTAACTGGCACCCAATGTCTTGGGTTCTTTTGAAAGAGAAACAAATAGTTCAATGCTATGTTAGTAGCTTGGACTTTTGGAACAGTTGTGGTTTGAACCGCACAGTTCAAAAAACTGTAGCTAAGTCTAGCGAAGTGACTGTAGCTAGCGAAGTTCATAAAACCTCAGGTCCTCAATTTTATCAAAATCAGTCACTTTGCACTTTTTTTCGATATTTCTCTTGCATTGATAATTACAGTAAAGAACACAGCTAGCTGCAATTGGTACGTCTCCAGAATGCATATTTTCATTAACGAGCTATGCCACTTGGTGAAGGTGCCTTTTCTTTGCATGTATAACTCAAGAAGCCCTTTCTGTCATAAATGCCTATCTAGGCCATAATGTTGAAAGTATAAAATACTTGGGTTCTAGTTGACTCTATTTAATATGCTGCACTTAAAACGGTGAGAAACAGAAATGAGTTCATAAGATCAATAATAATTTGCAGAAATTTGGAAACTTTTGATTTCTTTTTCCATTACATTGTAATTAAAGTAATTGGGGGCTCACTTAAAAGAAATTTGTACTTTTCGCGTGCAAGGAACGCACTTTCTGCTAGTAAGCTGAAATTGTTTGGTATTTTTTGGTGAAAGTTCATAAAATCTCCATAATAAGATGTTTAGCTTATAAGCTCCTGAAAAGCTAAGTAAGCTTTGTCGAAATAATTTTTTAGATATCTTATAAGCTATTTAATTATAAAACATAAAAGGCCATGAATATTTCAATTATTATTATTATTCAAATGCGTTGGCATCTTAATTATAAAATAAGATTTAAGAACTTGTAAGCTCTATGAGCTTATAGGCGCTTAAAAATAAGCTTAAGTGAACACCCTCCAGAGTGTTCTTTCTAACCTTGGAAAAATGCATTACAGTTTACGTCTACAGGAAAAAGTTCTTGTAATTCTTTGTTTAATTGAATATTAACTTTGGCATGTCAATGTGCATGTCTTTGCTGTAGCAAGAGGCAACCAGAGCCTAGTACTTGGATTTCAACTCATTTAATTTGACTTGCAGACCATCTGGGAAGAGAAGGAGATCGACTGGAGGGTCAGAACAGGATAAAGAATTGGAAATGAAGTGAGTTGGTGGTCTTTCTTTCTTTCTTACTTTCTTTTTTGTTTTGTGTGTGTGTGCGCAATTCAGAGGAATTGACATGCTTTTGTTTTTGGTTTTTCTTCTTTTTTCCTTTTATTTTTCTTTCCTTCCTTTTTTGGAGGCTTATGTAATTGCACTGACTGGCAGATCTCCATCATCGCAAGTAAGAGGGAAAAGAACACCGCGCAAAAGTCCAAACCAAAGGCACAAGAGCCTGTTGAATAGTAAATCCTCTATGGAAAGCAGTGAAAGCCCCAATGTTGCACAGCCCGAGTCTACCTCAGTATTTGATTATCCAGACTCAGGTGAAGGATCTTATATTTAGTTTTTTATATCTAGAAGTAAGGCAACCCAACATCGCTATATTTGATGGCTAGGTTCTGCAAACACACTTCTTTTTTGAATGAGATCTTTACGCAAGTTCAAAGTAAATGTCCCATAGTTCAGATTCTACCAGTCGCTTGTTTATACTTCATTCTGTCTGGTAATGCCTTTGTATGTGAGTTTAGCATACACAGATTCATGTTCTCTGTTGAATTTTCTCCCGTCTTTCCCGACAATTCAGAGAAGGAACTTGATCAAAGGATTGATAAAAGTGTGTCGGAGGAGCTATCCAACAAGGTCAAGTTAGAAGAGGAAGATGCTGAGGAGTTGAGTGAATCTGAAGAGCCCAAAGACGAAGAAAATGATTCTGAAAATACTGAGAGTGATGATGCTGGTGGCTCACCTCCGCACGATGCTCAAGGATCTGATGATGAAGCAGTCTCTTCTTCAGATAAGAAGCAGTTAGATGAGGTCAAGGAAGACGAAGCAGACGGCAGTGATAGCCAACCAACACCTTTAGATGATAAGCTTGAGAAGAAAACCTCTGCTTCTGATTCTGTGGATGCTGAGCTTTCTGATGACGAGCTTCTGGTACTCAACTTCAGCTATATTCACTTGGAGAATTTATTCAACTTATTTAGCAATTGAGTAACGCACTTACACTACTCTTTCCTGAAATGCAGAGCACATGGAAGCGCCGCACAGGAAAGAAATAAAAAATTCTCCTGCTGCCGCACTTTGATGATTGTGGTGCAGTGTGCAAAACTAGTGCTAATTAGAATACCATTGAACTTTTCACCTGAATAAGTTTATGTTGGCCTTGTGTGGATCGTAGTACCATAGCAGTATAGCACATACATGATAAGACTTGACTTCCATATAGTTGGGCAGGAGTTCGTCTGTGGCGGGTTATAGCAATTCCACTCTGTTGTATGTTTATTTAGATTAAGATCTTGTTTGTGTACAGCTTTAAGTCCTACTCAAAATCTTTTTGCTCAACTTCTTAGCTCAGTTCCCTGCGCTGTGTTAGTTTATGATTTTGAAGATGTCTGTATCAAATGCTTGAGGTTCAACGAGTTGTAAATACATAAACACGGGCATAAATTATCTTACAATTATGAAACTTTGTTGCAACAATTTAACGCAGATTTAATCGATGTTGACATGTTTAGGCTTGCACTGGTTTCTGCATTCTCTTATTTGTTAACACTAAGAAAGTATTTTCCCGTTAAGGCAAATAAATGGATGTGCATATTTGTATTATTTTTCAATCATTAATTATCAGAGAAGCTTTCTTATTTTTTGTTTCGATACGAGGAAAGAAATGAAATGGTTATGTTTTTTTGTGTTGTTTCGATTAATATATATTAAATTTTGTTTGTATTACAGTTTGGTACTCATAATTTTAATTATCTGTTCAATTTAAAATTATCGATAAGTTCATTCAATATATTTATTAAAAGCACCACATTGATAAAATATAAGGCGTAAGCGCAACAAGTATCTAGAAGTTTACCAAAACAGAACATTTGATATGATTCATTATGTTATAATGAATCTTGCAGAGTCTGAGAAAGCTCCATGGCGATACATACCTTAATTGAAAGTTTTTTCAGGCAAAAAGAAAGAATTATTAATGATTTTAAAAGGTAAGATTATGATATTATTATATTTAATTTAATGATGTATACATTAATTAGGAATAAATATTTTTTACCTTTCAAATTTTTTGTATTTTTGAATTTTATCATATGAATTTTTTTTTTTTTTTTACTGTTTGCCATCTAAACTTTGTATTTTTTTTATGTATTACTATCGAATGGCATTTTTTGGTGAAATATTTCGTCGGAATTCTATCACATACATGTTATGTGACTTTAAGTAAAGGGAAATGCGTCATTTTACATGGAATAAATACTTTTAACCTTCCAAATTTTTCGCATTTTGAGACTTTACCATATAAATTTTTTTATTTTTTGCCATTTATTATCTAAACTTTGCATTTTTTTACATATTACCATCTAACGGCATTCACATGTATGTCATCTGACTTTAACCAATTGAAATAACGCATTTACCCTTAACTCTACCGAAAAATATAGTGTGTAAAAAAACGTAATGTTCAGATGATGAATGGCCAAAAAAAAATAAATTATATAATAAAATACCAAAACATAAAAAGTTTGGAGGATAAAAAATATCTATCCCCATTAATTAAGTATATACCTATAAAAACCATCTAATGAGTAAGTACAGTCGCGTTTTTCTTGAAATGGGTTGATTTTTATTTACTGATATTATATAATTAATTATTATCTTATTTTTCCTCTTTCTTCAAGTTCTACTGCGTCCCCCCCCCCCCCCCCCCCCCCCTACACACACACACACACACACACACACAACACAACACCATGTCGGGCGGCCCATTGAAGTTGAAAGCGGAACATGACCACGGTCCCGACCCAGGTAAAGATCCAGACCCGGAAAATGCAACAGCAGAGAAGGTCAGGAAAATGGTGGTGGTGGATTTAGGCAACGGAAGTCAGGTTTTGCACATGCCACGATTCATATCATATCAAGATTCATGGAAGTATTTCCATTACCTCGATAAAAACATCCCTTGGACCAGACCCACAATCCGCGTCTTCGCCCGGTCGCATGTCCAGGTTCGTGTTTCCTTCAATTTTACTTTCTTTACTATGCATTTAAATCAATTATATCGGATCCGTGGTTTGCTTGTTATGTGTTTGTTTTTTTGTTTGTTTGAAATGGTGGCACCACCCATTGTTTTGAATCATTTTTTAGACCCCGAATGTAAGCGTTTATTCAATGGCATTCATTAGTGGACTAGTGAAGTTGTTACCTTTGGCCCTCGAGCTGTGTATTCATTGGAGAAGTTTTTTCCCCAGTGGGGAACTGGGAATTCATTGTAAGAGTTTATAGCTTTGTCAGTGGTTTATGAGTTCGAAGAAAGTGCATGTCTTGCTCAAAGGTTATGATGGAATCATGCTTTAATGATTTGACGATTTCTATCCGTGTTCTTATCTTATTTCATGTTCATTATCTTTTGGATTTTACCTTACCAAAGTGTTGCATTATGTATCCATTTTTAGCACCGTGATATTAATTTTGTTAGAACTACGTTAAATATCGTTCATTTCTGTCTGAACAGCCCAGAGACACATGTTATGTTGCTAGTGAAGGATTGACACAACTTGTTTACAGTGGGTATCAGCCTCATGCTTATTCCTGGGATGAATTTCCACCCCTCAAAGACATTTTGGATAATGTGAGACCGCTTTCACCAGCGTTTTGAAAATAACAATGGCATATCGATTATGTTTGGGAAAACTAACTCATCCCTGATGCTTCTATGGTGCACCTCTAGGTTCACAAAGTCCTTCCTGGAACCAATTTCAATAGCTTAATATTAAACAGGTACAAAGCAGGCAATGATTATGTTGGTTGGCACGCTGATGATGAGAAACTTTATGGACCAACTCCTGAGATTGCTTCAGTTTCCTTTGGATGTGAACGTGATTTTCTCTTAAAGAAGAAACCGTGTAAAAGTGTTAAAGGTATGGAAGATGTGCTCTCTGGCTTCTCCTGTATGTAGGTTTGGTTTTAGACAGATTCAAGAGTGACAACTATCTTGTTACAACTTTGAGGCGTGGGTTTTTTAGTTTTACATTTTTCATCAGCCCAATCTGTGCAACTGTAAATAGATTGACCAATCTTACTTATGCATGTATGCGAAGATGAATTAATGATGGATAGCCGTTTTGGAGGGCACCCAAAGGGTGCATTGTTAAATAGGTTGAATTGCATCTAATTCAATAATGGGGACCAACTAGGCTCATTTGTACTAAAATACATAAAAGATGAACAAATAATTAAAAGGACAAAGAATTATGATTTATTTGTAAGTTATGTAACAACATAGAGCACAATCGGGACATAATTTGCAGTGAAGCTAAAACATGGAGGACAGTCGGGGCATAATTTAGATTGAGGCTATGCATTATATTCATTTTGTAGACATACAAGAGGAAAGATGAAAAATTTGAGAATAAACTGGTTAGCTAGTTGAGTGTTAGAGAAAAGATAGTCAACAGACGTCCAATTGGAGCTAATTTCAAACACAATAAAGTGCCACTTATTGTATTCATTTTGAGCTCAACACCTATTTTGATTTTTCTTTTACAGTTGAGTCAGCTAGAAGAAACGAGGGTGAGCCTTCTAGCAAGAGATCAAAGAGGCTCAACAATAGCGATCAACATGCTTTCGTACTAAAGCATGGCTCACTGCTGGTAATGAGTGGCTACACCCAAAGGGACTGGCTGCACTCAGTGCCCAAACGTGTGAAAGCAGAGTCGGTGCGCATTAATCTCACGTTTAGATGCATATTATGATTAACATTACAGGGCCTATATTTTCCAGAGGCTTTTACTGTAATTAGGATGCTACTGGTTGATTTTGACTTGATGAGGACGGTCAAGGCATCGGCTTTTCGATTGCAACGAGGACATGATAATGGAAAACTATGGTTATACACTTATACTGATCATTTTGCATTTACTAAGAACGAGACAGGTTTTCAGTTCAGTTACGTGATGAAATTACAACAGCGATTGCAAGCAACAGTTTTTGTATGGTTTTGGTGATTTTTTGCTTTGTTGAGTTTGGTCGAGGTATCAACCTTTTATATTGCTCGAAGCCTGTTGTATAGTCGTGGGCACGCATTAGCAAATGACGAGGGAGGCAGCAAGATCTTGTCAAGATGTCATTATTCTGATTTGGTGATACGAGATTGCTGCACTATTCTGAGTTCAAAGCTGGTATGGTACATACTGGATATGTCACAAGTGAATGAGCAAGATCTAGGTTCACTGCTAAGTATTTTTAGTGCAGTACCTGTGTTGTTTTTGAAATCTCCTATAAAAAGGATTTACGTATGAAGTAGCACATAATGTCTTCTGACATTTCTTGTTAAATATGGACCAAATAGTTAATTAGGTTTTCTACTTCTTTTGTCCATATTTAAATGATGAGTTTTATATCGTTTAGTCCATATTTAAATGTTTAGTTCGTCGCGGGGACAGGTCAAAACATACGTGTTTTTTGATTAATTTACAGCGCTGATTATTGTTTATGATTTAATTTATTAATTATACTAGCGCACAAGTACATTTGATGCGTGTGAAATTGAACATGAGATATAATCTAATGAAATTGTCAAATATTAATAGCATAAAACTGAATTTTTACTAAACTTTCTCTTAGCTTTTTGTACTTGTTTCCAGGAATAATGTAGTAAAACATTTATTTGAAACTTGCGAGTTTGAAAATCGTGATCCAACTTTGTATAATTACTAATATGTGTGTGATTTCATGAGCTTGGTTTGAACAATATGATTTTTACTATCTTCTTGATATGCATGGGACTCACACACACTCAAAAGTTGATTACCTTTTTTTTAATCAAACAAAGTCAAAGCATAAATCTACAACTTTTTATATCAATAAATTAAAATAATTCAAAAACAATAGTTATTGTACAATCATATAGATATGATTCGAAATAGGGTTTGTTCTATCTTTGATAAGAAAAAATAGGTCGGGAGGAGCTTCTCTCGAGAAATGGGAGGTTCACCAGTTCAACTTAGTTTTACTTCCCAGCAGTATAAAATCTTTCTTTCATAAGTTAATTGATAAATAGGAAATTTTAGTGTTGTTTTTAATTGAAAATTTAATTTGATGATGATTATGTTTGTATTCAGAATATAAATGCATAAACAAATTGAAATAAATAAAAAAATCCCAAGTAATTAAGAATTGACATAGCAAGCAGCCTAGCACAAGCAAATCGGTCTTTTTGGATCAAAAAGTGGCAGATATCAACAACACGTACACCGTACACGAGCCTGTATGCACTTCCACGGCCACTCTGACATGATAATTCAAATTACGTTATTCTCCCAGTCTTCCTCGTACTGTCGCAAATTCGAACAAGATCAGGAAATTAAAAGAACCCATCGCGCAAGTCATTCATCTTTGGGAGAACTGAGGTATTTATTTCTGTGGCTTCGATAACTTTCTTGAGTTTGTTTCTTGTTCTGTGATAACTTTGATTAGACGATGGACGATTTCATGGACTCTTGCGTTTTTATCATTGTTTCTGTTCATCAGCTTTATCCACTTCTTGAATTACAGTTACACATGTTGTAAATGTATGGAGCTTCTCCAATCTATCCAACAATCCCCTCACACCCGCTTTTCTTTCAAGTTTGTCTTGGTTCTTGGGTCTTTTTCTTGGTGACGTGCCCGTCTTCTTTAATCTTCTCAACATCATTTATTGGTATATTTTTGCAATTTTGGTTCTTGATGCCTTAGGTTCCGGATATTTCTTGCGGACTCCCATGGCTACTGTAGCAGATGATTCTATTAAGTCTCGAGGTGATTTTTTTATTTTATTTTATTTTTATTTTTATAATTTTTCTCACGCATGGCATACAAGATAGTGATATATTTTGAATCCATATATGGTGGCTGCGTACTTTTTTTATGTGTGACAGATGCTACTGCCCCTGAAAATTGCTGTCTTCAGGGTCTTAGCTCATATCGTACAACACCAATTATCTGTTTTTCTTACTTATCTCTCTTTTCTGTGAGCTATTCATGAACCCAAAACTGTTGTCCGTGGTAATTGCCATTTCTCTTACATTTACCTAAGTTTCAGTCATGAGAAGCGACTGAAGCAAATGAATTTCATTCCAGATGTTTGCATTGTCGGTGTTGCAAGAACGCCAATAGGTGGCTTACTTGGTTCCCTTTCATCTTTGCCTGCTACGAAACTTGGTTCTATAGCCATTGAATGTAAGACCACTTTGTAATTGCATCTAAATTTTGAAGTCAAATTCGTTTCCCTTCTAAAGTTATGCTGTGTGTTTGAAGGTGCTCTTAAGAGGGCAGGTGTACATCCATCTGCTGTTCAAGAAGTCTTCTTTGGAAATGTTCTCAGTGCAAATTTAGGCCAAGCCCCTGCCAGGCAGGCAGCACTCGGTGCAGGAATACCTAACTCGGTGATCTGCACCGCAATTAATAAAGTATGTGCGTCGGGTATGAAAGGTTGGTTGACATTTATGTACTGCTACAATATGCAATTTGAAAGGACTTGCATTTGACATGTTTCTTCAAACACAGCTACAATGATTGCTGCTCAAACAATAAAATTGGGTACCAACGATGTGGTCATTGCTGGTGGCATGGAGAGCATGTCCAATGCACCAAAGTATATTCCCACAGGAAGGTTAGCATTATGTGTATTAACTAGATGCTGAATGTTTTGGCTTCATTTGATTCATTGTGTTACCATATAATACACATTTTAATCCATTGGATGAACCAAATTTGATTCATTATACTACCATGTAATGAAATCGTACAATCAATGAAGACATCTACTAAGTACATGGTTTTGAGCAATATTCAATCTCATGGGGGGTGTGTTATTATGGTAGTTGAATTTAGTTGGTGGAAGACATTAATTCTAGATTTATTTTTCTGTCCCTCTTCCTCCATTCCAAATTTCAAATACTGCTCTTACTAAAAAATCTGTGGAAGACCCATCACCCTATACTTTTATTTTGTGGTCTACCTTTTTCTATCCAATTTTAAAATGAAGGGTAAAATGGGACATTCCAACTCAATACAATCTAACATCATGAATCAAACTTGTGAAATAGTCCATAATATGTACCTACAAGCTATATAAAGTGACATCAAATTGGGACCCCACCTCCAACAATATGGCCCAATACCACAAAATGCATTTTTGGGAGTTGAATCCAATCCCCATAATCAAATGAAGCCCAATTATGTTTTCTTTTCCATTCTATCTAAGAAAAGATCTCCGCAGTGTAGCTTTTTAAGTGGCTTCAACACGTTTAGACATGCTTCATAGTCTTCTTGCGGCTACATTCTTATTTTTTTTGATCAATCTTATTGATCATTCTTAAGAAAATGCTAGTGTCTTCCCACTTTGATAATATTCAATTAAAAAACTTGGTGCTCTTCTGTTTGGGGGTGGTGTGTGACTTTAGGTTTATGAGGCAACCATTGTAATGAAATGCCTATTAAAACAGGACAGGATCTCGGCTAGGACATGATACTATTATTGACGGCATGCTCAAAGATGGCCTTTGGGATGTGTACAATGACTTTGGAATGGGTGTTTGTGCTGAGCTGTGTGCTGATCAACATAACATAACCAGAGAAGAACAGGTAATGTTTTGTGGATGCTCATTTATGTTTTATTTTTTGATTTATGTTATCTGCTAGGGACTTGTCATGAGTGAGGGTATCTGTTGTGATCTGCATTATGGTTATGCAAGCATTGTACAGTTGCAACAGACTGCATACTCGTGATTAATTCTTCTCTTCAATCCTTCTCTTTTTTATCCCTTTATTCAGCTTTATCTCAATTCTCGTATTTCTTATGACGTATGTGCTCAACTCCTCCAAGTCCCTTTGTACGTAAATGGATTCTTCTTGTCAATTCTGAAAACCTTTTGGATCCTTTTAATTACAAAGAAACATATTTTCTTGGAAAAATTCTGTTTCTGAATGAAGTATGCCTTGTAAAGCTCTGTTGTGAAGAAGCTTAAAAAGTCACTTGTAGACTGCTAATTATTATTATTGATGTTGTTTTTGTTGTCATTGTCATTTGTTTATGTTCACTATGGATTTTGCTACATTTAGATGTTGTCGTACCAGTGAGCCCACTTGGTCTTTACACCTTAAGCAGACGATATTTTATGTTTTGTAGGTGTCCTATAGCTCAACTCCCTTTCCTCTGTCTCTCTCTATCTTTTTTATGTATTCAATAGTTGTGTAGCATTCGCATTTTTATCTTTTCATTTGTTTTTTTAAAGTTTGAGTGTCCATTCAAGTGCTGTATTAGAATTTCCAACTTGCTTTTATATGCATTTTTCTAGGATTCTTATGCTATTCAAAGTTTTGAACGAGGTCTTGCCGCTGAATCTTCTGGTGCATTCTCTTGGGAGATAGTTCCGGTGAGCATATTCAAGTTCACTCTAAGAATAATTAACTTTCTTTTTCGGCCTCCTAAAGATCTTAGATTTTGTTTATACATGCAGGTCGAAATTCCTGGCAGCAGGGGAAAGCCATCTACCATCATTAACAAAGATGAAGGTTTAGGAAAGGTGAATATAAAGATGGTTCTTAATGAATTTTCTGTTAGATGATTGGCATTGTTGATATTATCAGATTTGCTGTGGTCTTTTGCCTCTTGCCTGCACAATGAGAGATCATTTAGGACCTGATGAAAATGGAGCTAAAAGTTCAACATGCTGTATTTTCTCTGGCTAAGTTTGATGTTTTATCTGAAAATAGGAACTTTTGGTCAAAGTCACAGAATTCCTAAAATCTTTTTTGCCTCATTTTTTTGATCTTATAATGTTCTCTCAATTCTTGTTTTACATATTTCATCATGACATGTCCATCTTCTTTAGTATAATACCAAATAGGTAATATGTTTATTTTTGCCACTTTACCACATACATTAGCCGATTCATTTTCTGCTGAAAAGTAGTTAATACAAAGGGCTAATTTTATTATTATTAATTTTAAGCTTATATATGTGTGTGTGTGTGTGTGTGTGTGTGTGTGTATCATTCTTGTCTCCTACGGTTTATATTGCCGTTTACCTTTTCACTGCTAGTTCGATGCCTCTAAGTTGAGAAAGCTTAGACCAAGTTTCAAGGAGAATGGAGGTTCCGTGACTGCCGGCAACTCTTCTAGTATAAGGTTAGTTACTCCATGCATCCCTATATGGTTGTGAATGTCACTTCCTTCCTGCTTCATATTCTCCCGTTCATGCATCCCTATATGGTTGTGAATGTCAAATGTTTCATTCCCCCATTATATGGTACATTATGTCATCAAGCTCTTATGAATGAGCATTGCCTGATCTATGAGTTTGTGTTCTGCGCAGTGATGGGGCTGCCGCTTTAGTTCTAGTGAGTGGAGCTTTTGCAATTAAACATGGACTGAAGGTTATTGCCAGGATAAGAGGCTTTGCTGATGCAGCACAGGTACAGAGCAAATATTCTTTTGCCTTCCATCTTTTTTGGGATTAGGGTCATTAATTAGTGCTGTCACTACATTGATTGGGCAGGCACCTGAGTTGTTTACAACTGCTCCAGCCATTGCCATACCGAAGGCAATCTCAAATTCTGGCTTGAAGGCAGCTAATATTGATTTCTACGAAATAAATGAGGCCTTCTCTGTAAGAACTTGATACTTTTTCGACTATTTTTGAATCCTTCCATAGCATATCCTGCAAGAGTGTTTTAATATCATATATTTGCAGGTTGTGGCTCTTGCTAACCAGAGGTTGCTCAACATTGACCCTGTAAGAGTCTTGCTGTTTGCTACATGGGCCTTTTTCATTAAATCCAATTTTTTCTACTACATTCAATGTCAAAACTTTGTTCTTTTTTTTTCTTTTTTTTAAAATTCTATTGATAATACGATATATGCTGTTGTCTCAGGGGAAGTTGAATTTGCATGGTGGTGGTGTGTCCTTGGGACATCCAATAGGCTGTAGTGGAGCGCGGATATTGGTCACGCTCTTAGGGGTATGCTTGCTTTCTGCCTTTCGTAGCAGTTGCTTTGTGTGTAGTGTTGGTCACTTGTTATTGGTGGTGTTTTAGGTGCTGAGACAGAGAAATGGCAAGTTTGGGGTTGCTGGAGTCTGCAACGGCGGAGGTGGTGCATCTGCTGTTGTTCTAGAGCTCGTTAATGAACGGTAACTCAATTTATTTCAATTCTATTTCATTTTAATACTAGTTGGATTGTGGATGATCTAGTGAGGAGTAATCAAAATCTAACAATACTTGTTTTCAAACTGCTCAAAATTTTCCAGTCATTTGTTTGAAGTTCCTTTTTTATGTGAATTCATGCACTCAAGAAACTGTCGAATATTGCAGGCCTCGAGGGAGGGTGGCACGTTCTTTGCTGTGAAATCGACGAGTTTCTGTTGTACTATGCATCAGTCGGGCTCTGAAGGCCCGGGATTAAGTACATTAATGTCCTCATTTTGCTAAAATTTCCCCAGTATGAATAATGTTGTTGTTGTATGCTGATGCTACGTTGTTGCAGATTCTCTTTGTAATGATATACTCTGTTTCATTGTGGTCTACTGATTATACGTTCTGGAACTCCTATTAATTCGACCCAAACAAGGTCCTCTTTAAGATTAGATGGTCCCAACATACAACGTTACAAATTAATGGGTGATATGCTGTGCAGATGTTCCCAAGTTGAGAATAAAGCTATATATTTACGAGTTTCAAGCAGAGACCTCCTATTTGGCTGTATAAATTTGTATATATGTCAGGGGCTAAATTAGAAAACCCCTACGTTAACCTAATTATTATAAAAATTCTTGTGTTAAAAAATTAATTTTAAATCCCTCATGTTTTCTAAAATTGCCTCTTCACGCCATGAGGTCATTTTTTTGATAATTTTAGTACAATTTGCTAATTTTAACCCTTAGTAAAAAAATTTGAAAAATAGCACCATATTTTGTAAATTAATGCTAAGAAGAACATTATTTAATATAAAAGACTTTATAATATTGCTAATTTTACCCCTTAGCAAAAATATGAAAAATAACATCATATTTTGTAAATTAATACTTAGAAGAACATTATTTTAATATAAAAGGCTTCATACGCATATAATATTTTTACGACTCGTTAAATTAACTTTTTAAGGATCAACCTTTAATGGGATAGCCCACTATATAAAATAAATTAATATGTGGGACT
Source organism: Petrea volubilis (assembly GCA_026212405.1). Lineage (NCBI taxonomy): Eukaryota > Viridiplantae > Streptophyta > Magnoliopsida > Lamiales > Verbenaceae > Petrea > Petrea volubilis. The sequence continues at coordinate 7,513,224 of CM047870.1, forward strand.
ATATAAAAGGAGAAAATCCCAATATGGCGCAATAAAAGTAATTATTTGAAAATATATGCACATATGATACATATAATGCTAGACAGAGAGCATTACATTTATGCTAAATGCGCCATTGACAACATCTGTTTATATCAAACAGGTACAAAACACTTAAAAATGCTAATTTTTAAGAACATAAAACTCACCTTGTCGGTTTTTATAAACAAAGGATTTTTCTAGTCAATTTTGAATAACAAATGGTTTACTTTGTCAAATTTGAAAAATAGTGTTCACTTCTTAAATGCGTAATTTTACAAGCCTAAAACGCTATTGGAGATGCAGAAATGGCATGTGTATCACAAACCGACAGTAGAAGGTTTTAGTTGATAGATTTCGTAGTAAACAAAATTTTTCGTATTAATTTTTATTTTACCTAATATTTCACTTAAATTAGATTTAACACAAGGGTGCCCCATGCAAAAAAGTTACACGAGAATAGATTAGGTGATGCCCATAATCTAAGGAATTCATTTTTTGCCATTAAGATTAGTTGTTTTTCAATTAGTTCCATAGGAAGATAACCTCATTACATGTTCAAATCAATATATACTAACGAATTGATCGCACTCGATATAAGTTCAAAATAAAAATGCAATATAATTTAACAGTACAAATTAAATTTGTTATATAATTTTATATCGTCTTTAAGTATTTTTATTGTTTATATTATCTTTGTAATTATTTTAATATAACTATTAAATAATTTAAAATTTAAACGAAAGTAAATTGTATGCTTAAAATAATAAGTAGAAGCATAAGATAGAAAAAAAAAGTTTTGAAAAAGAGATGTGAGCAAGGAGGAGGAAGAGAGAGAGAGAGAGAGAGAGAGAGAGAGAGAGAGAGGAGAATGCAAAGGGGAAAAAAGGCACACACATCAGGGAAAGGAGAGAAAAAAGCATGGAAAGATTTTTATACTTGCAGTTATTTTATTAACAGTATTTTTTACGGAGATTACATATAAGCCCACAAAAGAAACAATAGAAAAAGCATAAAATGCATATGCAGTATAGATTATGTTGTTTAATAAAGGTATCCAGACACATTGCAGATTTTGTATTTGAGAAAACATTTCGAATTGACATAATTTGTTGATCAACATCAATTATACTAAGATAAAAATAACCTAAACATAGTTATATTTTTCTTTTATCACTTTGTCTCGTAATCTTAAGACATGACTTCTTACTTGTCTTTGTGAAAATAGCACCAAAAAAGAAAATTGGAAATAATTACTAATATTCTTTAGATTAACATAACTCGGAACACATGTCAAAAAGAAGAATGAGAAGAACACCCATAGAACTAAATCCAATTTATCAAGTAATCCAATAATTAATTATTAGTTACCTATATTTTCATTTCTGACCCACATTTACACGTAAATGTGGGCGCAATAATCGGATTTCCACAGAAGACAATTGGACTCAAATAAGAAATTCACACAACTTCTGTTTAAAAAAAAAAAACAAAGCCAAAATCTCCCATCGTCTCTCTTTCATATTCATGTTTATTTCTACGACGTATTGATCCTTAGGTACATTTTTCTTCTATTGATTCCTCTGCTGCTCTTACAACAGCCAAGAAAAAAAAAACAATAATAAGCAGAGGAACAAAGAAAGAAAAATATATTTGAGCTAATTTTGGACATTCATTCAACACATTAAATAAAAAAAAAAAAAGGTTGTCAGAAACAAGAATTTCAATACAAAGGGAACTAACTGTTTGTGATTCCATTTCCTTTGAATGTCCTCTTGCTAGCACAGACAATATTTGAGGTACGTATGATTTTTATTTTTTCATTTTTTTCTTGGGCTTAGAATTGTCGAACGTGTAATTTTGTGAATTTTAGGTTTGGGGTTCTGTAGGATACTAGGTTCTTTTAGGCTCCAAAAATTTGATGTTATCGTGAAAATGGCCATTTTTTTTGCACAATTACAACGGGACAAAACCACAATGCCAAATTGGTTGATGGTTTTGCATTGATATCAATTCATGCAAAAAGATAATTGAAATGTAAAATATTAATTGTTTGATGGCAGAGACTGAGCGAGGGGACTGGAGGGTGCAACCCTCTAGATTTTATAGTAAAATTTAACTTTAGGCAGTTCTTGGGAACGACGGACTTGTCCCGGGATCGATAAAAATGTCTTTTATAAATTATAAAGTTTCAAACTTGCCCTTCCGAATAAAAGTATATAGCTCCGTCCCTGATGGTTAACCTTTTCGTGTCATGATATTCCAGTTTGAAATAGACAGGAAAAGATGTTGGCCGGGATTGCTGTAAAAACAGTGCAGAGTGGCCCTGGATCTCCGAGGGCGACGGCTGAGATTGATACTAGAGCACCTTTTCAATCTGTCAAGGCTGCTGTTAGCTTATTCGGCGAAGCCGTCTCTCCCAGAGCAACCACACCCGTCGCAAAAAAGTCTAAAGCCGAAGAGGTAACAATATACGATTCATGTATGATGATGTCGAAATTTCACTTTATTACACCTTCGTATTCTCATCTCATATGTTTCTTGATTTAACCATTGAATGCTGCAGAGGGTGCTTGAGAAGGAGACACAACATCAGATGATGCGTAGGGAACTCGACTGCTACAAGGATCAGCTGAGAAATGCAGAGAACGCGAAAGCTCAGGCTCAGCGCGAGCTGCAGCGGGCTAACAGGACACTGCAAGAACTCACAAGCAAGTTAGAAGTTCTCAATGAATCCAAACAAGCATCAATTAAGGCTACGGAGGCTGCAAAACTCAGAGTTAAAGAACTCCAAGAAGAGCTAACCCTCAGAGCTCAGCAAGGCAATGATACATGGAGAGCAGATCTCGACAGTGAAAGAGAACGTTACAAGGCCTGCATCGAGGAACTCACTGCCAGCAAAGAAGAGCTTGCAAATCTACAACAGGAGTTAGATTTGGCCATGGTGGAAAAAGAGGCGGTTTTCAAGAAAACAGAAGAAGCTAAACGCAAGGCCCAAATCAATCGGGAGAAGCACGGCCAGCTCACCGCAGAGCTTGCTGAACTGTGCCAATCGCTCGAGCAGGTAAAACACACGTCGCTTCAAGCCCAAGAAGAACACTCCAAGCTTATTGCAGAGAAGGAGGCTCATTTGCTCGAATATAAATCAGCTATCGAAGAAGCAGAGAAAGAGATCGAGTGTTTGAAGGAACAGTTGGAGCCCACGGAGACTCTCCAGATAGAGCACGAAAAAACAATCCAGGCAGTCAGGGATATGGAGGAACAACTGAAAATCATCAAGGGTTCGGACTTGTATTCCATACATGCCATGGTCTTGGAGCTCGCCAACGCCAAAAAAGCACTTCAAGAAGTCATTGCAGAAAGAAAATCACTCACGAGCTCTGTTGATGAAATGCAATCGCAACTCGAGGTAGTCAAGGGGGAGAGTTTGGAATCAGAGAACAAGGCGTTGGAAGCAGAGACAACGGTCAAGAAAATGCAGGCTGATCTGGAGGACAGGAAGGCCGAATTGGAGGCAGCTGTGTCTGGATGTGCTTTGTTCATGCAAGCATCTCTTGAGGAGTTCTCTGCAGCGGCTGAAAAGGCTAGGCACGAAGCTGAAGATATCGAGAAGAACGTTGAGATGTTAAAACAAGAAGCCGAATCAGCAAGAACCGCTATCCAAGAAGCTGAGGAAAAGCTGAACATTGCAACAAAGGGGGCTGAAGCAGCCAAGGCTGCAGAAGAGAAGCAAGCAGATAATCAAATTCATAATAGTCCCAGAAGTGATGAAGCTGCTGACTTGAAGAGTTCGGGGTTATCCAACAGGAAGATCAAATTGTCTGCTGAGGAGTTTGGAGCAATGAACAAGAAGATTGAAGGGTTCAAAAACGAGGCTGATGTGAAAGTGGCAGCTGCAATGGCTCAGGTCGAGACTATAAATGCCAATGAGAAAGGGATTTCGCAGAAATTGGAAGCAGTCTTGAAAGAGAGCGAGGCTCTACAGGCGGAACTTGATGATGCTTTAAGCAGTGCAGAGATGGCAGAGGCAGCCAAAAGGGCAGCCGAGAGCGAACTCCAGAAACAGCGTCAAAATGATAGGCATCCACGTCAAAAAATGTCAGAGTGTACACTAGCAAAATTCTTAAGTATATAGTTTTACCTCAAAAATCTCTGTTTCTTGAAGTGCTGGTACTGTGGAAAGGAATTGCAAACTTGAACCACCTCTTCTTGTATATTTTGGAGTAGCTTTTAGATTTTTGCTTATCCGACGCAACAACCGAAAGAAGGAACACATCAGACATGCATCTTGATGAGCTAACAAGCTGGCCAACAAGAGCACAAGTAATGTTTCTATGCTGATTCTTCTTCTTCTTCTTTTTTTTTCTATGAAAGATTCATAGAATTAGCCTCAAAAATTAAGATTATCATGTCCTTTGTTGTAACATAAAAAAAAATTACAAATTATGTAACTATGTAAGTGCATGGATTTAAATTTCTAGCTTCTTCCTTGCATCAAAAAGTTGCACAAAATGTACTTTGTATATGGCTTAAAGTTGATGTTATGGCTAATTAAAATTGTAAAATTACACACATAATTTGTTTCTCCTCCCAACGAAATGTCAACTAATTTAAGATATTGTTGATACACCTAATATTGTTATGGCTAGAATAGTTAGAACTCTACTTGTCGTTGTTGATTTTCATGTCCTTGAATGATTCTGGACATCTCTCGAGATCCTTGAACTTCTCTAACTCGGATTCCAAAATCTTGGCAACATCTCCTTCATCAGCATCTTCAGGAAAAGTGACATGTACAGACCCCTGTTTTAATGGCTCAACAGGTTTGAAAACCATGGATTGCTGCTTAATATAATTGTAAAGTTGTTGGTGAAACGGATGGTCCAAGCAGAAGCAATTGTGAGAATTACTATCTAAATGTTCTGAAGAGCCAGAGCCTCTCTTACGGCAGAAATGAGGGAGGGATGAATAATCCATTATCTGCTCCAAACAAATAGAAAAATGAAAAAAGAATGTTGAAAGATTTTTCCCTTGCAAAATCCTCAAAACCATAAAAGTTATTCCATGAGATGTGCAGTGGTGCTTAAAGACCAATTTGTGCATTAAAGCAAGATTAGGACAAAGAAACTACCTTCAATAGATCATCCTGTCCACAACCGGACAATACATTTATTTTCTTTCTTGTCCTCTCCTGTAGAAGTGGCTTAACAACCTGATAACAGTATAAGGGTTACAAATATGGCTCTGATGTAGGTACTGAGAAATAGATGACTCTTTTTGGGAATCTTGTGATATAGTGCAAAGTAGAAATGAAGATAGTTAAGCGAAGGGACAAAAATATGGGACAAACCTTCCAACAAGCAGAAAAGACATATGGAGCATTTACAATATAATAAGTTAGTGTCTTCTCAGGATAGTTCAAATCATCAATAGTTGAAATAATATTCATTAGCTGCACAAGAACAAAACATTAGTGTTATATTCAATTATAATGACTAAATAAAGAATTCCAGTACATTGAAGTGACTCCTTGGAAATGAGAGTTACTGGCAAATGAACTAGGAATTTCTTATTACTGGTGCACCTTTATCTGGTTTAGTGCCGAGAGCTTCAGCCCAGTCATATCTAGAACCTTTATACATTTGCTAACCAGCCTCCCATACTTTTTTGTCGCTGCTGGCTAAAGTAAAAATGAAAACTCAATCAGATGTGCAAAATCAGAGGTGGGAGTAGTTAGAAAACAAGTATGAGTATAATTACCAAAATCACACGATCCCGGTATTCATTGATCTGAATGTGCGATTGTTTATAATAATGAACCTAAAGATGAAGAAAAACATAGTCAAAATCAATTAAGGGAAGGTTACTAAGCAAAGCCAACATCAATAAACACCCTAGCCCTTGCAGTATTAGTAGAAAGGTAAACAAGTATGAAATATATCTGGCACAGAAATGAGACAAACCATGTGTTATTAAAAATGTTAATAGCAAATAGATTATACAAAAGGTGATGCACACATCAAGAGCACAATTTTAATAGCAGAAAGAGAGAAATTCTGTGTCATAACCTTGAGATATATAGCACCAATTTATTATACATTGATAAGTATATAGTTCGATATAAGCAACTTTCTAAAGTAAATTAAATTAAGATGTATTTTCCAGTCAACACTTGTTGGTTCACCAATGAATAAAATCCATTTAGCAAAAAATAATTCTCCATCGTATATCTCATTCACAAAATAAAAGGTTGGTGTTTATATTTCATGGTTGAATGAACATATTAAATGGTATGAATTTGGATAAAGTCTCAGTCACAAATACTTAAAACATAAATACGTGACTAATATTACTTACAGATGCACGGTCATATGTGCTCAGGCCTACTCCAACAGCAAAGACAGGGAGGCCCTATTGCAACACGGCACCATTATCAGTAAGAGTGTGATATTTCATATCAAAGGGAAAGGTAAAATGTCTTTATATATAATTGAACGAATCATGTCTATCAAATGCCTACCTCATATGTGTAACCCGACAATCCTATAAGCTGTGAATCACGTATTGCTCTGTATTGTTCTACAGGAACAATGGGTTTCTGTAATAAGTAATAGTAGTAGAGTCAGAATGTATCATCAGAGATTTATGTTCCTATGGAAGTCGTAGTTAAGGACTACATGAAATCTAGGATTCGCATTATCCGGAGATTTCATCATGTGTTAAGGGGTTGTGTATAAGTCTTTGAGAAAGGGAGAAAGGAAATAAGAGCTCAATCCTAAGTGCCTTGAAGCCTATCTTCGGACCTACATTATGGGTTTCCGGTATTCTCAGTCTTAAACGAAAGTCAAAACAATATTAATCAAGGCAATGAAATAGAAAACAGTAACACAATAACACAGATAGCAAGCTGCCAAAATTGAAGTAGTGAAGTTGGTGAAAAGATTGAGTGGCTTAGAAGATGTCTTTCATTAAAATCAATAACTAGAATCTCAAAGTTAGTCACAGCTCATAACCCACAAATCAAAGTTAATACATGTCATGAAAGTTATATACAACACGAGAATTATACTACTTACCGCTAACATATTATCAATGTCATTTTCCACTCTCCACTTCAAACAATCGACTAACTGCAACATCATAGTGTCAGCGATTCAGTAATTCAGAATTCAGCAAACATCCTTTGATTGACATGATAAAAAGTGATTAATTAGAAAAGGAAAAAGAAAAAAAAAAGATGCTTTTCTCTAACCATCTTGTGGGCCTCTGTGATATTTCCCTCCCTTGCCTTGAGAAAGCGCATCAAAGTTTCATGAGGATATCCTTGATGGATATTCTGCACATTTGAACAGAATGAATAAGGATATCATACTAAGCAGGATCGGAATTGTCGAAGTTCATGCTAAAACCTCTCTTGCCTTTTGCATCTCTGCAACTGAAGTTCATTTACATGCACATTTCTTTTTCCAAATGGTATTGTGAAAAAACTACTATAGGTGCCACGAAATTGAAATTAACAGAAAAGGACTAAAAATATTGACGAAATTGAACTAAGACATAAATGTAAACGACAATTTTAAAATCTCATTTGCAAAAGACAGCATCAAAGTTTACAGGAGGAACCAGCGCATTCACTAGAAGTCTATGATGGTACTTGGACAAGTTTATTCATAAGATGGTCAATACGTAGTATTCTATACTATTCTCGTTTGTTAAAAGATTTGTGTCATGGAGACCTGGGAACAAGGAAGATCAAAAATTTGACTTCTTGACTACATATATTATTAGCCACATCTCAGAGCAAAATAAGGTGTGATTGCACCAAGATCCGGCTTTTGAAATCCAAATTTGGCAAGTACAATTTTTTCGATATCATCAATCTTTATTCGAAAACAATTTTACGAATTTCAAAAATTCAAGTAGAACTTCTTGCGTAGTCAGACACAAGTTCACAAGGAGATCAGGCAACTACAAACCTGGAATGTTCTTCTGAGTGATTCATCAACTGCATAGAATTCCACAAGAAAATAGCCAAGAAAAAAAAAACACAAATATAAGTAATGGGGCCATAAAAGAAAGATCAAAAGACAGTATAAGGGATATCAAGGTAGCTGACCTTCCTTCATTAACGCTTCAAATTGATGGATGGCCTCTTGCGGAACCACAGCCATTTCTTCTTTTGCAACAAAATGTAACAACCAAATTTTAGTGATGAACCCAAAAATTATCCAACTTTCACTTGAATACTCTAGTAAATAAATTCTCACTTCTGCTTGTTGAAGGGGGAAGGTAGGGAAGAGACAGAGAGAGAGAACAACGGCAAGAGAGAGAAAGAAGAGTAAAGATTCCACTTTTATCACATGAAAGTAAGAGAGAGAGATAATGGGGTGTCAAGATTCAAGAAAGGCAATCCCCATAATCCCCTTCCGCCTTCGCTCTGCCTTCTTTTTATCCTTATTTTCTCCTTTTTTTTTTCTCTTTATAAAAGCTATATCCTTATTTGCAACTGTTGTTAGAAACTTAGAACTTAGATTTCAAACGTCTTTGATCTCTGAATGAATTGGCTATGCAGTGCCCAAGTGTCAGAGGGCAGCACCAAAAAGTAAATGAATTTTGTGCAAATATTTTAAGAAAAATTTTGCCCAAAAAAAAAAGAGAGAAAAGAGAGATATTATGCCCCACCATTCACCAACATTGACTTTTAAGGTCAAGATCAAAAAAGAAATATTGAAAATGGGATTTTGACTCGATGCCCATAATCGGGGACATCATGTCATTTCCGAGAAATTTCCGAGAGCGGAAACTTATGAAGGGCACCTACAAAAGGTTCTGTTCATGCAATCAATGGGATAAAGTTCAATTAGTATTTTTAATTATTAAATTTAAATATAATAATATTAACAAGTATTAAAAAAAATATTACATTGTAATATTTAATTTAACGATTAAAAATTTAATTGAGCACTACTCAACTGTGTAGCATATATCCTCCTGCAGAGATGAGGGCCCAACCATTGAGAATAAAAGGAACAAATATATTTGTTTATCTTTTAATAGCATGTTTTTGATCCACTAATCTATTAATTCAAATTTGGGGTATTGTAAAATCCTAATATGGGAGTTAATTCTCTCTTAATCCAGTTAATTTATTCACAAATTCAAAATTGAAACATAATATGTTACTTAAAGGGTTTAACATCTCATCTCGCTAAATCGATTAGTAGTTGGTGGAACAAAAATATTTGTGTAAACATAAAAAAAATTATCAAGAAAAGGAAAAACAAATATATCTTTTATGCTACAATTTATTTGTGCATGAATTGATTTCAGTGTGATGTTTAAGTTTAGAAAGTATTTAATTTAGATCCCAAGTAATTGAGAGTTGGGACTTTGAAAAATCTATGCCTTCTTTCCTCAATATGATAATTCTGTCCCACTTAATTATGATTAGCTTTTAAATTTCTAGGATTATTCATATTAATCAATCCCAAAGTTAGCCAGCGAACCATCTTTTACCTTTTTAACTTACCTTAAATTATGCCTAGCATTTCTTGGTCCGTTGGTAAGAAATTAAGAATGAAACCCCTCTCTCATATATGTGGGTTTGTTTTCCATCGCATAGTAATATGTTTCTCCCTATTATTTAGGAATTCTTCGAATTGGATCATTCATAACCGTACGATGATATGTTTCTTTGTATTATTTAGGTATTCTTTGTTATGAATGATATAATAATTGTGTTTGATTGATGTAATTGTTTGAACCACTATCTATGGAAAAAAAAAAGGCTTACTTTAAATATTTAGTGATAATAATAATAATTTTAAAAGGGTGATATATATATATATATATTGTTTTAGTCGCCCAGTTTCGATTCATTAACCAATTAATTTGAATTCGAATATTATAGAGGTCCATTGTGGTGGCGATCATCCCAATCAAGTTGCTCCATTCACAATTTTAAAATTCGAATCGTGAATATTGCTTAAGGGGGGAAAAGGTGATCATATTAAAGCGTATTTAACTGAAACCATATCAAATATGTTGCAGTTCTGGCCGTAAGCGTGCACGCCTAATATTATATACTTTAAGATTTGATAATGAGGCTTAAGTATGTTTAGGATGATCTTTCAAAAGAAGTGCTTGCTTAAATCAAATACTAGAAATAAATCTGAAATAGAATCTATGGGATCAAAGTTACATTAAAATCGGCGAATAACCGCAAAATAAATAAATAAATAAATATCTAGATATATATATATATATACTTTGCTATGTAATTTATTAAATTGAATAAATTATTTCCACATTTTTTTGAATGCGTCAAGTGAAACTTAAGCAGCTAAGCGAGCGAAGGTGTAACTCCACATTTATGCATGCCACGTTCCGTAAATACATTAAGGCCGTTTGGATAAATTTAAAAATATATATATATATATATATATATTTCGAGTTTTACTTTTTATAATAGATATTTATTTAAAAAAATCAAATAATTTTGCATTTAAATACAATAATTTAAATTATTTTAAAATGTGCTTTTATTTAAAGCTATTTTGGATACCCTTTAAAAAACGTTACTTTTGGCCATTTTTCTTTTTTTATTTCTCTTTTTTTAAAAATTTAACCAACTACAATTTTTTTTCATTAAAAGACTTTTTTTTTTTTTCAAAAACTAAATATTTCTCTTTAATAGAAGAACTCATCCAAACGGACTCTTACTATTGGTCCGTTACCGTCATCTTGACTATAAATTATACCTGGCATCAGTTGTGGAGCTTGATCAAAATTTTTCGGGGGCCAAAGTAATTAAATGTATTTTTAAAAAAAAAAAACATTATGTAATGTGTATCATACGTATATCATAACATAACATATAAATAATGAAAAATTATAAATTATCTCTCTCTAAAGTGCCATTATTTATTCTTTCTTTGCCGTGGACGTGACTGTGAGTGAGAACCGTGAGGTGAATAGCAGAATAGGCGATGTACTGATGTACATGTGGGAATTAACATGTGAAAAATTGAAGATAATTGTATTGAAATTGGACCATTTTTTTAATTCTATTAATTTATTAGTTGGGCCATGATGAATTATTATTTATTCCAATCAATTTATTTGTTTGGTCCAAGAATTGATTAGTTATATTTACTGATTTGTTGGGCCCAAGTATTGAGTTTTCACTTTTTATATCAATTTATTAGTTGAACTATCATTAAATTTTTACTCCTATCAATCTATTAATTGGCCCATATTATCAGTTATGTTTAGTGGACTAAATTTGTTTTATTTGCAACCCAATATAATGGGCAATTAACATTGTTTGGAGGGCCACTTATGTGTGTGTGTGTGTGTGTAAGTAGATAATTGAAACAATTTTAAATCTTGGGTTACATGCTGGAGGACTTCCCATAGTGACACCATATTTTTTGTAATAAAAATCAGTTTGAATTCCCCACTGTTCTTTATGTATATGTGTATATATTTTGTAGACATAGTTGGATGGGGGACGTGGTCGGTCAAGGAAAGGAACCCGAATAGTTAATTAAACATATATTCTGTGAGGAGATATATATTCTTTTATCTATCTTAGGTTGTAAAAATCAAACAAGCTATGCACTATTATAATTTCTAAAACGATTATTGAATATAAATTAATAATTTTAATTCAACATATATAACAACGTACAATTCCAATGAATTTCAGAACAGAATCCGTGTCTTATATCTCATATTTACTAGCAAATCGAAGTTTTCCATGAACTCGATTTCTTTTTTCTTTATCCTTTTTAATAGATGTATTTAGTACTTCATCCTTGACAAGACATGCATAGTAAGTATCATAACCAATTTTTTACTATCAAACTAATATTAATATTGGGAGTCAAATATGTCGATGCCTAGCTATTTAGTAGATAAGAAATGGAACCGGAGATCTAAATCAAGTTTCTAACCCCTAAAGCAAATTAACTAATTAAATTTTGTTTATAGGTTACAACTTTTTTGACTTTTTGGTAGGTAGAATTGAATGATATTAAACCATGCATAATAAATAAAACAGAAGTAAATTTATCAAAATTAAATAAATAAAACAGAAGTAAAACGTGGTATATATGATCACAACCCGTGATCAGCCATCATCCAACCAACGTACTCTCTGATATCAATATTATTGAAAGTTTTTGAACTGTGAAATTTTATCTAGCAATTTAACTGATTTAATCATTTGAATTTTGATGCTCATCATTACGAAAAGAACATATTTTACCACGTTAATAGTAACAAAGGATGAATTACAGCTACCTCCTCTGAAGTTTGGAGAAATTATAATTTAACCCATATTATTTTGTAAATTGCAATAAACCCCCTGAGGTGTCTAATGATTACAAGTGATGGATGAAAAATGTATAAAGTCCGTTTTGTCCTTTATTTTTTGTAGATATTAAATAGGGCGAAATACATCTATTTCCCATAAGGTTTGACGAAATTACAATTTAACTCACATTTTCGTGTATATTACAATAAATCTCCTGTGGTATATAATAATAATAAGTGATGGGCGAAAAATGTGTAGAACCCATTATTTGCCTCAATTCCACTGCCTCCGTTGACTCTAGTCCAAAATTAACCTCACCAACGTATTTTCCATATCGAAAAGTTTAAGACTTGTCTCAAGTTCACTGGAAAACTTGTCGGAAAACGAAAATCTGCCGCCACCTCATCAACGCAGCAGTCGTTGCTCCTCCACTGTCTTGCAAAAATCGAAATTACGAATGCCAATGTGTTTCTCTCGTCACCGCGATCGATTTTGACGTGCAACTTGCACGATTTGGAAAAGAAATGAGCGAGTTATGATGAATTGAAAGTATAGGATTTCTCAACTTGCATGTGAATATACATTGCATATGTATGTATCTAGATCTCTCTCTTCTCCCACCTACTCGTCATTTTTAGCTCTTAGAAAGGGTGCAATTTTTTCAATATTATTATTTTTAGCCCTATAAAGTTATAATACATAACATACAACTCTAAATATTTTATATATATTACAAAAAAACCCTTCAAGGTTAATATCGGAACTTCACATACAATATTTAACGGAATCCTAACGGAACTAAACGACTGAGGTAAATTGTTAGACGGAATATACCTTAGGAGGTTTATTGTAATTTACAAAATAAAATAAATTAAATTATAATTTTACCAAACCTTATGGGAGGAAGATGTAATTCATCCTTATTATGAAAAAAAAAAAAAAAAAGAAGAAGAAAGAAAGAGAAAGATAGTAACAAATGTCAGATTTTCTTTGTTTGTACTTTTCCTAATCATAAAAATTTTCTGCATAGTGTGCAGTTGGAAATGTTTACTTTCAATTCCACAAATATTATTCAAGTAGTGTTTTTAATTGTCGCATTTAAATATGACAATATCAAAAAAATATTAAAAATTAAATTTATAGCATCACCAATCATATTTAATTCAATAGTCAAAAGTATTATTTGAATAATATTTAAATGAGTAGTATCTCATGAGTCCCGTGACCTCGAGAAATGACTTTTTAGAGTTGAAAAATTCCTGTATGATTTGGTCAAATAATAAGGCAATATTTTATAAAATCACAACTCTTATGAATTCCAAAACTATTGTTCTTTGTTTGATCCAGTGAGAAATACGTTTGTTCTACTCATCAAAAAAGAAAAAAGAAAAACGTGCCATATGACATTACATTTTCCACCAGTTGTACACCATTCAGCCCCGGCCTCTAATTAACGAATTTGAACTGTTTCCTTTTTTCTTTTTCTTTTTTTGCAAGAACTCAATTTTGGACCCCGATAATGCATCAAATGATCTACAATATTACAATTTGTATATAACTATTATTTTTTAAAAATAAATTAAATATGTAACACAATGCCAAATATTGATTTTTCACATATCTAGCTGTATCATAGTTTAAACCCACGAAGTCACTAATCTTGTGTTCTTTGAGCATTTGGGATTCTTTGTGCTGAAAAGTGTGCTTAGCTAGGACCATATTTTTCCTTATTTTTCGGATAACGACCGAACAGTGCAGGCTCCAAAAACCTGAAAATTAAATATCATCATTAGAGTATTAATTTCAAATATAAAATGTATCTGTAATATATATTAACTGAGAATTCCCTTTTTTTTTATTTTTGAACTTTTCATAAGTTTAATAAATATGTATATACTATTAATAAAGAGTTTAGGGAGTCTAATAACCATCTTGGTCTCTTTGGTCTGTTTTGGTGGTTATTAGACCCCTTAAACTCTTTATTAATAGTATATATATATTTTTTCGTATCCCTTATATATATATTTAATTTTTTTATTTGTTAATTTTATAATTCTATCTTTATTTCAAATTATTTTTTATAACAAATTTAATAAAATGAATACATAACAAATAATTAAAAAATATATAATAATGTATAAAATCCAATAAATATTTTAATGTTATATTCATAATTTAAATATGTAATCAAATTATATTTTATTTTTTTTTATTTTGCATACTCATCGAGTGTGCCCCACCGACTAATTATCAATAATTAAAAGATGGTAAAATAATAATAGTTGGGAAAGATATGTATTTACATAGAATGTTTTTTTCGCTTTTCTATCTCATAATGCCTTTTTTGTTCAAATTTTGTTTTACTTTATATTTATATTTATTTTTTAATCAATTTTTTTTAACTTTTTATAAATTTAATAAATATATTATCAATAATTAAAAGATTGTATAAATAATAATAGTTAGGAAAGATATGTATTTACATAGAGAATTTAGTAAAAAATCAATTTTATATTAATAACATTTAACTATTTAATTAAATTATATATCAATTGTTATTTTGCAATATGCTAGTAATAAATTAAAAATATGATTATCATCCAAGCACAAAATCCAGGGACCATTGGGCACAGATTTGAAGTCCCAATCCCAAAGGTAAAATCATGGAAATGTACTTCGTTTGAGATATCATTAGGCCCACTCGCAAAATAAGATCTATAACCAATGAGAAGACAAAACAAGCTATATCATTATGTCTTGAATGTTAATTGGTTTTCAAAATTGTTTTTGAGTCTCAATATTTATAAATTGTTAGTCTAATTTTACTTTTAATTTTATTGATATGAGCTTTGTTAAATGATTATTGGCCTTATTTAGTTAATTTCTTCCAAAATATCTTTCTATTGCATTGCTTTGTAATATTGATATTTTTTCTATTTTATCATATAAAAATAAAAGTCCCGTTTGGCCGAAGAGGCTAGAAAAACAGTACTTGTCGAATTGTTTTTTATAGTAATTTTTTTGAAACTAAGTTGTTTTTATATTTTGATATAGTAACTTCAAGTGCTTTTTTTTTTTGAAACTATTATAATAGCTTCCAAAAAAAAATCAATTTTTGGTTTTATTGTGACTTTTTAATTAAAAAAATGACCGAACCAATAATTATTTTGCTAAAGTATTTTTTTTTCACAAAATAAGTACTTCTCTTTTGAAAAAAAACTAATTCAAACCGCCTCTAAATCGCTATGCACGCTCTTTTATGTTTTAAATTTTCAAATGCATATGGCATTATTTAACTCTCTTTTCATACGCGTCCATTAGTATGAATCCTATGAAAGTATTTTATCTTATACTCTATCAAAAAATAATATCAAAGTCATTACATGTAAATATAAATTATAGAGGAAACCTTTTTAATAGTGGTTCTCAAAAATTTCAAAATTTCGGTGTTATAAAAATGACTCATAATTAATTAATTATTCAATAATTATTGTAGATGCCGCATAACAATTGCAACATTAATGTGCAATGAATTGATTTATGCATTGACCTAAAACTAATTCCTTGCAGCTCGATATATAAATGAAATTTTAGTTTAGGCCTGATTCGACGAAATTAGTGTTAATTCTATGACGATTTGTTTTACATAATTGATGGATAATTTAGAGAGAGTGGTCAATCACTTGACAAATATAATACACCTACACGTTTGCTACTTTTGATATGATTTGATGTGATTCATTAAATATGGATTATTAATGAAGAAACTCTATCAAATCCTTAGTTATTTATTGTTTATTAACTTATTTGTTCATTCAAGATATCCCTTACTTTTATTAGTTTATTGTTTGGTTGTGTGGATTTACTATGTTGGATTAAATGAAAAAATACTTTACTGTCCTCCTATTTTTTAAGTATTTCCCATATTCACCCTTAAAAATTATAGCACCATTTCAATCATGAATATATTTATCCATTATTTGACTTTTAAAACAATCATCCACACCTTTTGATATGATTTATTTAATTAATTTCATTTAAATTAGTAAAATTATTTTTATAAGTCATAATATTATGAACATCCAATTTTTGATAGTTAAAAATATTTTCAACTCTGTGTTATCTAAAGTTTGTATTTATTAAGATAAATATTTAATATTGAATATCAATTAATATAGTGAATATATATTTTTTATTGGATGAATTTATATTAAAAACATTATCATTTAGATCATTTCTTATAAAATCTACAATCATTCAAAATTTGAGTATTTATGCTAAAGTCAATTGGTAATATGCATTCAAAAGATGTTATTATTTATCAAAAATGGTAAGATTGTCTTTCTAAATTTATTAAAGGAAGAAATAAAAGAAAGAAAAACGTATCATACCCTTCTAGGTGTGATCTGTAATCAAATAAATATGTCAAACAGATCTCGGACCATTGTATAATTATATACCTAAAATTTTGCAAGCAAATAATAAATTAAGTGGGTAAATATATTTATCGGATTCATTTCAAAGTGGCAAACGTGTACTATACAATTTGTAAAGTTGGATTAAGTCAAATTCGAATAAGAATTTTTCAGATATATACTCGTTTTTATTCGCATATTCCTTTTTTAGTCTAATTAGAAAACTAGTAAAACATCCCGAGTACGTACTACAATTAATTAATTAGTGAATACTAAGACTGTTTCCTCTTGTAATTATGTGAATATGATGTCCTCAATAATTAATAAAAAACGTCTCTACGTATCACATACTAACAGGTCATTTTACTGCTATTTGCGTCATTGCTAAAATAATTAGGTAATATTCTTTTATTATCCGCATTAATTAAGTCAAAAAATCAAAATAAACGACAACGTAACATTTTTCAACTCTCTTATTTAATTATATATTTTTCATTTTTAAGTTATTCTATAGAAACAAATTTAATAAATACTAATTTATATTTGTGGAGAAAATTTAATTAATAAATATTTATACTTTAATTATATAAAAATTTAATGACATAATTATATAATTAATGACATTGTCAACATCTAAAATTATTTTTTAAGTCATAAAAAATCTAAAAGCATTTTAAATAGCAGCGACATGACATGAAAGAATGAGACCTGTTCATCTCTTGATAAGAAAAAAAGGAAGTTTAAATTATCTATCTATCATAGCAGACAAGGTTAGATTGGTCATCACGAAAAATGAAGCTATGTCCTTTTCCTATTGGTAACATTGATTTAGTTCGGCAAAGTCAAGGTTGGACCTCTTTAAGATTGAACAGTTTTTCCGTCAGTTTCTAACTTTTCAATCTTGTTCTTGTCCCATTTCGAAAACCCAAAAAAGAAAAGAGAGAAAAAAAGGTTACATTTTGGCAAGCGTCTTTCATTAATCTCGTTATATATATTTTCGCCGGGAAATGACGTCAAGCGCCATAGGCAGCGGCGGAGATGCAAGTTCCGGCGATGGCGCTGGATATGATCAAGATTATGAATGGGAAATTAATTACGGTGGGGTGAACGAGATTGAAGAGGAGTTTTCGAGTGAAGTGTTTGATGATGATATGAACAATAATGGTATGGCAGAAATTGAGAGTGATGGGTTTTGGTTTGACGGGGATGATGTGGTGTATGTGGCGGTGGGCAGGCAGCAGAGCGAGGAGGAGACGAGCATGGATGCTTTGGTATGGGCGTTGAATAATGCGGTCGTTCCAAATTCCACACTCGTCTATCTCATTCATGTCTTCCCGGAGACCAAGTACATCCCAACTCCCTGTAAGTTCCGCCTTCTTCATCCTCTCTCTCTCTCTCTCTCTCTATATATATATATATATATCTAAGGCGCACGCACACGCGATATATTTTCGTTCTCAGTTCAGAAACTATCTGGATTTAGGAGTTGGGTTCCGAAGTATGCCTGTAAAATTCATCATGAACGGAGAAAAAGGACGAAAAAGCCAAAAAAGAAAATAAAGAAAAGGTTAATTCAAGGGGAGTTAGATACAAATAAAAAAAGAGAAAGAAAACAAGAAAGAAGAGAAATAGCTCCGTGTTAGGTCGACTGTTGTGTGTTTGACTTAGAATCATGCTTAGCCGAAATGATCATGGAAAACGGAATGGAAATGGCTTTAGAATTGCCACGGTCGTTTTGCACATTAAATTTTTGTTAGGATTTGTTATTTAAGTTTGTTAAGTTAGTCTTGCACTCAGTCAATAAATCCCTACTTTTATGGGATCCTTATCTATTTGACTTTGTCGTCATATCACTTGATTTTTGATAGACTTTGTTAGCTTGTTTTTTGCTTAGTCAGTTATGTAAGGCTATATATAGCCAAGGTTGCTTTAGTTCAATAAAATATAGATATCTCCCATATCTCTTTACCTTTACTTGAAGTTTCCTTTTTGTTTTAACATTTGGTATCAGAGCCCCATCACGGGGTCTGTTGAAGTTAGAAGCAGCAGTCTTCTGAGGGTTTTGCATTTCTATATATAAAAAAAAAAAATGGCATCAGAGAGTTCCTTCGTACAACCAGCAGTACCGAAATTTGATGGACACTATGATCATTGGGCAATGCTCATGGAGAACTTTCTGCGGTCAAAGGAGTATTGGGGCTTAGTGGAGAATGGGATTCCAGTAGCAGAAGAAGGTGTGGTCTTGACTGACACACAAAAGAAAAACATTGAGGATCAAAAGTTGAAAGACTTGAAAGCAAAGAACTATCTATTTCAAGCATTAGATCGTTCAGTCTTGGAGACAATTCTCAACAAGGATACGGCAAAGAGCATATGGGACTCTATGAAGCAAAAGTATCAAGGCACAACACGAGTCAAGCGTGCACATTTGCAAGCTCTTCGCAAGGAGTTTGAAATTCTTCACATGAAGGCAGGAGAAACTGTCAATGAATACTTTGCTCGAACCCTTACAATTGCTAACAAGATGAAAGCAAATGGTGAGGACAAGGGAGATGCTACTGTTGTTGAAAAGATTTTGAGATCCATGACTCCCAAGTTCAATTATGTTGTGTGTTCCATTGAGGAGTCCAAGGATACAACCACGTTAAGCATCGATGAGTTACAAAGTAGTTTGCTTGTACATGAACAACGTATGAGCTCTCATGTAGAAGAGGAACAAGCACTAAAGATTTCACACGGAGGTCAATCTGGAGGAAGGGGTCGAGGTAATGGCAGAGGAGGCCGTGGTAGAGGAAGAGGCAGACAAAGCTTTGACAAGGCTACAGTGGAGTGCTATCATTGCCACAACCTTGGGCATTTTCAATGGGAATGTCCAAAAAGGGAAAAGGAGGCTAATTACACAGAGACCCAAGAAGAGATGTTGTTGATGGCATATGTCGATTCAAACATTGCCAACAAAGAAGATGCATGGTTTCTTGACTCAGGATGCAGCAATCATATGTGTGCAAAGAAGGAATACTTTTGTGATTTTGATGAAAGCTTTAGAGATTCTGTGAAGCTGGGTAACAATTCAAGCTTAATTGTAGCAGGAAAGGGCAATGTACGGCTACAAGTAAATGGAATAGTGCAAATCATCACAAGTGTATTTTACGTACCGGAGTTGAAGAACAATTTGCTAAGTATTGGGCAACTACAAGAAAAGGGGCTTGCCATCTTGTTCCAACGTGACAAATGCAAGGTGTTCCATCCTGATAGAGGCTTAATTATGGACACAACGATGTCTTCAAATCGGATGTTTATTTTACATGCTGTATCACGGCCTATAGCATCTACTTGTTTTAACACAATTACAGAAGATATGGTGCAGCTTTGGCATTGTCGGTATGGACACTTAAGCTTCAAAGGCTTAAAAACTCTTCAGCAGAAAAGGATGGTGCATGGTTTACCACTATTCAAGTCTCCTTTGAAGCTATGTAAAGACTGTTTGGTGGGGAAGCAGCAACGGGACCCATTTCCAAAAAGGAGTAATTGGAGAGCTTCACATATTCTACAGTTAGTGCATGCTGATATTTGTGGACCGATCAAGCCTATCTCTAATAGCAAAAAGAGGTATTTGCTCACTTTCATTGATGACTTTAGTAGAAAATTGTGGGTCTATTTTTTAACAGAGACGTCTGAAGCCTTTGCTGTTTTTCAAAGATTTAAGATTAATGTTGAAAAGGAGACGGATTCTGTTATTAAAGGATTACGTACAGATCGAGGAGGAGAATTCACATCACAAGAATTCACTAGTTTTTGTGATGAACATGGCATAAAAAGGCAATTGACAGCTGCATACACACCACAACAGAATGGGGTTGCAGAGCGAAAGAATCGAACCATTATGAATATGGTTCGCAGCATGCTTTCAGAAAAGAAAATTCCCAAGACATTCTGGCCTGAAGCAGTCAATTGGACAGTACATGTCCTAAATCGAAGTCCCACGTTGGCAGTAAGAAATAAGACGCCAGAGGAAGCATGGAGTGGAATCAAGCCTTCAGTTGAGTACTTTAGAGTCTTTGGCTGCATTTCTCATGTTCATGTCCCTGATAGCACTCGAACTAAACTGGATGATAAGAGCTTGTGTTGTATTCTGTTGGGAGTTAGTGAGGAATCAAAGGCTTATAGACTTTATGATCCAAGTTCACAAAGGATCATCATAAGTAGGGATGTTGTGTTTGAAGAAGACAATAATTGGGAATGGGATAAGAAGTATGAAAAGACTATTGTGTGTGATTTGGAGTGGGCTGATTGTGAAGATGCCACTGTTCCTCATACTGAAATTGAAGAAGGGAATGAATCTGATCTTGGTGGTGAACAAACAGAGGAAAATCTATCTTCTGACTCCTTATCTGAAGACAACTCCCCGGTCTCACATCAAGGGAGGACTAGAGTGCCACCAATTTGGGTGAGAGACTATGAAACGGGTGAAGGACTCTCTGAAGAAGAAGCTAACATGGTCATGTTTGCAGCTGCTTATACCGATCCCATTCACTTTGATGATGCTGTGAAGAGTGAAAAATGGAGACAGGCCATGGATGCAGAAATGGAAGCAATAAATAGAAATGGCACATGGGAATTAACAGATTTACCTGAAGGAGGGAAGAAGATTGGAGTTAAATGGGTCTATAAGACTAAATTTGATGAAAATGGAGAAGTAAATAAATACAAAGCTAGGCTTGTAGTGAAGGGGTATGCTCAACAATATGGGGTAGACTATACAGAAGTATTTGCACCTGTGGCACGTATGGAGACAATTCGGTTGGTGATAGCACTTGCAGCTCAAAGAGGATGGTCCATATACCAGCTGGATGTGAAGTCTGCATTTTTACATGGTGAGTTGCATGAAAATGTTTTTGTGGAACAGCCTTGTGGTTATGTGCACAAGGGTGATGAACAGAAGGTTTATAAGTTAAAGAAAGCACTTTATGGGCTTAAGCAAGCACCACGAGCCTGGTATAGCCGTATAGAATCCTATTTCTTGAAAGACGGTTTTGAGAAGTGTGATTACGAACACACTTTGTTCATCAAGGCAAAGAAAGATGGCAAAGTGTTAATCGTAAGTCTGTATGTTGATGATCTTATTTTTACTGGAAATGATGATTTAATGTTTGCAGAATTCAAGGATTCCATGAAACATGAGTTTGACATGACAGATTTTGGAAAGATGAGATATTTTCTTGGTCTGGAGATCTTACAAACGTCTGATGGAATTTTTATCAATCAAAGGAAATATGTATTGGATGTACTGCAAAAGTTTGGGATGGATAAAAGTAACTCTGTTCATAATCCAATTGTTCCTGGTTTTAAGCTTCTGAAGGATGAGGGTGGAGTTAAAGTGGACAAGACTTACTTTAAACAAATTGTGGGTAGTCTCATGTATCTAACAGCCACACGACCGGATATTATGTTTGTGGTAAGTCTTATTAGTAGGTATATGGAGAAACCTACTGAGCTTCATTTACAGATGGCAAAGAGGGTGTTGAGATATCTAAAAGGAACAACAGAGTTTGGGATTTTTTATAAGAAGGGAGTAGATGAGGAACTTGTTGCTTACACAGATAGTGATTATGCTGGAGATTTGGAAGACAGAAAAAGCACATCAGGTTATGTGTTTTTATTAAGCTCAGGAGCAGTATCTTGGTCATCAAAAAAACAACCAGTGGTAAGTCTATCTACTACAGAGGCAGAATTTATTGCTGCTGCCTCATGTGCATGCCAAGCTATTTGGTTGAAACGAGTATTGGCAAAACTAGATCCAGATCAAAGTGAGACAACTATTATCCGTTGTGATAATAGTTCTGCAATCAAACTTTCAAAAAATCCAGTTATGCATGGCAGAAGTAAGCACATAGATGTGCGCTTTCATTTTCTTCGAGAACTCACAAAGGCTGGTACTGTGGAGCTGGTGCACTGTACATCGCATGAACAATTGGCTGATATCATGACAAAACCACTCAAGCTGGATGCCTTCTTGAAGCTGCGAGAACTTTTAGGAGTTTGTTCTAAGTCTAATATAAACTGAGTGCTTACAGCATCAGTTTAAGGGAGGAATTGTTAGGATTTGTTATTTAAGTTTGTTAAGTTAGTCTTGCACTCAGTCAATAAATCCCTACTTTTATGGGATCCTTATCTATTTGACTTTGTCGTCATATCACTTGATTTTTGATAGACTTTGTTAGCTTGTTTTTTGCTTAGTCAGTTATGTAAGGCTATATATAGCCAAGGTTGCTTTAGTTCAATAAAATATAGATATCTCCCATATCTCTTTACCTTTACTTGAAGTTTCCTTTTTGTTTTAACAATTTTATATATCATACTTTTAATACTTCAAAAATATATGATAAATTAGAGACGAAAACAAAAAACGCACTTTTGATTCACAGTATTTTTTGTTATATCTTGAAAAAAATATTTTTATTATTTTAGGCTTCATAATTGCTTTGCCAAAATAAAATTAAACATAATATAAAATCTTTAACCCAATTCCAATATCAAATAATTTTTAGAAATTATTTATTGAAAAAAATGCATTTGTTTCCTTTGATTTTAATCATTGATACACTGAAAAATAATAGAACAAGCTTATCACAATAAAATAATAATACTATTTATACATTTTAAATTACAAAATGTCTAAAATATACAAAATTTTCAAAAAAATACAAAATATATCCAAGCAAATAAAAAATATATTATAATGTTAAAAGTAAATAAATATTTAAAGTACTTATTAATTTAAATATTTTTTCATAAGTTTGAAATAATAAAATAGAAGACCCTAATCATTAATTTGAGATAATGATGCTGAATTTACTTCATTGAAGCCCATAATAAAATTATAATTTTTATTTGAGATAATGGACTTAATTTACTTAATTAAAAGAAGCCCATAGGTTACAATTCATCTTCTCCATGCCAGTCTTTTTTACTGTCATGAACTTCTTCATTAACAAATCGTCATCTTTTTCATCAAATCGCTCTATTTCTAATCCATTCCCATTCTGAAGTAATAAAACAGTAGTTAAATCGTCGGAACTCGGAACGTCTTTTGGAATGTTGCATCATGCACATTATAGGCTGGAACACCGAAACGGACGTTGTCATTTCGATTCCGTTCCAACCATTACGGCGGTATTATGACAAATGATGACTTGAATGGCCATAAACATCGACAGGTCGCCGAGCATCTAGTTTCTCAACCAATGTATTGCAGATAGAAATAGGAACAAATTAATTATAGGGGTTGGCTTCAATCAATATCAGTTTAATTAAAGTAGTTTTAGACTGCAATTTGTATGGTCACTAGAGTTGATTTGTGTATAATGTTGTGTGGGTTTGGGTACAAATTGTTAACCCTCTCCATATTGTAGGGTAGGAGTGGTGCCTAGCCAATTAGCTGGGGCTCATGCGAGGCCATCCCAATCATATTTGTCATTTCTTATGCTGACATTAGAGTTGACTTGTGATATTTGGTTAGGTCTGGATAAAAGTAAGTGAAATATTGAAAAATTCTAAACGACACCGGGTACCCAAAAAATAAATAATCAAGATTAAGCTATACATTATAGTAAAATTTATACATTCTCAAATTGGTGTTTAACATTTGGTGCATTTAAGGATCGGGTTAATTAAACTTAAAACCCCTCTAAAATAGTATAATTACCAGATCCTCCCTTCAAATTTTTATAATTTCCAAGTTCTCCCCCTCTTAACTTTGCTCCGTTAAGGACACCCCCCAACAAAACAAAACAAAAAAAAAAAAAAAAGGTTGTCAGAGGATCATTTCCCCTCGGATGTCTTGGCATTGTATTTTGTGGGGGATCTAAATATAATTAAACCTTAAAAAAGTTGCCGATAATACCTATAACTAATTAGTAATTGATTAAGGCATTTTGTGTGGCAGTGGTAAAGCTTCCAATTAGCCAGGTGAACCCAGAGCAAAAGGAAAATTATATGGCCAAAGAAAGAGTAAAGAGAAGGGAGTACCTACACAAGTTTCTCACCATCTGTTCTGCTTCGCAGGTCTATAACTACACCTAAACACCTCCCCCCCCCCCCCCCCCCCCACATCAACTTCTTACTTCCGTCTCTTTTTTAATTGAATCATCAACTTTGATATTTTGAACCAAAAAAGGTTAAAGTGGATACGATACTAATTGAGAGTGACATGGAGACAAAAGCAATATTGGACCTCATTCCAATCCTCAACATCAGAAAGTTGGTGTTAGGCACCACCATGAGGTACCACGCCACAACATTCTAACATTCAACCAATTGTTCTTCTTTTTCTTTGTTATTTTTGAAACCTATTTAATTGTTAATGATATTGATCAGGAGGATGAGGTCTAGGAGAGGCAATGGGGTTGTTACTGACCAAATACTGCAAAATGCACCCGAATATTGCGAAGTTAAAATCATATGTGAAGGAAAGGAAATGTCTGAGTACCCCCTCTACTCCCCTTCTCCCTCTCCTTCACCCAGAGCTGCTACTCAAAGGCCACTAAACTTTCCCCAACACCAACAACAAATCGCGGCTTGCTGCTGTTTTAAAATAAATTACAATACAACCTGCCGGAATAGCTCAGTTGGGAAAGCATCAGACTAAAGATCTGAAGGTCGCTCACCGCATTATTCTTGTTTTTTTGTTTACCAACACCAGCAACACTCTAAAATGACGACTTCTTATTTTCTTCTAGACACATTAAACACTATACTGTGATAGGTATTTGAGTGTGCGTGTTGTGTGTAATATATGCCCATCATTTAGCCTATATATCTCATCAACTTTTTTTCTCGTTGAAGAAAAAAAAAAATACTTGCACCCAATACTAAAATTCTAATTTTAGTTTAATATTTCTCACCAAATTCAAAATTAGCAAAAGTTTTGAACAATGTCACTTCAGTTTATGTTTAACACAATCTCAGAATTTTTCTCCCTTAATCGAAATAAATTTTTTGAATAATTCTCAAGATTGCAATTCTGAATACACCAATGCATTCCACAAATATTACACAGCCCGGAAGACAGCCAGTCTGTTGCGTACACATTCAATTATTTTCCGAATAATGGACCAAGGAATAAAGACTTGAAAAGCCTTTCGATTGCGAAAATGAGGAGACATACTTTTACAACGAACAAATTTTCTGTGATTTATGTTATACAACATGCATATAATGCAAACTGAAGAAGAAAAACAAGATATCACGATGGATTAAAGTCACAGCTAGCAGTGTCTGGTCTGGTTGATTGGTTTTCAAATGTCAGCACAGACACCGGCATACAAACGTATAAAGGGGCTACGATGTTGGTCTAAATTTTGGGCCTACCATTGATCAGAGAAAAAATTGTACATAACTGCAATTCTACAGCTCACATTTCATCCTATTCGAATATGCAATCTGATTCCCATGCTTCGCAAATCATCAAGCGCCACACGATTGTTTCGACTTTTAGGCGCTTCAGAATGATGGCCTTCCGTAAACCATTAAACAGGCAGCAGCGACATAGATGCATCTCCTCATCATCAATCAACCGTTCAAAACAAATCCAACAACCCTCGTGATCGTCTTCTTGATAGTCCAGAGTGATTGCTCTCCATAAATTAAAAAAGCAATCTTACACTAAAAGAAATCAAACTCGAGATATTTGTCACTTTTCTGATCCGCAGCAGCAGCCACCTTTTCATTGGGTGGTGCTGCTGGGATGGGTAAGCGCTCATAGTCAACAGGCTTTGGGATCTCAGGAGGGGTGGCGCAACGTATCAAAGCCCAATTAACTCCTTCAAAGAAAGGGTGCTGTTTTATCTCAGTTGCACCTCTTTTATAGGCCAACCTATGCTGAGGCTCTTTCACGAGTAAACCTCTGATCAAATCCCTAGCAGCAAAACTCACAACGGGTGATTCTGGAAAACGAAGGGGCTGTCCCACAACATTGAACAACGTGTTTCTATTACCAGACCCTTTGAATGGAGTTTTACCAAACAAAAGCTCATATAGAAATATCCCGAAAGTCCACCAATCCACCGCACTTCCATGACCTTCACCTTTGATGATCTCGGGCGCCAGATATTCATGTGTTCCGACAAACGACATTGACCGTGCATTGCTTGGTTCTGCAATCAGCTCGGGTAGTGGGCTGACTTGGTTGCCAACTTCATTTTTGGCTTTTCTGTCCTTCTTGGGTTTGCTAGAGAAGAGACGAGGAGTAAAGCATGTTGTTGGAACAACACATGATGGCTGAATGCAGGAGGGTGGTTCAATGCAAGCAGGTTGGACACAGTAGACAGAATTTTTATTCTGGGGATTTGAGTCAAAAGATGAGGTCTTCACAAGAGTCGGGCTGACAGCACAACGAAGTGAAAGATCAAAGTCTGAGAGCATTATATGTCCGTCATCCCTAACAAGGACATTTTCAGGCTTTAGGTCACGATAGACAATTCCGAGCATGTGTAGATACTCCAGAGATAGCAGCACTTCTGCAACGTAAAATCTGCCATGAAGGAAAATGAGAAAAAGGTATAGTTAAATGTGTTGAATCGAGAAGGTTAAGCAAACCATTCAAACCTTTAAAAATACTGAGTTTTTTATCTATTTTTTTTTAACCTCAGATTTAGAGATAAAATAAAGAGCACCATATGGTTCTTCACCACTAGATTTCCTTATTTTACTAGAAAAAGTTAGCCAAAAACCTTATGTTTGAAATTCTTGACTTCAAACCTGAATGGCATAGCAACTTAGTTCATTTGGCTTATTAGAGAAAGTTTAATGCAAGAATTGCAGGAACTCGAGCATTTTATGTGCTCAAGAAATGAAATTTCTTAGTTATACAAGGTTTTGGGGTTTCACCGTCACATTCAACCCCAATTTTCCTTTTCATTTCTTTTTACTTGTTACATTAAACCATGTCTAATAAAAAACAGATCAGATCATGTATTAATTTAAAACTTTGAAGAAGACGGATGATGTAAGGAAACAAGTTACAAACACTAAATGAAGAAAAGATCAAGAGTAAGAAACAATTTATGTATTGACGACCAAATGTTTAAAGTAAAAGGAAGAAAAGGAAGCAAGAAGGAAAAGAACGAGAAAAAGGGGAGAATTAATATTTCACAGCAGTCTATTTGCTCTAAAAAGATGCAGAATATCATGAAGTACACAAAAATGTATTAAATCCTAAAAGAGGATGCTTGCCAATAAAAGTTCAAACTAGACATAGAATAATAGAAGTCACCCAAGCAACAGAGAGAGGCAGACAGACTGAAGCAATTGCCGAAACATTCAAGAAAGAAAGATCAAAACTTTAACATTGGTCTGTGACTAACAACATTGCTCTTAATGCCCTCGAAAACAGTTCTTTTTTATGTAACATGAATAGCATTCTAATGCACAACGAAACTGGTACCAGAACATTTAGACAGCTGCTCTTAGCAAAATTTGTAGCACACTCTATGCAGGCGTTAGAGAAAAGAGAACATTATTTGAAAGGAATATGCATGGAAAACACAAGTCATAACAACAAGATACTATATCCACATTGGTACAATGCTGAAAAAGATAATATCTTACTTTACTGCCTGTTCAGAGAAATATTTTCCTGGCTGTCTTTGTCTAAGAGTGTGAAGGTCTCCTCCGGGACAGAATTCCATCACCAAACACGAAAACTTATCAGTCTCAAAATGGGTGTAGAGTGTAGGAAGGAAGGGATGGTCGAGGGACTGTAGTATCTCTCGTTCTGTCTGAGCACGAAGAAGCTTCTTACGACTTGCTAGAGATGCCTTGTCCATAACTTTCATTGCAAAGTAACATTTAGTTCCACTCAGCTCAGCCAGATACACACTCCCAATATCCCCACAACCTAATCTTTTCAGCAGCCTGAAATGGCTCAATCCCAAGACACCGTCTCTGGACCGGACAGCTTGGATGGCCTCCCATCGCATATCATTGGCTTTGTGGGGCTTGTTAATACTGCTGCTAAAGCTGCTACAAGTGCTTTCATCGCTCAAATCACTACCCATGCTCCCTCGGCACATGCTGCTCTTTCCACTCTCGACCAAGTCAGCCCGATCACTGGTCTTTGCAAGACTAGTGGCTCCATCACTAAACTTTGCAGAAACTGAACTGTTCTTCACGCTGCATGGCTCAGATGTTTTCTTTTCTTGATCAATGGAAGTTTCCCGTGAGCTTCTTATCTCATTTGCATCAAGATCCACAGTTGCGGACACTTGCTCAGATCTGGTGGAAGAAATCTTGGAATCTGAATTGGTAACAGATGGCACATTGAATAAATCATTGGGGCTAACTGGAGATCCTTTGGACTCAACATCTTCTATAGGTGCAACCACGGTCGATAAACCAGGTTCTGCTGATTGTTCATGATTAACTAGTGGCTTGGGCTTGTTTGTCTTTGAGAGCTGAGAAGGTAAAGATTTAAGATCATGTGCCTTGATTGCATACTGAGCAACACTGGCCTTTTGTTGCAGTCCCATGGCAGGTCTAGAAGCAGTCTTTGAGGCCATCACTCAAACAATACACTATGCTTAAAAATTAGACTCAACTAATACTCCTGCGTAGCTGCTACGACAGCTATGATGCCCAAGATAAACATCCAGACATTTTATCTCCTAGTCTGTCAAACCAAAACCTGTCGATTGGAAGTCAATGTTTACTTAGTCTCTCAGAATAACTACAGAATGGACTTTTTTGCAAGTTGATGTAACAGAGTTCACAAACAATAACACAGAGCCATGTTCATCTTTTTAACATAAGCAAAGTGTATTTACGCACAAAAAGGAAGTATCAGAAAGAAGTGCAAGATCTCAATGCAACAACAGAACTAATGTGCCACAAGTAAATGAACAAATTCAGATATCAGAATATTCAAGGGTCCTCAGTTGTCGCAAGTTATCAGTGATAAAACTGTAAGAGGATGGTGAATAAACCGACCACATCCTAAATCTCAATCAAAAGTACCATATCCACAAGCCCAAATACAAAAAAGCTGCAAATAACTTTATCAAACATCAATTGGAAAGAATGATAGAAAAAATACCAAAAGGGAGCTGGGAAATAGATAGAGAGTGATGGCACAATTAGAGAACAATAATCAATGACACACAACTCCACACAGACACTTTTTCTCCCAAAAAAGAGGCTTTAAAAATAATAAAGAACTTTAAAAAAAACAATACTAAAGAAAAAAAATAAAACCCACTTCAAGGAAGCCTCAAAAGAGAAGCCTCGAAAATAAAATTCACGTAGGGAATCAAGGACCACCATAAGAGAAAAAGTAAAAGAGCAGCAGCTCCTGATAAATGCAGCAGTTTTTACGATGGCATGCAATTATTTTTACATCACAAAAAACAATTCATCAGAAAAACAATTGATGTCCCATAAAAATCAGATCTTGATCACAAACCTAGAATTCAAATGCAAAACCCACCATAGATCCATATTAACTAACTCTTGAAAGCAAAAAGGACACACACCCACATACGAGAAACCCAAATAAAAGGAGTTGAGAACTCGAAACAGAAGGAAAAAGAAAAAAGCACCTAAATTCGTAATGATGAGAAGTTTTTCAGAGCTAAAGCTTTGGCAGTTATAAAGAGAGAGAAAAACTGCCTCATATATGGGCTTGTTCCGAGAAAATTTGTTCATCCGACCTTTCAAGTTTTTTTTTAATTTAATAGCCCTCAATTTATTTTTTTCTTTTTTTTAAAATCAAATATCTGATGTGGCATAATTTAAAGGTCAATTAAGTGAAACTAATAAGTTTAGAGTTGGACGGGGGTCGAATTGTAAATAAATAAATTTATAACTTATATGATATCGATCAAACGATCGTATACGTTATGTGCTTAATAATTGCTTGATCGATCAAAATAATCGATTGATCGATCACTATATATCTTGATCGATCAACACAATCGATTGATCGATCATTTATGTCGCTTAATCGATCATTTTTGATCGATTATTATGTGTCGTTTGGGCGATTGTTCTTCATCGATCACACATCGCTTAAGCGATATAGCATGTCGATTGAGCGATCTGGCATGTCGATCGAGCGATCTGGCATGTCGATCGAGCGATCTGGCATGTCGATCGAGCGATCTGGCATGTCCATCGATCTGGCATATCGATTGAGCGATAAGCTATGTCGATTAAGCGATCTAGCATATCGATTGAGCGATATGGCATGTCGATTGAGCGATATAGCATGTCGATTGAGCGATATAGCATGTCGATTGAGCGATAAGATATGTCGATTGAGCGATCTGGCATATCGATTGAGCGATATGGCATGTCGATTGAGCGATATGGCATGTCGATTAAGCGATTGTTTTTCATCGATCACACATCGCTTAAGCGATATAGCATATCGATTGAGCGATATAGCATGTCGATGGAGCGATATAGCATGTCGATCGAGCGATATGGCATGTCGATTAAGCGATTGTTCTTCATCGATCACACATCACTTAAGCGATATAGCATATCGATTGAGCGATATAGAATGTCGATTGAGCGATATAGCATGTCGATTGAGCGATATGCTATGTCGATTGAGCGATATGGCATGTCGATTGAGCGATATGCTATGTCGATTGAGCGATCTTGCATATCGATTGAGCGATATGGCATGTCGATTGAGCGATATAACATGTCGATTGAGCGATATGCTATGTCGATTGAGCGATCTGGCATATCGATTGAGCGATATGGCATGTCGATGAAGCGATATAGCATGTCGATCAATCATTTGGGGATATATGTAGATCAACTTTGAGTTTTGTATGGTCCCATCTCATAAATTCAATAAATAACTACATTGTTCCCATATAACTTCAAAGTTTGTTGTATATACTTTGGCCAGTATGACCACAAGTTGTGATCGTTATATGAAAAATCGATATAATTTTACCAATTACAGTGTAAAATATGATATTTCATTTTTTTAATGATATAAGTAACTAGATTCAAAGAAAATAACTAAAATCTCTTGGCATTTTCCACGTTATGTGCACAATCATTTGAAGCAATCATATTGCGTTACTCAAGCGATATGTGTCAGATACCCATGATCAATTGTCAGATTTTTGCAAGTGATCATTTGTAATTTTTCACTTTTAGGCCCGTACAAATGGATTTTATATGTAGATCAACAATTTAGAGATGTGTGCAAGACAACTTTGAGTTTTGTATAATCCCATCTCATGAATTGGATAAACTAGATTGTTCCCATATAACTTTAAAGTTCATTGTATATACTTTGGCCAGTATGACCACACGTTTTGATTGTTATATGAAAAGTTGGTATAAGTTTACAAATTACAACGTAAAATATGATATAACTTCTTAATTCATTGTATTTACTATAGTCCTAATGATTATAAAACATAATCACTATCATGAGAAATGTGTATAATTTGACAAAATGAAGTTTATAATTTGACCATTTATTGTTTTAACACTATAATATATCCATTAGATATATTTAATTTCTCATTTACAAGAAAAATAGTTAAATTTTCTTATATTTTTTTTTGTTTTAGGTCAATTGATATTTAATGTCCCTTAAGTAATAGTTTGTAAAATATACATGATCGCTTAATCGATCACTTGATCGCTTAATCACCCACAGTCAATCCCCAAACCCAAAACATGACAGATACAGAAAAAGAAAAACCCACGCACAAACACGCACACACACATCAAATTAAACGATAAAAGTTGGTTAAAATTTCAAATTGAAGACATCATTTGCTAGCCCATCATGAGAGGAGTTGATTTATGAAAAAAAAATGTGAATTTTTGGTCGGAGGCGGTGGAAAGGGCAACAACAAAGAACACACTCCGTTGCCGCCGTTTCACCACCTCTAGCTAGAATTTCTCAAAAAAAGTTCCATTAATTAACTCCTCTCAACATGGGCAAACTGATTCTTTGATTAATTTTGAAATACAATTAAATTTGAGTTGTTAATTTTGCTTATATTTGTGCGGTTTGTGAATGTATTTTTGTTTTCTTGTTCTTTTTTTTTGTTTTAGGGATTTTTTTACAATTCAATTGATTTTGAGGGTTAAAATATAAACGTTAAAGGTTAAACAAATATTTACCTAAACTCCATTTAAGTTTAATTGACTATTAATTAAGATTAATAAACAAAAGGCCTATTTACCTCAAAATTAAAACTTGACGGCTATTTAATTAAAAATGAAACTTGAAAAGGCTATTTAACAAAACTCCTCGCTTGTTCCTTGGTGGTTTAGCGCCCGTGGCATCAACTAACAAGCGGAGGAGAGAGAAAGAAGAGAGAGAAGGAAAGAATGCATACCAGATTAATGAAATTAGATGCTTCAAAGTAATAAAGATTAAGAACTGAAGTGGGGCTGCCTCATCAAATCCGTGACCCTATTCTTTTTTTTAATTATTTTGCTTTATTTTTATTTGATTTTCCAAATACCTTAGTGGACGTGCTGGACTGCTGCTCAATCTGACCTGTCCCTACCCAATGGATATGCTATTAACCAGTTTTATTTTTTTATTTTTATTTTTATTTTTATTTTTGCCCTTTTGGTTTTATTTTCTTGTCATTAGGTATGATTATATATTTATCTTTTATATTGCATTTAAATTTGGTTTTTAATTAGTTTAATTTCACTATATTGTTTTAAGGAACTTGTTATCACAACTGTCTATGTTCATAAATTAGTTGTTTTCCTTAAAGAAAATGATAATTTGATGGATTTTTTTGGTATTTAATTTAGGTTTAATATATGTCCCGTTAACGACAATTTTCCAAATTATACAGTCCTTCACCATTTTTTAATTCATTCCTAAGAGTATAAAAATCTATTAAGCATCATATACTAAGAGCCTTACAATTATAATTACTTGCTTTGATATAAATCTGAATGCTCAAAAACCTTGATTTAAAATGATTTGTAAAGAAAAAATCTCATTAGTTAAAAAATATTTAATTTTATAATTTTCGCACCATGCTTATAATATTGCAAGAGTAGATATGTGTTTATTTTCTCTGAAGTAATCCCATAAATAACATATGGGAAATATAATCACACTATAATTAAAACCAGCTAAAACTCATTTGATCCCTATAATTTACTTTTCCTATGGCCATTTTTTTTTCTATGTTCTTTTCACTTATTTTTGTTATAGCTATTTTTTTTCAATATCTATAATATTATATTATCGTATAGAGGGAGAGGTCATTTTAGTAACTACCTTAGTATCCCCACTTTTTTGATTAATCACTTTTTCTTTTCTTTTCTTTTTTTGTTATATCTCTCATTTTCTCTTCTATTTCCTTCTCTTACACGTTATTTGAGTCCCCCCCACCCCCCCCCCACCCCCAAAAAAAAATTACTTCAACTAAAAATAATTCACAAATTGTTACTCCTTTAAAAGTATTTTCCATATTGTTACTCATATTACTGCATACATTGTCATGTCGACAAAAAAAATATTAATTGGATTTTTTCCCCTACTTTATAGGATCATGACTAGTTACTAGTTGTAATTTCTTTTTTTCCCCCCTACCATTTATACTAATTTAGTAGACTTTTATATATTATTTATTCACACCAATTTCTACAACCAAGTAACATATTATTTTGAAATGTCACTTATTTTTTTCATCATTAATCTAAACTTTATACAATAGCAGGTTGACAACCAATAAATATATATATTTTTTCTTTTTATATCAAGAATTTAATAAGAGATTATAAAATAAGATTTTCATTTATTTTTTGAAACTTTTAAAATTCTAATTTAACTACATGAATCTAGTTAATATTGCTTATTGGATAATTAATTTTATTTCTTAGTCTATTTGATTTTGAAAAGAGAATCACTGTTAAGGATTCAATATAGTACAATAATGTTTAAGATAATTATTTTAATTTCTCAACAATATACAAACTAGTTTAGTTTCTGCTTTTGCTTTAATCATAATTTATTAAATTTATCACTCTTTTTTCTTTTCTTTTCTTTTTTTTTTCAATTTTACTATTTAAAAAGCCCGAGAGCAACACTTTTTGTGCTATAATTGCACTTTCAATCAATAAGAAGTTAAATTTCAAGCTAAGATCTATAACAACAATTGTGCTTAGAAATGATACAATTAATTAATTATACTTTCTTTTTTTAAAAAAAAATTGTAAACTATTATTATAATTTCATGATTATTCGACTATGTATTTGATGTTTATATTAAACGTTAGGGGTATAATAATAGTTAAAAAATGAAAAAATAAAAATAAAAATAATAAAAACAAAAAGACTAGCTATACTCTAAATGGTAGGAGAAATAAATTGGATTTTCATGGGCTTATAAAGAAGACGAAAAGGAAAAGAAATCAACTCATAATTTTAATTTGCCTACCACTACAAGAAAAACGAAAATTTTTGTGGATTTTTCAATTGATATTCGTGTAGACACATCTAACTAGCACACGCCCAAAATTATCACATATTGTGTGATCACTAAGTGAATTGGATTTTCATTGGCTTATAAAGAAGAAGAAAAGGAAAAAAAAAAATTCAACTAATAAATTTTAATTTGCCTACCACTACAAGAAAAAAAGACATTTTTTGCAGATTTTTAGGCCAATTTTCGTGTGACACGGGAGATTCTTACCCGCACCGGGTGTGGCCACACCAAGACTAATCACGTAGCGAGTGTTTTACACTTGCCATGTGATTGGTGTACAGTTTATGGAGAGTGACCAGTCACATGACAAGTGTATTAACACTTACTATATGATTGATTGGGTGCGGCCAAGCCGGGTTTGGGCAAGAATTTTCCTGTAGACACATCTAACTAGAACACTCCCAAAATTATCACCACTAGGGTTGGCAGTCAACTATCTTGCCGTTGCACTATTATCATTTGTTGGTTATATTCTTTCTTTTTCTGTACTTAACATATATATATATATTTGTCTGAAATTATCAATTTAATAATTTTTGAAATATCGTTACATTATTATTTACTCGTAATTGCATTAAATTTAAGATTAAATTATCAAATCGGTTGTTTTAATTTAGTATAATTTATAACGTATCGTTACATTATTTTTTGATTAGAAGTATTAACAACAACAACAAGAATAATAATAATAATAATAATAATAATAATAATAATAATAATAATAATAATAATAATAATAATAAGATTTATATAAATATTTTTTCAATTGTATATATATATGTATATACACAAATATTGTACATGTAGCATACACCAATTCGAATAAGAATAATAAAAATAAAAGTAATAATAAGGTTAATATAAAGATTTCACCAATTACATTTATGCATATACGTATCTTTATAAATATTATATATATAGAATACAACAATTAATATTTTTTATTTATTGAAAAATTAAGACTTTTTAATTTTTAAAATTTTCTTCAGAAAATTCCAAAACTTAAAAAATTAAGATTTTTTATTTTTAAATTTTTGCTGAAAATTCTGCCAAAAAATTTAAAATTAAGGGTTTCTATTTATTTTTTATTTGTCGACAGAATTTTCGGCTGAAATTCCTCCAAAAAATTAAAAAAAATTATTTTTTAAATTTTCATCAAAATTATGCCGAAATCCCGTTTTTTCTTGGGGTGTACATGGCAATGTATGTGGCAATATGAGTAATAATTTGAAAAATAATTTTCTTTTTTCTTATCTTAACTACTCACCTAAACACATAGTATGTATTGATAAGTGTAGGAGAAGATGTAGTACGATTATATAATAAAAGATGCAAACTGGCAGTATTATGGAAATTATTTTTAGTTGGAGTAATATATAGGAAAAGGGACTAAAATGAAATTGCTATCAAAAGTCAAGGATGATTTTGATTTTTGTAAATGACTAAAAGAATTAAAGTGAAGGGATATTTTGGTAAAATTGATTTTTCTTGCCTAAAATTGTCACCAGAAATATAATATAAGATGAATGATGATTTTGAAGAGGATTAGAAATACATGGATGAATTTGCTATTGAGTCAAAATAGATGGACTAAAATGAATTTTATCCCGCTAATTTATGGTCTTGGGACGTAGCCTTCCCCTATTCGATTTAATTTGTGCTTTACTTTTTTTGTTTCTTTTTTCACTGTTGAATCTTGTATTCATAATATAAAGTTACCATAATGGTTAGACTCAGTTTTGTGTTAATAATTAAAATTAGTTCCTTGGTTATTAGAGCCTGAGATTTTCTTAGAGGGGCGGGGGGGATAAAGGAATTTTTCCTCTTTTTGCAGCAATTTTTACCTTTCGAGCCTTAGTTATAGCATAGTTGTGCTACAATTGCATATTTCTGTTTTGTTTTTTTTTTTTAATATTTTCCATATTACTAAAAGTTTAGTGCACCAATCGAAATTATGACTACCAATATCCAAATTCACCAAAATGTCAATGGTTTGATTATTTTGAATATACCAACAAGATGTTAGTCGAGTGGTAAGCAACTCTAACTCCTGTAAGGATGAGAACACAAGTTCGACTCCCGGGAAGCGCATTTGTTGAAAGGGGGAGTAACCTTTAATGCTCCATCCCCCGAAATTGGAAGAGCAATGTCTCCCACAATTTATTATTACCAAAGAAAAAAAAATATTATTTTGAATCTCACAAATATGAAATTAGTCTGTTGAATAACAATTTTAGTCTATTATAACTTTTTCTTAATTTGATAGTATATGGATATGGTTGTTTTAATATGTAATAGAGTTCAAATTATTGATTTATAATTTAGTAATTTCAGATAAACTGAGCTCTAATTTCCCCACGTATAACATATATACTTTATTATTTTGAAATCTTGGGTTGAAGAACATCGCATTGATCAAATAGTGCGGAGACCTCGAACCAAACAAGCCCTTAGTCGTCCCTGTAATTGATTTAGTATGATCCATAATATTCAAGGCGACTGGGACCAACATTGAAAACGAATGATGCATAATCGAACGGTTGTTATTATCCCACTTTTCCTTGCTAGACGTGAACGTGGTCACACCAAAATACTGTAAACCGACTTTACATGATTCATTAGTTTCATTTATTTATTTTTTGAGATAAATCAAGATATATCCAAATTCAAAATTATTCCATTCAATAATAATCTACGAATCAGTACAAAATTATAATCCATATATAACCTATGATTTTGGTCGACCAAATCAAATGATAAACAAAAATTACCTACATTTATGCTTGATAGAGTTCAGCCAAATCGAATTGGACGAACATATTTCACTATAAAAAAAAAAAATCGTCAATTGCCAACGCAAAGGGTTGTCGAGAAACCATCGGCAAGGTGTTGGAAAAAGTAACAAGAATAAATTAAATTATTTTTCAACGGTTTTATTTTATGAAAGACTATCGAAAACTAGTGCGTGCTTGTTCCCGTCGATCTTGACCCACGAGTTGCCCACAGATTTTCGACGAAACATGCGTTGAGAGCTGTTTCATCCAGTTAGTCGTAAATATATTGTCAAACTGTCGGTAAGAAATATGTAAAGTATTTTCCGATGAAATATTCCGTCGATAATTTCATTCAGAGGGTAGTGTTATTTTTATAGTGTCTACACATACTTTTCTGTATGTCTATCTCTCTCGTAGCTAACTCCATTATTGAGGGAGGAGGGAAATTATCAATTATGTTAAAATGCCCTGTAGAAAGAAATCCAAAGGTTGATCCAGGATTAGGCAAACAGACCCCAACATCCAGAATGCCTTTGCTCTGTTGAGACAAGGCAGCATATTTCAACTTCTCTATCTGCTTTTGCATGTGGCCACATACGTACACGTGTGTGTGTTTTTTAGGTACATATATACACATTACAATGTGTGTGCGTGTGTCTATATATATCTGTGTGTGTTTGTGCGACGAGTGTATCTATATATATGTGTGTATATATATATATTTATATATATATGCAACAAATAAATAGGTCCCCAACATGACACTGAGTTCTCATTGATTATAGGAAAGCAAGTTGGTTGTAATTCATTGTCATGCAACTCCAAAAACTTGAACAGTCTTGTCATCATTTCAAGTAACTAGTTAATTTGAATCTTTACAATACATAAATATACAATACTACTTTTTCTCATAATACATCTTTTTTTAACCAATTAATGTGCTGGAACACCTTCAAGAATCTCGTCATCTGGCGCACAATGCCAGCTTAATTAACTGCATGCTTTATCTCATGCATATATATATATATGTATATGTATATATATACTCCTTAATTCCATCGTTTTTCTATATATATTTTTTTTTCAAATTTCTTTCTTGATGTCTACACATGTATAGTTAGAGATCATGAATGGCTTGCGTTCTTGAATAGGTCAATTTAAATCATTTATTTCAACTAATTTTGATCTTTTATTTAATTCGTATCAAACATACGGTTGCAGAAGTACATTAACTATTTTAGTTATGAAATTGACACTTATTTCTGAATTTTACATATATAAAAGAAAAAAAAAATGTTTTCTCATATAAATTGTTACTTTTAAGTTGTGTGTATATATCGTCGTAGACGTACATTAGTTAGACACCGGCTAGAAACAATTAATAGTTGCATTATTTGAACTAAGTTATCATTTTCCACAAGACATGTAATTCCATTAAATTAACCAGTTTGGGTTTGCAAATAAAGTGCCATCCCTTTTTGGTTTACAAAAAGTTACTTTGAAGTTGAGCGACATGAAACATAAGCAAGGGGCCACGGACGACATAGGTCCATATCCATATGTTACAACTTTTTAAAATACGCTACAATTATAGTATATATATATATATATATATATGTTTATATCTCAGAATTATAAGGCCTTTAGTTTACTATTTATTAACGTCAACATGCATCTACTGTACAAAAAAAATAGCGC
The DNA here is from genome assembly GCA_026212405.1 of Petrea volubilis. NCBI lineage: Eukaryota > Viridiplantae > Streptophyta > Magnoliopsida > Lamiales > Verbenaceae > Petrea > Petrea volubilis. Next base: position 7,552,945 of record CM047870.1, read on the forward strand.
TAACATGGTTCCCATCGAAAAAGTGTTTACAAACTCGTTCGTAAAAACTGTAAACCTTTTTAAGATTTTTCGGGTTTATAAACTCATCAAGAGTGTTTAATAAATTATCTAGCGAAAGAAAATTTATTAACTATACAAATAAATACTTAGAAGTTCCAAAATAAAGTGATCAAGCAATTCCCTAATCCTCCCCTATATATATAAATATATAATCTACTTCTAGACTAACGGACAGGGACCAGGGGAGGGGTGAGGCCGTCTCTCGACCCTCAAGTTCATATCGAGTTAAACTTTCATTTATATGCATTTTTCATATTGAAAATGTTAAATTTTGCACTCCCAAGTAATAGAAATATCTTAATATTTTATATAAATTCGATCCCAATAAAATTTTCTGGCTCTGATGTCAGTGGCAACAGATTTGTTTGAACAATAGCTGGAAAGCTTGATAATCTCCAAGAAAGAAGAGAAAAGATTCAATGAAGAAAGCAGAAGAAGAACAGGAAGGACCCATTCATGAGTTGGATAAGGACTCCAACCTGCAAAGCTTAACACGACAATACAATACCCAACAAAAAACGCTGGCCTAAATCTAATAAAGTCGTCAAAGTTGATTCCAGTTTTAAATTTTTTTCTTTTTCTTTCATTGGCTAGCTCTCCTCTTTCCACATTTATTCTTTCTTTATGAGGTACATATACTAATCGAGTCTTCCCACTCGCATCACTGACTTGAGATTGGGTCGTCAACGAAAATTACAGGCCAAAAAGACTTGGCTGGCTACAATACTTTTAATTATATATATGCTGTCCCATGAACTAAAATCTAAATATTTAAATTCAAGCCAAGACTATTTTTTTTTTTTTTGTTGGATGTAATTATAATCCATATGTAGCAGAAGATCCAAGCTACATTAATGGTGTAAGGTTGAGTAAAAGTACATAAAACTACTAGTTATTATGAACTTATCCTCTATATTCCATCAACTTAGTGGCCCAGTAGTTAAATTCACTGGTCCAAATCTTGAATGCTCGGATTCAAAACTCGTGTGGACGTTAAACCTGCTAATTATTTAGGCTATTAGAAGCTGGCGATGGCCAGTCTATAATTACAATGCCTCGTTCGGTAAGCAATAAGATTTAATTTATTAGTATGTTATGGGGGCTATAATGACCAAGACGAGCCTAGTCACAATAAGCTATACAAAAGAAATATCGCAGCAAAAATCCCCGAAAATTCTTGAATGGACCCGGCCTAATGGTTCAAGTTTAATTATATTTAACTTGTATTTTATTAAAATAATAATGTATGAGGTGGTGTTAAATATGAATCATTGATAAAATATGTTGAATCCGCATTCGGCCCATTGAAAAATTTACAAAAAATCCCTTAGTTAAGAAAGTAATATCAAGTACCACGACTTGAACTTTTATCCATACAAAAAGAATCACTTATCCTCTATATACGGATTATTGAAAAGATAATTTGGATTAAAGATTATCTTCGAGACTTCCTAGATCTCATTTCATTACTTCATGGTGTTTATGATTCATAATCATAAACAATATAAATCAAAGTCAATAAAATATTAAAAATGATAGCATGGAACAAGAGGGAAAAGGACGATTTCACAAAGCTCCATACATGGATCCGGGAGCTTGGCCATCCCTCGACACATGCAGCCTTGGAAAATTGACCACATCATTAATTATTCTTTATATGTATATTTGATCATGATTATGATGATCCCCTCACCATCAATCTTAATTTTCACAGCCCCATGCACATGATCACCACACGTGCCATGCATGTGAAAACATGGTCCCACACTCCAGCCTGTATCTAGTTCTTCTGATTAATTCTTTTTTATTTTATTTTGCATTTTCAATTTTGTTGTTATCACTATATTACACAACATGTGTGTGTGTGTGTGTGTGTGTGTGTGAATATATAAAGCAGAGGAATATATTCCGTCGTTATCTTTTGATGCCTGAGGAAGTGTATATATTTGTTTACGTTGCTCGAAGCTCATGGTAAACAGCATATTTTACAGCCTAATTTGGACTTTTCTATATATTGTTTTTCTGTATTTATTTATTTTATTAATTCTAATTTTTGATAAAAATTGCTTAACTACTCACCCTTAGGTCTTAACCAACAAAACCACACACACACACACACACACAGCTGGTCATAGCTGAAAGTTGTTCTTTCCAGAAGACTGTAGGATTTAGCAGAGATTAATTGTTTTTCCAAAGTTAATTTTATGCTTTTGTAATTGAATTATATATTTATTCCCCATCTCTTTCAAGATTAAAAATGATGGGACAAGGTTGCTGTCATAGAGTCGCGTCTAGCTTATGAACCGTGCCAATCATTTCTGTTCTTGTTTTGACCACGGAACGAAAAGGGCTGATCAGGAAACCAAAAACTGAAAAAAAAAAAATGTTGATATTTAGCCTCTCTCGGATTAGTTGATTAGTGGATGAGAAATCAAGTGGTTGACCAAAAACAAAAAAAAAAAAAGGTGCTCAGGAAACTAAACATGAGCCACCGCTGATGAGGATGTTTATGAAAAATATCTATTTTAGGCATCAGATGACCTAACTACGATTTGGGCCGCTAGCAGCCCATGAAAATATAGTTAATTAGCCCAAATAACGAGTATTCTGTGTGAGTGCTTTCAACCAGCTCAATTTCCGAACCTGAATTCGATAAGCTATTCAAATATCCGAATTTGACCCTGGATCATATATATATGTTCAATATACATCAAGATCAAATTCGAACATGTTGAAAATTTGAACCTCGACACAGAATTGTCAATGGTGCGAATCCAAAATTTCGCATATTCTATGAGATTATTAACTGACTAAATGACGTGGCTGAATCTGTCCCTGGCCACGTCGACGCTAGCTCAACGCAAACCTCCAACCGTGAGGTGCTACGCGTCCGAGCAAGTCCGATCAGGCCATAACTTTACTTACTGATCCATGTGTCTCATCGATTAGAGGTCTCCACGGAGTCACTGCATCCTAGATGAGTGACCTACTCTCATCCGGTGGTCCCAAAAATAACCGTCTCTGACAACGGATGTACCCGATGCATCCATGACATGTGTCAAGGAATATTCCCTGTACGAATAGCGAGGCTGAATCGGTCTAACCCTAATTCGGCTCACCCATCTCCAATTACTATAAATAAAATAACGTTGCTGTTCATAAGAGGTAAGTTTTCCAAATTCACTTTTACGCACATTATTACTTTCAGATTACCTACTCGAATTCTGACTTGAGCGTCGGAGGGTCTTCGCCAGAGACAATTCCGGCTAGGCTCACGTGTGTTCCATCCTTGCAGAATAGGACCCAACCAGCACACTTATACCTTTACTCGGACTTAGGACGAACCTCAGACTGTCATACTCGAACACAACACTTGATTGGAGTGACGCATCCCTCATACGAAATCCTTGTGGTTCAATTTCCCCATCTCCAACACGTGTTGATCTGCAAAACCAAAACAAGAGGATTCGGTCAGAGTCGTTCTCGGGCCGTATCCAACCTGAAAAAAAAAAACAACAAACAAGGAAAATGATTGAAATTCAAGCAGCAGTTAGAATAACGTGGATACCGAAAGTAATATCCTCGATCCCTAGTTTGGCCGGAAAGTTAATACCTGAAACCTCTCTTGAGTCAGAAAGATGGGGCACAGTAGCCCTAGCTCTTTGTGGCCGAGGACCCACTCCCTTGACTAGCTGCTCAACCCTAGCCCGGCCAGGGAGAGTTTCTTTACTTCAGGATTGTAAAATCGCCTCACCGGCTATTCCTAGTTGGAGTGCACGAAACACCACTTTTGCTTCCAATCACACCCATATGAAGACAAGGACGTTTCAATGATTTTCCTCCCATTCTTCGCGCTCACGAAGAAGCAGTTGAATTCATCGTCCGGGGAGGATCTGCTCGAGTGGTTTATTTGGAAGAGGTCGGAGAAGTTTGCTGTAGTGGGTCTGTGCCCGGTGCAATGACAGAAGATAACAAAAGCACAGATCGAAGCATAAGAGTTTGGGGTTGGCTGGATCGGGCTTATGTTTAGGCAGTTCAGGATGGGGATGAAGGTCGGAATAGGGAACCTAAGCCCATTCTCGACATGGGAGTAGTGGATGGGGATGCACCCCGCAGGAGGGTTCGTGATGGATTCCTCACTGGTTGGCCAGATCAGAGAAAACGGGGCATTGATGTAGTGGTTCATCATTTTTTGCATGTCTCGGTAGGTGTTGTGAGCGACGATGTTTCCCCAGCTCACCGTTGTTTGGTTGCCTGCTATGACCTTCCTCCTCCGATGAGACGAAGGCCCGGGTTGGTCTCCATCCCCGACGACGGGTCTCCACGAAGGGACCGATAAGTCGAACGTTTCGCCCTCGGAGGGAGCTTCTCCCTGCCCTCGGCAACTATTCGCCGCCTCATTTCCTCAACTTTACTCGGGCTTTTTCCGCCCCTCCTCGGCTGGCTTGTGCTTGCCTCGCCCGGGCATCGAGACAATGCCCCCTCGAAAGGGGCTTCAGCCTCCAAAGAAATCGACAATTCTATGTCGCTTAAGCCTTCTCCGATGGGCGACTCCATCACCCTATTTTGGCTATCGGAACTACCCTCGGAACCACTCATGGTTATCTAAAGAAGATTAATAAAAAGGAAGCGTAGAAATGGAAAAGATGGAGGAAGAAGGAGTACCTAGGTTTTGCTCTCAGGACTATGCTCGGAGTGAATTCTCAGCTCGATGTAAAAATAACGTGCCCGTAGCCGCGATCGGAGCCCCTATTTATAGGGCGGTAAAAAACACTCATCAGGAAGTCCAACCGACGCCTGCAATCATTACCAACGATCAAATTTTGAAATTACCGCCAATGCTTGATTAGAGAAACGTGTGCGGAGTACCAAGCGGAGCCTCCTTGAAAGTTCACGGCCTGCTTATTCTAGACAGGTCCGATCAGACTGTGAACTGGGGGGACTAATGACATGGCCAAATCTGTCTCCAACCACGTCGGCGCCAGCTCAACGCAAATCTCCAACCGTGAGGTGCCACATGTCCGAGCAAGTCCGATCAGGCTATAGCTTTGCTTACTGATAACGGAGGCCGAGCACAGCTCATCAATGCTCCCCGGCATCCATGTGTCTCCTCGATTAGAGGTCTCCATGGAGTCACTGCATCCTCGATGAGTGACCCACTCTCCTAGGGTGGTCCCGTACCATCCCTAGAATGGTCCCAAAACTAATCGTCTCTGACAACGGATGTACCCGACGCATCCATAACACGTGCCAAGGAATATCCCCTGTACGAATAGCGAGGCTGGGCCGTTCTAACCCTAATTCGGCCCACCCGTCTCCAATTACTATAAATAGCATAACATTACTGTTCATAAGGGGTAAGCTTTCCAAATTCACTTTTACGCACATTATTACCTTCCGATTACCTACTCGAATTTTGACTTGAGCTTCGGAGGGTTTTTGCCGTAGACAATTCCTGCTAGGCTCACGTGTGTTCCATCCTTGCAGAATAGGACCCGACCCGACCAGCACACGAATCTCGGACTGTCATACTCGAACACAACCCTTGATCGGAGTGACGTGTCCCTCATACGAAATCCGACCACATCACTAAAGAATAATATTAAATTTCAAATCTGAATGTCATTAATAGATGGAATTGCTGAGCTTTATATCGAATCCTTTTTATTTTAAATTACGAATATTTATTATTGAATTTGATGAATAGAATACTTCAATAAATTGAAAATTGAAAACTTTAGATCAAATTGGAGTCGAATTTCAGGCATGTCCTAAGGTAGACATTGTATTTTGAGCGAAGTCCATGTTTTGCGGGAATGGGAATGATTGGCCGTTAGGGGGATAAGGCCTCAACTCTTAAGTCATATCAACGTTTTTGAGTGGCAATGAGGATCAATTCTTGGTGAATAAAAAGGATAATGAGGATCGAAATAATATCCTAAATCATTCAATACAATTAGATAATAAAAGTGAAAACAAAAATCGAGAAAAAACTGCTCGAATTTTAAACGAATTTGGTCATTCTCTTTTGTTTATTTGACATTTACGGCAAAAGTTCAAAAAAAAAAAAAAAAAGAACGAGGGAAAGCAGTAGGGGAGAACTTCATTTTATTTTTACGGTTAGGGAGAAGACTTGTATTTCATTTTAAGTAATAGGCTTAATAGGCGCGGCCCATTTAGGAGGATAACGGGCTCGTTTCTTACTGGGCTTTTATTATTTGACCTACCTCTGGACGTCATATTCTTTAATAGAATAAAAACATATTATTATTGATTTTATTTCAAAAAACGTTCTATTACAATAAATTAGTTACATCAATGGTCTATTATAAGTAATTGTATCAATATTTTAAATAAAAAATAAATTATTACAACCAATTATCATCAGTAAAATACAAATTATCATACATTAGAAAAATACTAATACAAAATTAGAACAATACTTGTATTTACAGATAATCGAAACCGATTATGGGGTTCCATCTTATATATCATGATTGGCAACAAGAATATGTTATTTGCAATGGGATAATTAAGATAAGATAAAATTAGGAGAAGCTGTGAAGAGCCATAAATTCTTGAATTGATCACTGCTTTGGATTTTTCCCAATCATGTGTGTGCCATATTGAATTGGAGTAAACTTTATCAAGTTTGATTCGCCTAGTACAAACAAACAACATAAACTGCACCAAAATCCAACACCCATTTTCAGTCATCAGACTGCATTTGTATTCCAGTGTACCAGACCGACGCTGAACTTAGGACCACGGACGGAGCTACAGGATTCACACCACCCATTTTAAATTTATATCCAGTTAGAAATTTATATGTAATTTTCAAAAATTTTGAATTTTGTCTCGTAGAATCATAAAATTATTTTTAATATTTTATAAAAATTTGATATCGCCTTCCGCAAATAAGAATTTATCCTGGCTTAATACTGTTAAGACCTTTACTTGATTTGCAATCCAAAAGTGCATGCGTATTCCGTGATTTTTTAGATTGTCCTCTCTCCCTCACCCTCCCCCCCCCCCCCCCCCCCCCCCCACACACACACACATATATATATATATATATATATATATAATATTTTGTTTTTAATTTTATGTGATTTTGAGAATGTATATCAAACTAGGAATGTGACAAATAGATGATGCATTTTTTGATATGATATTGTGCAAGTTGAGCTGCCAATGCGGTAATGCCATACTTGGCTCACATGATATCACTAACTATACCTTTGAAATACATCTCTTACTATGCATGCGCGCGATTGAATGCACATATGACACAAATTCATCGTGAGTAAACATTTTCTCGTTTGTCCTCATAGAATAATTGAAAAATCAAAAAGTATATTCTTTTTTTTTTTGGATGAGCAATAAAAAGTATATTCAAATATGAAATCATAGGATCAACTATGTAGTTCAAATTTTAATCAGACAATGGAAACATAACTGTGCACGATCAACATTAATTCCAATTACTTAACATGTATCCATACCATGAAATAATAATTCTACCACGGAATAAAGTTAATTGATGCAAGGGCGGAGTTAGCAGGGCTGGTGAGTGCAGTCGCAAGTCGACCCCTCAAGTTTTGATTGGGCTAAATTCTATATGTATTTTTTCAAAAGTTTTAAATTTTATCCCCCCCAAAAATGGACATTCCTTTAATATTTTATAAAAATTTAGTTTGACCTCGACAAATAAAATTTTTGACTCCGCCTTTGAATTGATACACATGAAGATTATAAGTGAACAAATTTGTTCTGCTTAATAGTTTATTTAAAATCAAACAAACCATATATAAAATAGTTATGTCACTCAGATTCCAAATCCAGGCGGGTCCGGGCACACGGAATTCCAATATAATCCCAAGTAGTCATTGATGCGCATAAAATTGTAGATAACCATCGATCTCTACTGGTTAATTCTTCTTCTTCTTCTTCTTCTTCTTCTTCTTCTTCTTATTATTATTATTATTATTATTATTATTATTATTATGCCACTTAGCGGTCTGTCTCAAATTATCGACATTTCAGAAATTTAAGGCTTCGGGAATAAACCTTCTCTTTTCTAGATAGGAAATTGTTTTCCACACTATAGGTTATAACTTTTATTATCATAAAATCAGATATTTATTTGGTCATAACAATATAAATTCACACGAACTGATGTTTTGACGTATTCTCGTTTACCTGTTTCAATAAACGATATTCAGTGTCATAGTGAGTTTTTTTTAACTTATTGAGCCAACTGATTTGTTGGGCCGGATCAAACTAAATATGGATAAAAATATTTCTTGAAAACCTACTAGTGGTGCAAGTTTATCGTGAAATTAAGAGTATGTTTGGATCAGCATTTTTTTAGGAGAGAAACATTGATTTTTGGGAATTATTATTGGCATTCCATCTTTATTTTTTGTATTGAAAAATTGACTAAATTGCACATTCATCTTTAGAACACTATTTTTATTAATTTTAATAGCATAACCTTATCTTTATTGTTAATCATTTTCACATTTTGGTTATAAAAAACACACGAGATCACAACCTTAATGTAAACTCTTTAATTTTTTTGTTTTATCTTTCTTTTTTATCCCACTTAATGCAAATATATATTACTAACAAAATTTTTCAAGTCATACATGAAACTTTTAGGATATATACGAAACTATGAAATAAAAGAAAACAAGATAAATATATAAAAAAGTTGGGTGATAAAAAAAAAGCAGAAGATATTGTATAATTCTACTAATATTCAAATATATAAAATATTAGGTAAAAAGAAATAAATTGTATATCCCCACTAAGTCTATTTCTCCTCAACATTATCTAATTTCAAATAAACAAAAAGTCTTGCAAAATAATAATAATAATAGAAAAAGAAAAAGAAATAGAAAAGATAGCTTTTATGACTACAATCTTTAAGGCATGATATCTCATTCAAAGTTTGCATTAACTTGCTTACTCCATATATTATTCTTACAAATATATATATATATATATATATATATATATCAGTATTAGTAGAACAATGTGCACATCAAAGGGAAAAATTATATTACATAAATGTATGTATGTTGAAATTAAAATGTGAGTAAAAAACTTAATGAAATAACGTACAAAGTATGAAAAAGAAATAAATATATTTGTTACTATTAGATGGGTTGTAAGAAGGTAGATATCTTAAATTTATTCGGTACTCTTGGTATTCACAAGTTTTATTTTTTCTTCCAATTCAAAAATCACTGTTAAATCTTCTAAAATATTAATCACCTCCAATTTTCAAGTAACTAAAATGAATATGACCAAAAAAGTAGGAAAAATATAATGTAAAATATTGGCAAAATATTACACAAAAGACAACAATATTAGAAAAAAAAATTGTCAGATCACCATCAAAATAAGAAATTGAATAATAATTTTGAAGTTATCATCACCAAAGCCAAAAAGAAGATGGCAAATAATAGTATTCTTGAATGCATAAAACTGAATAATAGACTATTAAAGCTTTTTATCTAATAAATCAAATTAAATTAATATTTAAAAAATAAAAGGGTATATTGGCCAATTAATAAAACTTATAAAACGAGAGGAAGTGCCAATAACAATTTTAGAGTGCCAATAATAATTCTCTTATTTTTTGAAGAAAAAAAAACTTCGATAAAAACAAAAAAAAATTATATTTTGATGAACTTTCTAAAAAAAACAGAAGTCGGGAAAAAAAAAAAAAAACTTTTCTCAAGTACATCCGACGGGACCTTAAGCATCAACAATTATTTCCAACGTCCAACGCTTAGCATCATTTTCTGTTACTAGCCTACAACTGGAAACTAGAAAACAAAAATAGAAAAATGGCTCCGTAGAGTTACAATCATCCCGTTAGAATTATTTGATACAAGGTGCCTCAGGTCTCGTCCTTTATTGAATTAATCATGTAGGACACTAATAATATTTCATTTACGTACGTGTTTGTCTAGACTATTTGATGGATTTGATTTTCGAGCAAGTTACTCTTATGGGGCGAAAGGACATAATCTTGTTTTTTCTCCTCATATTATAAGCGAAGGATCAAAGTTTTGATTTTTTTTTGTTAAATAATATCTGTGATGACTAATAATTTCTAATTACATAGAGCTTTCTGTTGCCGTAAATCTTCACAGCATGTGATGCTTTGTGCTTTTACTAGGCTGGACGACGACTAGCCATACCAAAAAGGGACTGTTCCAGAAAAAAAAAATGAGAATATAACTCTTTAAGACAAAATTAAGTATAATCTTTTACTCCAAAATAGTGTTGTCATCTTTCATTTCATAATTTACATTCACGTGACGTTTATAAAATTGCTTTCTTAAGTATAGTACACTTGGTTTGAGATTTTCATACTTGTTGTACTGTCTATAAATTGGAATAAAAGATGAAATACGGTTTATAATAAAAGATCTCATGTGCGCACAAACAAACAAGTCATTTTAAATGATTTGAAGTTTCTGGTATGGCTAGGTGTGTTTTTTATCCTCCTTAAATTCCTGTTTGTTTTCGTGCACGGTGTGCTTGTTCGATAGATGGAGCCTTTGGATAGCACTAATGTGATGCCTGATTCAGAAAAACCCACAATTCACACACGAGGTAAGTACCTTTTTTCTTGGTTCATATCGTTTCTTCAAGTCCAATTCTGTTCGCAAAACCTGTGCATTCATCACTGGATACAATTTCTTGGTTCAAGTTTAGTTAGTTCCAAAAGATGAGAAATTAGCTAACAGCTTCACATGTACCTAAGTAAACCATATATTGTACTTGTGATGTTCAGACTGATATGTAATAATGTATATTCTTGTCTAGTACATATCTATATCTCCACATGCAAAAAATGTGACCTGCACATATACTCCAAGTTCATGGATATTTTATCCTGTAATTTATTAAACTTAGGATATTTACTGAACCAAGTTATCTGCAGACGAAGAGATTAATGATTCTCCAATTGAGGAAGTCCGGCTAACCGTGCCGATAACAGATGATCCTACACTTCCATGTTTAACGTTTCGGACATGGGTTTTGGGGATAATATCATGTGCAACTTTAGCATTCTTAAACCAATTCTTTGGTTATCGCCAAAACGCCTTGTCCATAACATCGGTGTCGGCCCAAATTTTAGTACTTCCCTTGGGAAAGCTCATGGCTGCATCTCTGCCAACAAAAGCAATACGCGTCCTGGGGACGAAATGGTCATTCTCATTGAATCCAGGGCCCTTCAACTTGAAGGAGCATTGCCTTGTCACCATATTTGCCAATGCTGGCTCAAATTCTGTTTATGCAGTCAACATCATCACCATTGTCAAGGCATTTCATCACCGTCAAATCAACCCTGTTGCAGCTATGTTGCTTACACATAGTACTCAGGTTAGTATATATCAAACAATCATACTTCTCCGTTTTTTGATGATTTTTCCTAAGCTATAATGCAATTTTTCTGATGCAGCTGCTTGGATATGGCTGGGCTGGTATTTTTCGGAAATTTCTTGTCGATTCGCCCTACATGTGGTGGCCTTCAAATCTTGTTCAAGTTTCTCTCTTCAGAGCATTGCATGAGGTTGAAGTTAGAAAAAAAGGAGGCCTCACAAGGCTGCAATTTTTCATCATTGTCCTCATTTCAAGCTTCTCATATTATATAATCCCCAACTATCTGTTCCCATCCATTACTGCTCTCTCCTTTGTGTGTTGGATATGGAAAGATTCGGTCATGGCCCAGCAAATCGGGTCTGGGATTCATGGGCTGGGACTCGGGTCGTTTGCGTTTGACTGGGCGACTGTGGCCGGTTTTCTTGGCAGTCCCCTGGCAACTCCCGGCTTTGCTATCATCAACATGTTGGTTGGTTTCATACTTGTTCTTTATGTTGTGATGCCAATCGTCTATTGGAACAACTTGTATGGTGCCAAGAAATTTCCCATCATTTCTTCTCATGTGTTTGATGCCAATGGAGCACCCTACAATATATCATCTGTTCTCATTGACAAAACCTTTGAATTCAACCGCCCCGGATATGATGGTTACAGCAAGGTTAATCTCAGCATATTTTTTGTGTTGGCCTATGGTTTAAGCTTCGCGAATTTGGCTGCTACTGTGTCGCATGTCGTGCTATTTCATGGCAGATCGATTTGGCAGCAAACGAAGGCTTCTGTTAAAGACAAGTTTGGAGATGTGCACACGAGATTGATGAGGAAAAATTACGACCGGGTCCCACAATGGTGGTTCCACAGTCTCCTGATTTTGGTTATCACCTTGTCGTTGTTTACCTGCGAAGGGTTTGGAAGGCAATTACAACTTCCTTATTGGGGTGTCATTTTGGCAATGGCTATAGCTTTTATTTTCACCCTGCCTGTTGCTGTGATTACAGCCACAACAAACCAGGTATGTTAACATGTTTCATTCTTGATCTTTTCTTTCTTCACTTCATTTGTACTTATAGTGACACTGAGATGTATCTTTATTCAGGAAACAGGATTAAATGTCATCTCGGAGATGATAATCGGGTACATGTATCCCGGAAAACCTCTAGCCAACGTCACCTTCAAAACTTACGGCACAATAAGCATGGCTCAAGCCATTACCTTTCTCTCAGATTTCAAGCTAGGCCATTACATGAAAATCCCTCCAAAGTCTATGTTCCTAGTTCAGGTAAACCTTATGCAGCGCACGCATATTTTTCTTGATCTTAAGATTTCAGAAACTAACTCAACAAACACATTCTTGAAATGAAGCTGGTGGGAACATTAGTTTCCTCTTTGGTATACTTCGGCACTGCATGGTGGCTCCTCACATCAGTAGAGAACATCTGCAACACATCAAAATTGCCGGACGGGAGCCCCTGGACATGCCCTGGAGACGACGTTTTCTACAATGCCTCCATAATTTGGGGCGTTGTCGGCCCTCTTCGTATGTTTGGGAAACTCGGATTGTACCCGGAGATGAACTATTTCTTCCTGTTCGGCCTTGTTGCACCTTTGCCCGTCTGGTATTTTGCGAGAAAATATCCGGACAAGAAGTGGATTAGGTACATCAATATGCCGATCCTGATATCGGGACCAGGGGCAATGCCGGTGGCCAAGGCCGTCAACTACATGTGTTGGTTTGCTGTGGGACTGTTCTTCAATCTCTATGTGTATAGGATATTCAAGGGCTGGTGGGTTAGGCACAACTACATTTTATCTGCCGGTCTTGATGCCGGGGTGGCGTTCATGGCGACGCTTTGTTACTTCACGTTGCAATTGAACGGGATCGATGGGCCGAAGTGGTGGGGCTTGTCGGTGTCCGATCATTGCTATTTGGCTCACTGCCCGACGGCGCCCGGGATACGAGTTGAAGGATGTCCTGTCTTCCATTGATCTCCTCCAGTTTCTGTTTCTGCTTCTGCTTCCACTCTAGTTGTATGATGCAAGTTTGATAACATTACAAAGTGGATTGTGTAGGAAATAAAATGCTAAGATTAGGAATCACAAATCGTAAGTCCCTTCACTCCATCAGATACTGTCATGGTAAAACCACTGGAAAGTTCAACTATAGATGAAAATTGAAGATTATTAATGCTCTATTCAATATCAAAACTTGCCTCTTTCACCATTTCTCCCTTTCAATGCAAACCGCTCACTAATACAATTGCCGTCTCTTAAAACTCACGTGATACGTATCAGAGAATTTGACAAAAAATTTTGCATGAAAAGTGTTACACAGAAGATTCGAATTCCCTTTAATGTTTGCACGTACTATCTTGTTTCTTGAAAATAGAAGTATATTATAATTTTCAAAATTGGCACCCATGATTCTTAACTGACTGAAAAAAAAAAGTAAATTGAAATATTTACAAATTTTACCTGTCGAAATGTAATGAAATATTTTGTAAATGAATATGAGAGATTCGATTAGTCGCCTTCAAACTTTCACAATGGACCGGTCCCCTCGACGAGAATAACAACACTTTGAACCGAGGACTTAGAAGAAGAGAAATTGAGCAATAATTATTTTGAGTAATAAATGACTACAAATTCCACAAAAGAGAAAAGATCCCACCATAAATAATGTAAGGAAGACTTTCTAGAATAAACTGGGTATAGTATATCCTAGATGCTTTCCCACTTCAATTTGTGATATGTGTCCTATTAAATTTTTTTATTCTTCTTTCCCCTATTACATACTCGGCTTTACTCTCTTGCTTTATTCTCTCTCTTCTCTTATCTCTTTTTATACTTGTTTTTTAATTGATTTCATTTTATTTTATTTTTAAAATTTTCACTTATCATTAATTTCTTAAATTTGTGATGATTTATTTTTCACTTATCATTAATTTTCACTTAAATTTTCATATATTCTAGCCAATTTAAATTATTTCAATCCTTATTCACATTAACATAATTAACCAAAATAGAATTGGAATGATAAATAAAAAATGTCATTTCCTTTTAACTTGGGTAATAATAAAGTATGTCAGTATCACTAAACAAAACAAAAAAATAAAGATAAAAAAATAAAAAAAAGTACACAACATATGACGATTTAATAAAAAAAAGAAGAAATTATAAATAGGTGCACAACTGATGATGTTTAAAACAAAAACCAAGAGAAGAAAGAAATTAAAATTAAAAGTTAAAAAATTAATGATAAGTGACAATTTAAAAAATATTAAAATGAAATCAATTAAAAAAACAAGTATAAAAAGAGATGAGAGAGGAGAGAGAAAATAAAGAAAGAGAGTAAACAAAAGTATGTAATAAGAGAGAGAAAAATAAAGAAATTGAATATGATACATGTCGGAGCACCTAGAATATACTAAACAAATAAACTGTGGACTAAGAATAAGGGAAACGAATAATAATTGCTTTGCATGATAACAACATTACAAATTTCACGATGGGGACAAGATCCCACCGTAAATGATGTCGGGAATGTCTTGTTAGTTTCTTCCTTGGATTAATACTCCCAAAACAATGATCTATTTACATTAGCAATTTTTAGTGGACTGGCAAACAGAACGTGTTTTGTGCGTAATTCTTTTGATATGAGAGTAAGTACTAAAATTAATTAACTGAAAATTTAATATGATCAAATATACTTAGAGAGCATTTGCATATTCTAAGAAGAAAAATATACTTTGTACGTCTGACTATTTTTCAGCACCTCTTCAATGTTCGGAATACTAAGTTGTGCTTGGAGAAACTCTAGCTCAGAGTCGGTTCAATCAAATCAATCTCATAGCAAGTATAAAACACTTGCCTTGTAAATGGTCGATAATTTAAAGAGAGTGATCAATCACTTGGCCCGTGCAATACACTTATTATATAATTTATTGGGTCCGATTAAATTAGATTCGGGTAAGAATTTTCCATTCACCCTAATGTCAATTGACAAAAATAAAAAATTGGAAGTACCTATGAATCAATTTCTTTAAACATATTGGTTTTTTTTTTAAAAAAAAAAATACGTACAACTTTTTTCAAACGCATTGAAGTTCTTCTGATTATTTTATTTTATTTTTGTAAAAAAGGCACCCTTACTAATAATTTTTCTGCTTCTCACTTTCCATTCTTCCTCACAATTCTCGCTTTGACTTCTCTAATTTTTTCCAACGATCTTTGCAACTTTAATTTCTTTAGCAGTAAAAGCATTTCCGAACACCCTCTATATTTCTTTCAATTTTACCAATATTTGATTACTTTCTTTCAATGTCTATATATAAGATACATTTTCTAGTTATATTTTTTTTAAAAATAAAAATATATTATTGTGCTCATTTGTTATACTTTTTTAATTATTGATTTTATATTTTTTAATTTATCTTTTTAATTGTCCATCAAAAAAAATATATTATAATTCATTTTAATTTTGTACACAAACTACTTGTAAGAGAAGTGAGAACAAGAAGAATTTGGTTTACAGTGTTATGCATACATTACACTTTACAGGCAGTTGAGTTAGGATCAACATTCTCAAAAAATATGTGGTAAATTCATACACCAATGATCTGTACGAACACAGAGACTCCAATTAGGACAACATAAAGATCTTCACGCGAAAATAATAACAAGTCATGTGGTCCTGTTATCTAAACACACACACACACACACACACACACACAAAACAGAAAAATAAATAAATAGTCTAAACTTGTGCAACAAATTTAGCTTTTACTCTTTGAGTTTCATTTTCTGTTATAACTTTTTGATGGAATTTACTTGTATATTTGGACCCTCTTCTTCACTCTCTTGGAACCTTTCCCCTTGCTTTCTCAGTACAGTCTGATCAAGTGTGGTTATCATAAATGACAAAACACACACGTATACAAATCGCACAAACATGCAATATCTCCTTCAAGAAACATGTGACCAACTCATCTTGATTTCCGTGCTATATCCACACATATTCTATGCATATTCATCATCACTGTCATCCTCATACTCGGACTCTGACCCTTCACTGCTAGGTTTAGTTAAGCTATTCACGTCAAATGAAGAATCTACCTCCATCTCGTCCATGTCAATTGAATCATAGTCCATTCGCTCTTCAAATTTCTCATCCGAATAATTTAGAAGCCAATTGAGGGAGCATTTCAACTAAAAAAATAACAATGACGATCTCTGGGGACTCAAATTAATTAAACATCTAATACTGAATACCTAATGACACATATTTCTATATAGTCACTTTTAACCTAGATAAATAAGTGCAACATCTGCAAGGTTGCTTATTAAAAAGTAGGACCATGTATAAGAACTAATGGATGAGTCTCTTAAGGTAGGTGGGGTGGCCTCCGCCACCATTAGGTATTGGCCGAACTCCACGCCCATGGCCGAGACCATGGCCCCCTCCAACTCCACCGCGCCCGGTTGCCAAAATCAAGACGTGTGATATGTATGACCAATATCAGTACTAGTATCTTCAATTTATTTGGACATTGTGAAAAGTTTCTCACTTTCGTACTGAAGCAAGAAAATATGTACAATTAAGAGTTGTTAATTGTGCAACAAGAAATTAAACTCACGCCCAAGCCCTTATATACATATCGTTAATTAGGTTAACTTTGGGAAATTGATTATGCCAAATGAAACCAGGTCTAAACTAGAATTTTCCATAAAATGTGTGGGAACACAATCTGCATTCTTATTTCTTTTAGGAAACATTGCACAAAATAAAGTGTATGATGTAGTCGGATTTCGTACAGGAACACGTCACTCCGAGCAAAAGTGAAGCTAGAGCTGAATAGTCCAAAGTTCGTCCAAAGTCCGAGTAAAGGATGTGGGTGTGCTGGTCGGTTTTTATTCTGCAAGAATGGAACACACATGAGCCTAGCCAGATGTGTCTCCAGCGAAGACCCTCCGATGCTCAAGTCAGAATTCGAGTAGGTAATCGAAAGGTAATAATGTACGTAAAGTGAATTTTAGAAAGTTTACCCCTTATAAATAGTAATGTTCTATTTATAGTAATTGGAGACGGGTGGACCGAATTAGGGTTAGACCGGTCCAGCCTCGCTATTCATACAAGGGATATTCCTTGGCACGTGTCGTGGATGCGTCGAGTACATCCGTTGTCAGAGACGGTTATTTTGGAACCACTTTAGGGATGGTGTGGGACCATGCTAGGAGAGTGGGTCACTCATCGAGAATACAGTGACTCCGTGGAGACCTCTCATCGTGGAGTAGATGGATGCCGGGACGCATTGGTGAGCTGTGCTCGGCCTCCATCATCAGTTAGCAAAGCTATGGCCAGATCGGACCTGTTCGGACGCGTGGCAAATCACGGTTGGAGGTTTGCGTTGAGCTGGCGCCGATGTGGCTGGAGACAAATTTGGCCATGTCAGTGTATTTTCTAATTTTATTTTTTACTAATATTGTTATGTATCCTTTTCGGCATGAAAGAAAACAATAGGATCCTTTGTATTTTTTAATTTTTATCTTCACGACGTTGGACAATAAATTTCAACTTTAAATGGTAATATATCATCCATAATCCAATGTAAAAAGTAGGACCATGTATAAGAGCTAATGGATGAGTCGCTACTGTAGCTAGGGTGGCCTCCGCCACCATTAGGTATTGGCCGAACGCCACGCCTACGGCCGCGACCATAGCGCCCTCCATCCCTCGACACATGCAGCCTTGGAAAATTGACCACATCATTAATTATTCTTTATTTGTATATTTGATCATGATTATGATGATCCCCTCACCATCAATCTTAATTTTCACAGCCCCATGCACATGATCACCACACGTGCCATGCATGTGAAAACATGGTCCCACACTCCAGCCTGTATCTAGTTCTTCTGATTAATTCTTTTTTATTTTATTTTGCATTTTCAATTTTGTTGTTATCACTATATTACACAACATGTGTGTGTGTGTGTGTGTGTGTGTGTGTGTGTGTGAATATATAAAGCAGAGGAATATATTCCGTCGTTACCTTTTGATGCCTGAGGAAGTGTATATATTTGTTTACGTTGCTCGAAGCTCATGGTAAACAGCATATTTTACAGCCTAATTTGGACTTTTCTATATATTGTTTTTCTGTATTTATTTATTTTATTAATTCTAATTTTTGATAAAAATTGCTTAACTACTCACCCTTAGGTCTTAACCAACAAAACCACACACACACACACACACACAGCTGGTCATAGCTGAAAGTTGTTCTTTCCAGAAGACTGTAGGATTTAGCAGAGATTAATTGTTTTTCCGAGTTAATTTTATGCTTTTGTAATTGAATTATATATTTATTCCCCATCTCTTTCAAGATTAAAAATGATGGGACAAGGTTGCTGTCATAGAGTCGCGTCTAGCTTATGAACCATGCCAATCATTTCTGTTCTTGTTTTGACCACGGAACGAAAAGGGCTGATCAGGAAACCAAAAACTGAAAAAAAAAATGTTGACATTTAGCCTCTATCGGATTAGTTGATTAGTGGATGAGAAATCAAGTGGTTGACCAAAAACAAAAAAAAAAGGTGCTCAGGAAACTAAACATGGGCAACCACTGATGATGGACGTTTATGTAAAATATCTATTTTAGTCTTTCTGCTTCTGCTTCCACTCTAGGTGTATGTTGCAAGTTTGATAACATTACAAAGTGGATTGTGTAGGAAACAAAATGTTAAGATTAGGAATCACAAATCTTATATCTCTCCACTCCATCAGATACTGTCATGGTAAAACCACTGGAAAGTTCAACTATAGATGAAAAATGAATATAATTAATGCTCTATTAAATATCAAAAGTTGCCTTTTTCACCGTTTTCCCTTTCAATGCAAACCGCTCACCAACACAGTTGACGTCTCTTAAAACTCACGCGACATATATCAGAGAGTTTGACAAAAAATATTACATGAAAAGTATTACTAGAAAAGATACGAACTGCCTTTAATGTTTGCTAGTAATATCTTATTTCTTGAAAATAGAAGTACATTATAATATTCAAAATTGACACCAATGATCCTCAACTGACTAAAAAAAAAAGGTAAATAGAAATATTTACAAATTTACCCATCGAAATGTCATCACATATTTTGTAAATGAAAAGAGAAATTCGGTAGGACGAATCAACAAACATTGCCTTCAAACTTTCACATCGCACCGGTCCCCTGGAGGACAATAACAACAATTTGAACGGAGGACTAAGAGGAAGAGTAATTGAGCAATAATTGTTTTGAGTAATAAATATGACTGCAAATTCCGCAAAGGAGACGAGATCCCACCATTTTGGGAGTACCTATGAATCAATTTCTTTAAATTTCTTGATTTTTTTTTTTGAAATACGTTCAACTTTTTTCAAACGCATTGAATTGAAACTTCTGATTATTTTATTTTATTTTTGTAAAAAAGCACCCTTACTGATATTTTTTCTGCTTCTAACTTTCTATTCTTCCTCACAATTCTCACTTTGACTGCTCTAATTTTTTCCAACGATCTTTACAACTTTAATTTTTTCAAAAGTAAAAGCATTTCCAAACACCCTTTGTATTTCTTTCAAATTTACCAATATTAGATTACTTTCTTTCAATGTCTATATATAAGATACATTTTACAGTGATATTTGTTTTAAAAATATAAATATTTTATTGTGCTCATATGTTATACTTTTCGTTGCTTTTTATTATTGGTTTTATATTTTTTAATTGTCCATCAAAAAATAATAATAACAATAATAATTCATTTTAATTTTGTACACAAACTACTTGTAAGAGAAGTGGGAACATGAAGAACTTGGTTTACAGTGCTACGCATACATTACACTTTACAGCCAATTGAGTTAGGATCATCATTCTCCAAAAAAATACGTGGTAAATTCATACACCAATGATCTGTACGAACACAGAGACTCCAATTAGGACAACATAAGGATCTTCACGCGACAATAATAAGTAACAATTCATACGGTCCTGTTATCTAAACACTATCATGGTTCACACACACACACACACACACACACAAAACAGAAAAATAAACAAATAGTCTAAAATTGTGCAAGAAATTTAGCTTTTACTAGTTTCATTTTCTGTTATAGCTTTTTGATGGAATTTACTTGCATATTTGGACACTCTTCTTAACTCTCTTGGAACCTTTCCCCTTGTTTTCTCAGTACAGTCTGATCAAGTGTGGTTATCATAAATGACAAAACACACACGTATACAAATCGCACAAACACGCAATATCTCCTTCAAGAAACATGTATCCTTGTAAGAAGAGAAATGTTATGGATTTTTGCTAAGTTAGCTCCTAAGTGGCATGTATGAACCCCAGGTGTTTGATGATGCGTATTGTACCTTCAAACTGCATGGCAGGCTACATGAAGAGGAAGGTTCTCTGGTGGCATTTGACCAACTCATCCTGATTTCCGTGCTATATCCACGCAGATTCTATGCATATTCATCATCACTGTCATCCTCATACTCCGACTCTAACCCTTCGCTGCTAGGTTTAGTTAAGCTATTCATGTCAAATGAAGAATCTACCTCCATCTCTTCCATGTCAATTGAATCATAGTCCATTCGCTCTTCAAATTTCTCATCCGAACAATTTAGAAGCCAAGCCAGAGAGCATTTCACTCCTTTCTGCGCAATCATCTTATGTCTTGGCTTAATAGTAGACTCAAGGCCATAAGTGAAGTATGCGGGGAATGTCACCAAATCATCCAATGGCCTACCCAATGTGGATTTGAAGTAGTCAAAACTGAGTTTCATGATGTCAACATTCAAGGCCAACAACTGTGGGCACCCCACAACCATCTTTTTAACTTGCTCTGCGGAGAATCCACATTCCTTCAGGAAATTCACATGCCTCGCTATTGCTTTATCACCGAGACTAATAATTTGGGGCATTTTCTCTATGACCCTCCCAAAATCTTCAGGACTCAATTCAATGATAGAGAGAAAGCCCCGTTGACTGGGAAGCTTTGTTTCCAGGTCAAGTCCCACGATTTCGGGATATTGAGCGATCACGCCTGCAAGTGAAGTTTGTCTAACATTATACTCTAAAAGCAATTTGACATTTGGTTTAACCTTCTCATCAAGTCCAAAACCAAGAATGTGGGGCCACTTCTCGATCAACCTAGCAACAGCTAGGCTAGGTATTCCCAGGCTTCCCAGATACTCCACAAAAGGTTTGATCACCCGACCTACTCGCATACCCAATATCTCAGGGTATCTGGTTAGCACTCCACCAATCTCACGTCTAGCTACTCCAATTCCAACCAAATAAGCCACTGAAGTGCTCATAGTGCCCTCAAGCTTGAATCCCAAAACTTCAGGGTACCTCTCAAGGACTCGAGGAATATCATGAGGCTTAACGTCCATGCCTTGGAGATATTTAACAACTGGTGCAAGGTCAACCACAACGCTAGCATGCAGGACTTGAGGATACCGGCGTAAGAATTCTGTAAAAGTAGATTTCCTAACACCTAATTTACCAAGATAATCAAGCACTGGAACCATGTTCTTTTTCACACTGCAGCCAAGGACGAGAGGATAATTGTTGATATCTTCAATAGTAAGTCCTAAACTGTGAAGAAAGTCAACACGTTCTTTCATGACCTCCACAGTGACAGGAAGCTCCAATCCATCAAGCTCATCAGGAACAATGCCTATGCCCCTCAAGAACTCATATACACGGGCACGGTTAGCCATCCTCTCATTCTTCATCTCTAATAAACTAGGGTGAGTATAAAATGTAGCAGGATTAACTTCTTTTCGCTCCCTATTGAATCTATCTGCCTTGGACAGAGATAAATCTGCAGCCCTGGATGAACGGGTTCTGCCAGCAACAGAGGAATGAAGCTTCATTACCAGTCCACATCTCTTCTTACAATAACTTGAAACGCATAGAGGCGAGATAGAAACCAAATGTGGTTTGTGGAATGCAAAAGCAGGTAACTCATAGTGCACGAGCAAAAAGCCAGGTTTTGCAAGGCTTGCATAGTTTGCAATCTTCATGTCCTTAACGAACTTGTACAATTATACCTGCATTAAACAAGAAACAGAATAAGCAACTTTGTTCCCGTAGTTCCAATACCAGGTTAATTAACACAAGTTTATTTAGAAAGAACCGCCAATAAATGCATAGTTAACCAATTACAAGTAGAAAATACAATTTAAAAGAAAAACCCATTACAGGGGAAGTGTATGATAAGAATGCTAATAAGGTGATCCGACTCTTTGCATATTTTATACACACAGTATGAGAACCACACTATCACATAATTAACTAGATATCCACCATATTACTTAGTTCTTACATCAAACACACGACCCAGAACTGCCGCCACAAACATAAGATGACATTCAGAGCTTCAAAAGCATACAAGAAGATACGATGTTGAGAATACACATTGCACACGCTGGAATTGAAAGTAAAACCCTAAATTCAAAAATTAACAACAAAGATTACTAACCCAACGGCGGAGGCGGAGGTGCTGGTGGGGACAAAGGTACTGGGAGAGTGGGAGTTGGACCGTGTAAAGGAGCACCCGAAGACAGGGTAGGTCGGTGGCGCTTCTGGTGGCTGCGCGGCTGTCGGAAAAACGAAAGCAACGGTCGACGCCTCGTTGAGCGATGAGTTTTCTGATTTGGTGATAAAATGTTTCACAGAATCACATATCAAG
Organism: Petrea volubilis; assembly: GCA_026212405.1. NCBI lineage: Eukaryota > Viridiplantae > Streptophyta > Magnoliopsida > Lamiales > Verbenaceae > Petrea > Petrea volubilis. Next base: position 7,576,150 of record CM047870.1, read on the forward strand.
TGAGAGTGGATAATTTGACTCGCAATCGGATATACAAATGGTTGTTCGGGTACTGTTTCCTTAACCCGAAAGCTGACTTAAAATAATAAACTAAACCATCGTATACCCGACCCGGTAAAGGAAACTAAATGGATACCCGACCCGAAAGAAAGAAAAAGATACATATAGAAAAGGAATGGGGGAATATATGTATATCTCTATATCATTTATAATATATTTTGTTTTCAATCTGGAAATTCTTAAAATAATTTTGTTATATAACGATAACGTTTTTTATAATATGAAATAATAAATATTACACAATTTTAATTTAAGCCGTTACATATGAAAATAACAATATAGCAATACGTAAATTTTTCATGAACAAGTCTACAAATAAATGGAGAAAAGTCAAAAAAATAAAATAAAATTGAAATAGAGATATGCTTGAAAAACGAGGTCTTATAAATCATGTACCTAATGTAATATATTAAATTGGCTGGATGAATAACATGTCTTCATTTAAATTTAACTTTTCTTTTTTTTTTTCATTCATTAAATTAAAATTGTTAGATTACCTTTTTACAGGCATCATCAGTTCAACTGCTCAATATACTATACTGGGTATACGACGACGAGAGACAAGTGAGATAGTGGAAAGAGAAATAAGAGAAAAAAAACGCTATTTTAATAAAGGGAAGAGAAATTGAGACTAAGATGGTGTTGGGCTAAGCTTGTAAGTTAAATATGTTTTAGAGTGTAAAAGTTGTGGTAATATGTTCGGACTAAATTTTAAAAGAACAAACTTATAAGCTATTTTTAGGTACCTACTTTATTTTTTAAGATTTTTATTAAGATTCTTTATTTTCAATCAAATTAATTACAATATTACATTACTAATATTTTATAAATTAATATTTAACTTATTTATCCAAATATTTTAATAATATATTTTTAAAATACGATCCAATATTTTATAAATTTCTAAAATATTTTATAAAATATAAAAATTTATAAGGTGTTTTAAATAATCTTAGCCATACACCCTCTGAATCTGGCCAAGTTCACAGTTAAGAGGTAAAAAATAAAAACCGTCTAACTCTGGGTCTAAAATCTAAAAGATGTGCCACAAAAACTAGCCCAATTCAGTTGCTCAATGTGGGCCTTTTTCCCTAATCCAAAGCCCATCCTTCTAAGCCCAATAGAATCACAATCTTCAAAGTTCAACATAGTGTCGTATGTTTATTTCTCTGTCCTACTAAAAAAATCAAAAAAAGTAAAAAGAAAAAAGAAAGAGAACTAAGATTACCGTCTACAGAAAAAGGTTTCCTATGGCTACAGTTATCAATTAGTAATTTATTTTTCATATTCCATTTATTAATTAGAAAAGATGTTCAAATTTGGTATTCATCACGTGCTTCGTTAATTTCCTGATATGATTATAGTTTATTTGTAATTCATATAAGGAGATCGATCACACCAGTATAAATTATATGATGAACTCTCCATATAATTAATATATTTTTCAGAGAAGGCGTTCAATTATATATTAAGTAGAATAATATTTGTCAAGTGATTAATTTAATGACCCGATAATGGGGTGAAACTTGATTTGAACCAAAACCTTTTCACTTTTGGGTGACTTTGTTTTCCTCTTCCCAATTGAGGATATATAATAATTTGACGCCAAATCCCATTGCCATGTGAGGAGCACCGATAGTGCAATCCACCATGTACCATTGAAAATAACTCTCTTCACGGACATATGGTCCACCTTCGCTGGAAAGGACTCACTCCAGCAGCCAAAAAGTCTTGCATGGATCAAGAGTGAGTGTCACGTTGAATCAAGTTTAAGAATTTGCACAGTTAAAACAATTAATCAATTTCCACGCAAAACAATTACTACAAAATAATACATTTGCAGTGGAAAGGGGAATATGAATTCGCCGTACTAAATTTATTCTCACAATTCACCATCACGACTGAGGAAAAACAAAAAGCAACAGTAGATAGCTTTACACAATTGAAAATATTCAAAACAGAAAATAAGCAACGAGGACGAAAACGACATTATCCAGCAAACAAACCCGAGATGAATATACAGGGCACCACCCAAACATGGAAGACGCCGTCACCGAAGCGGCGGAGGGACGGCGATATCTTCTGGCGCCGCCTCTTATTCCTCCAATTCCGCTTACTGTACCTCTCCTGCCGCCATGGCCACCGCCTCCTCGACCAGCTGCTCGGCCATGCGCCGCCGCCGCTGCCGCCACAACAATGGCTGTGGTCACTGCAACCACCAGGAGAAGGTGCCCAACCCTGCCTATCACCCTCATTCTGTGTGTTTATGTGTGTGTGTGTGTGTGACTACTGAGAGAGAGAGAGAGAGAGAAGATTTATCTAAAGGCCAAATTAAAGAAGCAGCAAACACATGGGTACTCTTTACTGAAAAGCAAGATTACGGGGATTTTTTATATTATTAAAGTAAGGGATAATTACTCACATCATCCCTAAATTTAGATAAAATTATAAATAATATCACATTGTATCGGTTATTACCAATAATCCTTGAATTTTGTGATTTATTGGTAAAATAGACGGAAGCAATACAATGTTTACTTTGCCCCTTAAATATTTGAAATTTGACAAAATAAAAAAAATTAAGTATAGGAATGTATTGACCAAAATACCCTCCTCACATATTCTCCAAATAAAACCCTAGCTCACCCCCACCTCGCACCCCCACCATTCAGCTACCACCGCCCTCGACCACCCAACTGCCCATCACTCCACCACCCCATAGCCATTGTCACCCCCACCCCAACCTTTCTCTCCCTCTTTGCCTCTCAATCTCTCCCTCTCCCCTTCTTTCTCTTGATACCCCCCCCCCCTCCCCGCCCTCTCCCCCTCTCAATTTCTCCCTCCTCTATATCTCTTTCTCTCCTGTCCCTCTATACCTCTCCCTCCCTCTCTTTATCTAGATCTCTCAATCTGTCTCCCTTTCACCTTTTGGATTTCTCTTTTTTTTTTTGCCTTTTTTTTTTTTCTCAAATTTGAGATCTTGATCTAATCACTCTCTCTCTCGGCGGCGGCATCTGAAGATCGATGGTTGTGGTAGTGGAGGGCGGTGAATTAAACCCGCTCTCTTCCCCTTCCTCCCCCCTGGCCGTTGCATTCTCTCCCTCTCTATGTGCTCCTTTCTCTCCGTCTCTCTCTCTCATTGGTCAGCGGGGTGCAGATAGTGGTAGTGGAGGGGAGTTGCGGCGGAGCAGATGGTGGTGGTGGAGGGGAGTTGCGGCAGAGCAGATGGTGGTGGTGGAGGGGATTGTGGCAGCGGTGGCGCGGTGGTATATATATGCACATATATATATGTATGTATATATATATTCATAAATATTTTTGTATATTATTTATATATGTATATATCGATAAATATTTTGTTTATTATTTATATATATTTATATTATGTATAAATATTTATTTTTTTTATCACAATACAAATTTAAATTTGTGCAAATATATATATAGACAATATAAATAAAATATGTTCAAATATATTTTCTTATTTATTCAATATAAAATATAAAATTACAAGTAACCCCTCTCATTGTATTAAATTACAATGCATTACCTCAAAAAATGGTATTGCACGACATAAATATCCATAAGGGTAAAAGTGCCAATTCATAATTGACCAAATAATATTCCCGCCTTCAAAAGGGCAATTTTAGAAGTTCAGTTGGGTTTACGAACATTGACCGTTAGTCAACCTAACGGAAGTTGAAAATTGAAAGACAGAAACAAAACTTAGGAGGGCATTGGTAATAATCAATACAAGGATGTATTATTTATAATTTCACTTAAACTCAGAGATGATGGGAGTAATTATCCCATAAAATAACTTAGATGAAGCGATGCCAATGTTGTATAATTCCAGGCTTGTCCTTTTTATCCATAAGAACAAAAAAGAAAAACATGACTGAATATTTGCTTGTAAAGAAAAAGGTTGTTCATCACGAATGATAAAATACGCGCTAGCTCATGACGAAAGTTAGTTATCACACATATATATAAGAGTGGAGTACAATTCATGTAGGACTACAGTGTTTTTTCGTCGCCCGAATGCACCGTTGATTTACCCGCACTGGATTCTTCCCTTTATAACAAAATGACGACGTTTAGTGCTACCCTTATTAGCCAACACTGGACAAGAGAAATCACCGCAAGTTGCATAGTGGAGTTTCAGTGGATTTTGTGTTGGCTGGACTTCCTGTGTGATGTTTGTTTCTGTCACATGGTCCGCCGTCGTGGCAAAAAATCGGCCGAAACTGGAACAACAGCTGCCATTCGATTGAGACGGACTGATGAGACTGGAGCACCGATTTACATCGGAACGGCGATGAGAAAATGAAGGACGCCTTTTTCGTACCCGGCAACAAGAAGCTTTTGCTTGCAAACTAGCCAAACAGTCCTTCAAAAATTCAATCAGAAAATCGAAAACCTAACTTCTCTCCGAGCCTATCAACTCATTTCAACTTATGAAAATCCAGCCCCACTCCCCAGTCGTACCATTTTCTCTTCAAAATCTTGATTCAGAAGAAACCCTCGAATTGGTGACCAAATCCGTGAGATTTTGGATAGAAAAGCTCCATGAACAAAGCTCGATCGGCGAGCCACGGGTCGTCTTCGGCGTTATTGGAAGAAGATGGGAGGCAAATCTATGGTTGAGTCTTGATTTCTTTTTTAAAAAAAAAAAGACAAAGAAGATGGAAGAAGAGAGCAGATGACGTGAAGAGAATTTTCTGGAGAGAGATAGAGAAATGAATAGCGAGAGGATTTTCTGGGTTGAGAGAGAGAGAGAGAGAGAGAGAGAGAGAAACTGTTATGTTTTTAATTTCCTATCATTTGTGTTTTTTTTCTCCTTTTGAGTAAGGCCTTTTATCAAATAACTTGTTTTTTACCTCCAGTATTTATGAGTCTTTGTTTTTTTTTTATTTACACAAGTATGTGATAATTTGTAACTCAATTCTACAAAGTTATTTTGAGTTGCAAAGTTGAGTATATCGTATATTTTTGGTTATTATGTTATGTAAAGTAGAAAATTATACAATATTTAGACTTGTAAAAATAATTATATATTTTCTAATAATTTTATATATTTTTTAAAAAAATTTATTTAAAAATATCCCTTCGGTCTGCGATTGTTCCGCGACATTGCAATGAAACTGGCACAGTCTAACCCATCCCGTTCCCTTCGACCGTTACGATAAATCATGCTCTGTCAAGGATTTCATTAGTGCTGAAATCTACACTTTTTGCCAGGATGCGGTTCTCTATTCTTTTCTTATCCTTGAGTAGTTAGCGTGATGATGTCTGCTACCACTACAAGAAAACGCTCAATTTTCGGCGGAATATTCGGCCGAAATTTTTAGGCGAATTTTCGGCGAAAAATTAAAAAAATAAAAAATAATAATTTTAAAATTTTCCACTGGATTTTCTGCCGAAAATTCGCCGAAAAATTTTAAAAATTAAAAATAAATAAAAAATAATATTTTTTAAATTGAAAATAATTAAAAAAATAAATAAATAATAATATTTTTAAATTAAAAATAAATAAATAATAATATTTTTAAATTAAAAATAATTAAATAATAATAATTTTTAAATTTTTCGGCGGAATTTCGGCGGAAAATCCCGCCGAAACATTTAAGAAATTAAAAATAAATAAAAAATAATATTTTTAAAATTTTAAAAATTAAAAATAAATAAAAAACAATATTTTTTAAATTAAAAATAAATAAAAATAATAATTTTTAAATTAAAAAAATAAATAATAATAATTTTTAAATTTTCTGCGGATTTTCGGCTGAAAATTCGCCGAAAAATTTAAAAAATTAAAAATAAATAAAAAATAATATTTTTTAAATTAAAAATAATTAAAAAATAATAACTTTAAATTTTTCGCAGATTTTCTGCGGAAAAAACCGCCGAAAAATTTAAAAAATTAAAAATAAATAAAAAATAATATTTTTTAAATTAAAAATAATTAAAAAATAACAATTTTTAAATTTTTCAACGAATTTTCTGCGGAAATTCCCGCCGAAAATTTAAAAAATTAAAAATAAATAAAAAATAATATTTTTTAAATTTTATTATAAAATTATTATTATTATTATTATTATTATTATTATATTAGAATGAAATGAATTTTTGTATGCTATATATATGTATATAATATTATGTATTATATATATAATTTTTTTAAAAATTAAAAAATATTAAAATTTTCAATAAATAAAAAACGTATTATTATTATTATTATTAATTTTTATTTGAATTGTTGTATGATATAAATATATAATGTAATGAATTATGACAACAAAATGAACATAACTCAACGGTAAGAGAGTTGTTTACCAATTCGAGAGGTCGAAGGTTCAACTCTCAGCGGCCCCAAAAGCTGGGATAATTTCGGGCGCTTGTACGCACGCGCGCGCGAGCTGGGGCGAGGTCCTGTGTTCGACTTTTAGGTTGGGCAATTGAAATTTTATTTTCAAAAAATATAAATTAAATTTCGGCAGGAAATTCCGCCGAAAATATATTTAATTAAAAAAAATTAATAAATAAATAATAATTTCGGTGGAATTTACAGCCAAAAATTCGTTGAAAATGTAAAAAATTTCTGCGAAATTTCGGCGGAAATTCTGCCGAAAATTTATTTAATTAAAAAAATATATATATTGTATGGATTTTTCTGCCGAAAATTTATTAATTAAAACCAAGTTCGAATAAGAATTTTCCTTTAAATAGTTTATTATTTGGTTGTGTGGATTTACTTTATTAGATTAAATGACAAAATATTGTATTGTCCTTCCATTTTTTCCGTGTTTCCCATTGATGTGGCGTACTTTCGACCGAACTTCCTGACCGTCTTTCACGCGCCACGCTCGCCGCTTCCCACCGCTCGAAATCCTTGAGGACGTTTTCGAGGGGGATTCTCGTATATCAACCGATTTGGCAAACAGTCATAGCATCCCCGACGAGCCCGGCTGAACGATTCCTCAGTCGATCGGATCTGTATCTTCAACCCCTCGAACCCATTTCCTTGGCCCCTCTGATCGATTTCGTGTTCGACTAGGGCCATACCTGATCCAACGGATCCCTGTTGGCATTAAATGCTCTGTCAGCCCAAGGTATGGAGGTGCCACCAAATCCTATATCTCATTAATTGAGAGCCAACTATTGACCCTACCATTAGGTTTAAGGGTCGCCCACATCAGCCTTTGACGGCATACTTGGCCTAAGGGACCCACCAGAGCATGGCCTATATGAATATGCTATAAATACCATTGCATTTATGGTAAGATTCTATCATTAATTACTCCCAACGCCCCCACTTTGCTCAAATTTAGACAAAATCGATCCGCTGATTTAAGCATTGGAGGTCTTAGCCGAGACCCATCTCGGCTAGCTCACGTTGCTTTTCCTGTATTGCAGGTCAACTTCCCAGTCTAATACCTTCATTTTCAAACTCGACTAGAGTTTTCGATCAAGGTTGACCAGCTTCCGAAATCGACCCGCATCACCCATATTCACCTTCAAAATTTATAATACTATTTCAATCATGAACATTCTTATTCATTGTCTCACTTTTAAAACTATCATCCTCCTTTTATGTGATTTATTTAATTAATTTCATTTGAATTAGTAAAATTATTTTTATAAGTCATAATATTGTGAACATTCAATTTTTGGTAATTAAAAATATTTTCAATTTTGTGTTATCTAAAGTTTGTATTTATTAAGATAAATATTTGAATATTGAATATCAATTAATATAGTGAATACATAGTTTTTGTTTGATGAACTTATATTAAAAAAAATTATTATTTAGATCCTTTATTGCAAAATTTACAATCATTCAAAATTTAAAAAACCTGCAATCATTCAACATTTGAGTATTTATGTAGAAGTCAACTGATAATATGAGTTCAAAAGAGGGCATTATTTATAAAAAAAAGATAAGATTGTCTTTCCAAATTTATTAAAAGAAAGAAAACGTAGCACACCCTTGTAGGTGTGATCTATAATCTAATAAATTTATCAAACTAGATCTTGGGCTATTGCATAATCATGGGCCTAAAATTTTGTAAGCAAATGATAAATTAAGTGGGTAAATATATCTATCAGATTCATTTCAAGTAGCAAACGTGTAGTGTATAATGTAAATCATCGAGTAACTATACTATTATGATAAAAGTGAAAATTATATGGAATATGCAATTTATATCATATTGTAATTCTAGAGAATCACATCATAATCGAACCACGTTATGAGATTCTTCTTTTCATTAGGGAATAATCTTGTATTATATGCTTTAATTATTTGGTCAAACTAAAAGCTGAAAAGATATTCTACTGTATTAATATTGTAAGTCGATCACGAACTCAGTTAATACCCTCCAGTTCTCTCTCTCTCTCACTCTCACGGAATCAGTAAATTACTTAGGATATTTCATTCATTCAAGGCAAATATCTTCTAAACATTTCTCGAGATCTTGTGAAATTTTTGGATGGACTAGCGTATTCTGTAACACCAATAAATTAACATAATTAAGGCGATCCAATTTTGTTGAAATTAAAAGGAATTGATTCTCTAAACTGCCGCCTTTAAGGCACATTTAGATGAGATTTAAAAAAGTATTTCTCGACTCATGCTTTTTATAGTATTTTTTTTTTAAGTCAATCAATTTTGTTTTGGACTCAAAAATTAAAATGGTTTAAAAGGTGTTTTAATTTGAACCTATTTTGAATAGTTTCTAAAAAGCTATTTTTTTTTTTTCTGTTATGCTTTTTATAAAAAAATCCATCAAAAAATAGTTTTCTTTTTAAGTGCCATTTAAAAAAATAATGTTTCTCTTCTAAGAAAACATCCAAATGGGCTTTAAAAGATTTTCATGGAATTGATTCTTTATTTGTTTGAGCTAATTGTTTTCTTATTTTTCAAGAATTGATCCTACTATCTTCTTCTTCTTCTTGCCAAAACTACTTTAAAATTATATTTTTCTAATGTGATACAGATTGAATAATATTTTTACCTACTTGTTGAAAGCAATTTGATATTATTTTGATATACATCATACTTGTATTTACTTTAAACAATAAAAAGTTTAGTTGAAATTTATCATTTACTTATTTAGTTTGTAATCCTAATAAAACTTATATATACAATTACTTATATAATAATTAATATTTTTATAAAATATTACGAATTTTTCATTTATACAAGATTCAATTGATGCTTATAATTAATTCTAACTATAAATAATATTTAGACACTTTAAATTAAAAATAATTGTAGTAAATATCACTACAAGAAAATTAAATGAGTAAATAAGTGATCGTATAACAATTGGTAACGAAACAATTGTCACTAATTAGATAATTTCCTAACAAAAAATTTATTTTGTCACAAACACAACACTAATAGTGACACCATAGTATCTAAATTGTTACTATTGGTAATTAGTGAGTAGTGACACCTCAATAATAATAAAATATGTCTTAAAATCATAGTGAGGTGACACCAATTATCAATGGTGACAACTTGAACATTAATTTTTATCACCACTAAATGATATTTTGACAACATACAAAATATTGTCACTAAATAGATTTAATTAGGTACAAAATACAAGATTTTATCAATTTCTATAATTTTTGGTGACAATTTTTATATACTATCACTAATATTACTTTTTATTGTAGTTTATCATATGACATATAGTATTATTCGTTAAGTATTATATTGAGTATGTATAATATGTATATTGAATACATTGTAACAAAAGTACGAGTACTATTCATTAGATTCAAAATACGCATATATGAAAAAATAAAATATTTTTTAATTGCTTGTGCATACGAGTACTATTGAGATATAATATGAGTTTCGACTAACCGAGCAGGTTACTAACGTAGTAACATTCAAAATTTGTATTTTATTACAAGCCAAGCCACTTCATTTTGCTTGTTCTTTGTTAAATAGAAGTTCGAATTTGCTCGTCCTCGAGAGTTCCCAATCATTTATTGGATTTTCCCTTTTTTTTGGGGGGGGTGGGGGAGGGGATAATATGTGGCAAACTGGCGAGACATGATTTAATACATTTATCAATTGTTTTGGGCCATTATTTCTATAAACAGGTTATAATTTGGTAATTAGTCAATGAAATTTGATTGTTAACTTAATGGGATTATAATGATAGGCTCTTAATTAATTTACGTGGTAGCAAAGAAAACATTGATTATAAATTCTAGATTTGGATTTGAATCCATCGTCATAAAAATAAAATATACCTGCCTGAACTAGAACTTGATGATTTTCTTCTTTGGTTGCAATTCGGCAAGCCACAAACGAACAATGGCGACACGACACGACATGCATCAAACCATTAAGCTCAGTAGCTTTGCTCCACTATTAAAGGAAATGGTTATCCAGCATCTGCTCGGATACTACAGTGGAAGTCTGTTCAATTAAGAATAGACGTACAGTAGACGTCTTTTCGACAATGGCGGATTCCAAATAAGTACATTTCCTGGATTTTTTTTAAAGATAACACAAAAAGGTATATTATTTAAAATTTTGACCTGAATTTTTTTTTTTTTTATAAATTTGAAATCGTCTACGAATTTATTGAAATATTATTATAATTTGTAATTGTTTAAATATTTTGTCAGGCAAACAAAATAATAAAATAATAAAACTCGCCAACACTATTGGCTAGTTTCAATTAAAAAATAAAGAAAAATTATACTCGCCAACACTATTGGCGAGTTCTGTATAATTTGTATTTTTTTTCTGTTGAAGAACTTGCCATTGATGGCGAGTTTTGAAGAGAAGAAAAATAAAATAAAATTAAACTCGCCAACAACGGTGGCAAGTTAGAAAAAATGAAAAAAAAAAGAAAAATTAAAAACTCACCATCACGGATGGCGAGTTTAGAAAAACCGAAAAAAAAAAATTTTAAACTCGCCAACATAGTTGGGAGTTATGCTCTATTTTTATTAATTATTTTTTCAATTGCATAATTAAATAGCACAAAATGGTATTTTTGTTGCTATTATTATATTGTATAATTGCTGGTTGGCATAATTAATGGTGGTAGTGATTGAACTCGAAAAAAGAGACATCAATAGTGCTAAAGTACACCAAATTAAATTGAGTGTGTGTGTGTGTGTGTTTATGTATTTGCGTGAGAGGAGAGAGAGTGAGAGAGGATTGGACCCAACAATTGAAATTTTCTTTTTTTTTTTTTTCGATTTTTTCTGAAACTCACTATCCTTGATGGCAAGTTATGTTTTGTTTTTTTTTTTAAATAAACTCGCCAACTTGGCGAGTTTTATTTTTCATTTTTTTTAAAAACTCGCAAACAATATTGGCGAGTTTGATTTTTTATTTGTTTTTAAAAACTCGCCAACAATGTTGGCGAGTTTTATTATTTTTTATTATTATTTTTCTGACAAAATATATTAAATAATTTCAAATTTAATAATATTTTAATAAATTCGCCAACACTGTTGGCGAATTAGGTCAGATTTATCATACATTTTTTTTACATATCAAAATTTTAAACATTACACTTTTTTAAGTTAAATTTGGAAAAAAAAAAAAAACCATATTTCGCGCCAATACAATTGGCATGTGATGTGAGAAGCAATACTAGAGCTGGTCCAATCCAGCTTGGACCATTAAAAAGTCACTATATATAGCTTTGCACTAGTTGCAGCACCATACTCTCTTCAAGGGCTTATATGGACCACATTTTAGCATGCCCGATATTCACTTTTGTTACAAGAAGCTAAATTTGGTTCCACCAATCACATGTTCACCCAATTTCTGCTGATTTTCGTGTCGTGTGTCTATTGATGTGATTGAAGATGTAACATTCATCCTATATATCAACATCGTTATAATATGTTAATCTATGTATTTTTAATCTCTCTCAAAAAGTTAAATAATCTAATTAATTAATTGAGAAGATTAATGACTTAACGAACATATATCTCGTTTTTAGAAACGTACATGGAAAGTGTAATATCAATATTTGAATCATGATGATATGCATGTGTGTGGTGTGTGTGTGTGTTCGAAAACCACTGAAGTTTGATTATATTATGACATGGTTTTTTTCAAATCAAATAATTTATTTCACTTTCCTATTTCACTGATGCATTCCGTTTATTAATTTGAAATAATATCTTTTTCTTTTCTTTATTATTATTATTATTAGTGATTGAAAGCTAATTTGTATTGATCATATCATGCATCCATGTAATAGAATACAAAATAAACAAAGAAAGTCAAACAAAAGATTTATCCTAGCCTTCTTTTCTCTCTTATGTTTTCTATTGTATATTTTGATTTATTGTCCCCTAACGATGCTCCAACTGTTAATTACTTTTCAATTATATGACTAAACATAAAGTTGGACGCATACCACCACTAAACTGCTTGCATATTAAAATTACTATTTTGTGTTTTATATCCATTTATACATACTCTCAATTATACATGTATTTCATATCTATAAACACTGTATTCACATTAGCTCTCTCGCTCGCTCTCTCTCTCTCTCTCTCTCTCTCTCTCTCTCTCTTATCTCTACCAAAAACAAAATTAATTAATCAAATTATCCAAATATAATTTCATTATAAAAAGAAAATACTACAAGGAAAAGTAATATTAATGACAAAATATAAAGATAGCAATATAAAAGTTATTACTAATAATTGTGTTCAGTGACAATATCTTCTATTTTGTTACTAATTGAATTTTTTTGATGATAACTACTTTTATATTGTCACAATATCATTAAAGGGCAATAGGAATTAATATTATAGTTTTCACCATTAATAATTGGTGACACACATATAATGACATCTTAATAACAAAAAAAACTAATGTCATTAAAATTTTGTGACAAAATTCATTGTCATTAAGTTATCACCATATATCTGTCATTAAGTATCAATTTTGCACTGTACTGTCACTTTTTTACACTATTGTTACCATTGGCATTGTGCAAGCTATTTTTTTGATAATATAATTTTATTATTACTAAATGTATATAATTAGTGATAACTTTTGTATTATTACTAATTATATTATTCATTTACTCATTCTATTATAGTGACAATTAATGGAACTGGAAATATGGAACCGAAATACACAAATGATATAAACTTATCGGATTTCGAATTTACGAAACATACAGAAAAGGAAAAACGCGCGCGCGCGTGCACAAAAAAAAAAAAAAAAAAACAACCCGGCTACATGTAAAGGCTTTTTCTAAATACTCTGCACAAGTGCTAAATTTATTTTCTTATAACTTACAACCACGCTAGAAAAACCCAAATGAACAATCTAATTAATGTAAGGGTAGGTAGCTTTACTGCTTTGCTTTACGCAATTGAGTGCTGCTACAACTAATCAAATTCAAAAATTAATTATTCAAAAGAGAAGATAAGCAAAGAGGATGAAAGCGAGATTATTCAGCAAGCAAATCTGAGATGAACACACAGGCCACCACCGACACGGAAAAATGGAAGATGCCGTCGGCGAGGCAGCGGAGCGGCTGCGATATCTTCCGGCCCCGCCTCCGGTCCCTCCTAATCCTTTTACACCTTTCCTGCCACCGTTGCCGCCACCTCCTCCACCTGCCGCAGCCGCCACGCCGTGCGCGGCCGCTGCAGTCACGATAATGGCCGCGGTTACCGCAACCACCAGGATAAGTTTCTTAACTCTGGGTATAACCCTCATTCTCTTCTCCTCAATCAAAGGATAAGAACGCGAATGCGTGTGTGTGAGATAGAGAGAGCGACGGGGGGAGAGAGAGAGAGAGTGTTTCTATGTACAGGTCAAAAGTAGCAAGAAGCTGCGAACACCTGGTGCTCTTTTATATTGAAAAGCAGATTGTGTGGGATTTCTTTTCGTATTAAAAACACTAGATCAAGTGATGCCAATCTTATATAATTCAAACCCTTGTCGTTTTTATACTGAAGCAACAAAAGCATATGTAAATGATAATATAATTAAAATTTTGAATTAAATGACTTATGAGTTGGATCATGAGCTTTCAAAATTGACAAGCTCCCACTCAAAACTTTTAGATTTTCCTCCTTTAAAACGGTCACACCTAGGAGGGAAATTCTTATCTGCACTGAATTCGGCCACACCATGACTAATCAGGTAGTGAGTGTTTTACACTTGCCATGTGATTGGTGTATAGTTTAGGGAGAGTGACCAATCACATGACAAGTGTATTAACACTTACTATATGATTAGTTAGGTGCGACCAAGCCGGATTTGGGCAAGAATTTTCTCACATAGGCACCCCATGTATTGTTAATAAGTTGCCAAAATATGCACCACATAAAGTAAGATAACTTCATATTGCGTCTTTTCGGTTTTTCTTTCCCCTGTTTATTTATTTATTTATTATTTTTTGTATGCATTTTCTGGACACTCCAAAATAAATAAAATTATATACATTAAGGCCGCGTTTGCTTGATTTGATCGTGCACGATCAAACCTAATATGTTATTTCGTTGGTTTCAAATTGAGCCCATAATATAGCCCTCACCCAATATAAACTACTTTTATGAAAGCAAAATTGGGTCACATGAAAAGAGGTGTGATACTGTTGGTAGAAGTTGGATAAGAGTTATAATGACATAATTATCTTTATTTACATGATTTTTCACAATCAACCAAAATAATAAAATAAGGTGTAGAACTAAAATAATGGTGTAATTGCAAATGCACAAATTATGCATTAATTTACCAAGCTGTAATTCATATCAACAAAACATAACATTACATTAATTAACACATCCTAATGGGTAAGGATATCGGTGGATAACCTAAAATCTTATTATCGTTGCATTCAGAATCGTTTATAAGATGTATTATTTGTACACATTTAAAACAGATATTATCCGTATTTGATTAAACATATTCAAGTAATAAATGGATACGAATATAGTAATTAGATATCCGCTCAATTAATATCAGCTCCGAATGCATTTCCATCAAATATATTCGTTTATATCAGTTGTTTGTATCTAATAAATAATATTTAAAAGAACATGATTATATACATATATATGTAGATTTTTTTTTGTATCTCGTTTGACTCTTTATGCGTTTTAATTATATTATTTTGTATGCATTAAAGAATAAAATACATTTGTGGTTATCAAATATGTTAATTTTGACTATTATAAAAAGAAATAGAAATAGGAAATATATTTATATTAATTACAATAATGGTAAATTATACTTTAAGTAAAATAGATACAAAAAAAAATTCTAATTGCCCCATATCTCTATAATTTACAATGAAATAAGAAAAATAAGTACATATGGTAACCTTACTTCTACGGTTCTACCAGTGATCATATATTCAATTTATGTTGAGGCTCCGAAATCCTTTAGGTATGTAATTTTGATTTCAAGTACCCTAGAACACGTGAGTTTATTTGTTTCGTGTATATGAATTTAATATGTACTGTTTCTTGTTATATTATGGTTATATTGATTATGTTTGATGGATGGCTATTTTGACTGTTAAAATATAACTATATATATATATATATGCATATGTTGTAATTACCGATTTCTATCAATATATACATGTGTATATGTATGTTTATGTTGTGATTAATTTGAACTAATCAAACCTTATCTTTCCAAGAATATAATTGTCAGAATTTCACTTTTCTTCTTTGTAATTTTTTTTAAAAATTGATCTATTACAATCAATCAATCAATTACATCAATAATTTATTAAAATCATTGCATTAACATTCCAAATGAAGAGCAAACTATTACAATTGAATATTATCAAATAATAACTAAATACAAACTATTATGCAGTAGGAAGAAACTAGTATTAAACTAAAAAAATATTCGCATTCACGAAAAATCGAACCACTTTAAAGTTACAGAACCTTAAGAACATTTTGAGATCTCATCGGCTTCTTTGTAATAATTGATACTAGCAGAGTGGTGTAAGAATAAAGAAATTATATATTACAAGATGCAAAAGAGTTCGCAAGGCTAAAACTAATATTAATGCAATTTTAACTCAAAGCATCTTAATAATAAAACTTTAATCTACTAAATTGAGGAAGATCTCATTGGTGCATTCCGATCAAATTGTACGTCACATCGAAATTCAAACACATGGATTGAAATACCTTCGTCGGATTAAAGTTTCTAATATTGGTGCATTTCAAATATTCCTGTTTTTTGCTTTTTTGTTTATTGTCGAAATTCTGATTGATTAATATGGTTTATATGTCCTCATAAAAGGAAGTTGGTTTATTAAATCATTAACACAAATCAATTAATATAAAACTTCAACAAAAGAATTTCTATTTGAAAAAATTTAGTTCATTAAATTCTTTAATAAAAAAAATTCAAGAATAATTTAGTTAAAAAGATAACTAATGGCTTCGCTTTTTATGAAAAAAAAAATGGTGGAATTAGTCTTTTGGAATGAATATTACTTTCATGAATTCTTAGATATAAAAAATATTTCAAAGTGTTTTTAATATTTTTCACTAAACTCAATAGTAAAATAATGGGTTAATTGCAATTTTGGTCTTGTAAATATGCCTTTATCCAATTTTGGTTCCATTCGTTTCAATTTTCTCAATTTTCACTACAAGAAAACGTGCATTTTTCGGCGGAATATTCCGCCGAAATTTTTTGGTGGATTTTTGGCAAAAAATAAAAAAAAATAAAAAATAACAATTTTTAAGATTTTTAGCGGATTTTCGCCGAAAAATTAAATAAATAAAATAATAATAATTCTTAAATAAAAAATAATAATTTTGAATTTTTCGGCAAAATTTCGACGGAAAATTCCGTCGAAAAATTTCAAAAATAAAAAATACAAAATAATAATATCTTTTAAATAAAAAATAATTTAAAAAATAATATTTTTGAATTTTTTGGCTGATTTCGTCCGAAAATTAAGCCGAAAAATTTTGAAAATAAAGAATAAAAAATAATAATTTTTTAAAACTAAAAATAATTAAAAAATAATATTTTTTAAATTTTTCGACAGATTGCTGGCGAAAAATTCCGCCAAAAAAATTAAAATAAAAAATAAAAAAATAATAATATTTTTTAAATAAAAAATAATTAAAAAATATTTTTTGAATTTTTCGGTGGATTTTCAGCGGAAAAGTCCGCCTAAAAATTTAAAAAATAAAAAATAGTATTTTTTAAATAAATAATATTAATAATTTTATATAATTTTAAAATATATTAAAATTTATAAATTTGATTTTTATTTGAATTATTATTATTATTATTATTATTATTATTTTAATTAGAATTAAATGAATTTTTTGTATGCTATATATATATACATGTATATAATATTATGTATTATATATATAAATTTTATAGAATTAAAAAATATTAAAATTTTCAATAAATAAAAAACTTATTATTATTATTATTATTATTATTATTTGAATTATTGTATGTTATAAATATATAATGTAATTAATAATGATAACAAAGTGCAGATAGCACAACGGTAAGAGAGTTGTTTGCCAACCAAGAGGGCGAATGTTCGATTCCCACGGCTCCAAAATTTGGGACAATTTCGGGCGCGTGTACGCACACGCGCGCGAGCTGGGGTGATGTCCCTCGTTCGACTCCTAGGTTGGGCAATTGAAATTTTATTTTAAAAAATATACAATAAATTTCGGCGGAATAATCCGTCGAAAATATATTTAATTAAATAAATAATAATTTCTGCGGAATGACCCGCCGAAAATTTAAAAAATTTGGTGGGATATTCCTCGAAAAAATTATTTAACTAAAAAAAAAATCCGCCGAAATTCCGTCGAAAATTCTGTTTTTTCTTGTAGTGTTTGGTCCCTAATGTTTTAATTTTTTGCAATTTTGAAACATTTCTAAAATTGCGTCTAATCTTTAACGACGAAGAGAAGTGCATCTTACGTGGCCGTTAAATCCTATACGTTTTACATTTCTGCAAAGTCCCAAAATTGCAAAAATTTGAAACTTATGAGACCAAAATTAAGAAAATTGAAACAAATGGGACCAAAATTGGACCGAATTTTCATCCCATGTGAGGCACACATGCCTTCGCCTTTAAAAATTAAACGAAATTTCAGAAAAATCCCAAAATAGCAAAAAATTGAAACATATGGGATCAAAACTGAGAACATTGAAAAATGAAAGGGATCAAAATTGGACAAAAGTATATCTATGGAATCAAAATTACAATTAACCCTAAAATATTTTATCGGCAGTAAAAGGAAGAGAAAAAATGAGAACCGACCAATCCAAAGATGGTAGATCACCAAAATCATAAATAAATAAAATAAACAAAACAACACTACGTACAGTACACAAATCTCCTTACCGGGTAGCAGGAATATCCTAAGTTGTACAAGAAGTCGCGTACTACGTGCCATAATTGCTCCTCAACTTATGGAAGCTGCACTTGATTTCACTCGAATCTTGAGGATTTCCCCATCAAAGTAATAAAAATCGTGAAGATCTCCATTGCATTCACGTATATTATCCAAATTTGATTTTCCTAATGTCATCAAGGTTTCAATCGGCAGTGGTTTTTCTTCTCTCTCTCCCTCTCTCTCTCTCTCTCTCTCTCTCTCTTTATATATATATATATATATATATATAAATGCGAGAGAATCGTAAAATTAATTAGGGCAAAATACACTTTTCACCCCTAAACTATTGACAATATATTATTTATCCCCTCAAACTATGATAATGCATTATTTACTTCCTCTGAATATATATGTATAATTATGCCCTTAGACATTCATTCCTTTTTTTATTTTCTATTATTTTTTTTCTTTTTCTTTGTTTATCTCCATATCTTTCTATCTAGTCACCTACTAAACTTGGAACATTGGATTGCTGCGCATTTAAATCCAACAAGCTAAAAAATTAATGGTAACTTATATATAGGAGGGTTCTCTATTGTTAAATAATATACTTTTAAATTAAATATCATTCAAAATTACTTCTTTAGCCTATGTTATCTTTTCACATTCCATCAATAACATGAAAGTTATTATTAAATTTAATTTGTTTAGTGAATTAATTGTATCTTATCAAAATTAATTAGGGCACTAAAAAATAAAGTTTAGTTGATCATATATAGTTAAAGTATATTTACTTTAACATATACGCTTATATTTATATTCCAATTTAAATTCTTTTTTACTATTGATTATTATATATTTATTTTTCTTTGAAAAGTTCTATAATGAGCTAATTATATTTGAAATTTTGTGGTTGTAATATGCCATTGCATTTTTTCAATATCATTGATAACATCTTAATAACTTTTTTTTTTAATTAAATTAAAATCTTTCTAAATTGAAAATAAGTGATGATAGTGGTGCTCATTAGTGTTATTTTTATTTTTCAGAAGTGGTTTGGATATGTGATTGAAGAGGAAGAAATGTTAAGTAAAGTTAGAAATAATTAAAAAGTAAAATCAAAAGAGACAAAAATAATAAGTAAAATAGAAATGAATGAAATAAAGGGTATTTACGACAAACTCATATTTAATTAAGGGGTTAAATGATACACTCTCATTGTTTAGTGGGGGTAGGAGTTACCTGTTATAGTTGAGAGGGGTAAATGGTGCAAATTGATAGTTAAGGGGGGTTCAAAGTGTATTTTACCCTGAATATTAAAACACATTGCAACCAAAGAGAAAAAAAAAAAAAAAAACATAGCAATACAGTTCCTTGAACAAATTCTTAAATCTAGCTATATGGAACTCCTTACTTAAAGTTATGTAGTTTTCCTAAATTTTTTGTTTGCAAGAATAATATAATATATATTGTTATATTTGTCTTTTTGATTCTACTTTTTTCAGTTAGAATTTTTGAAATTGCCCACTCTAGGCAAAAACGTATATAAAATAGGACGAATTACACAGACCATCCTTGAGGTTTGGCTAATTTACGAAAAACTCCTTATTTTTTAAAAAATTTTCAAAAACCCCCCTAAGGTTATATCAATATTACAAACTTATTTTAATTTCCGAAAATACCCCTTCCCTCTTTTTGGGTGATTTACATGGACCACCTCGAGATTAGGTTAATTTACGAGAAACCCCCTACGGTTTCAAAAATTACCAAAAACCCCATGAGATTATACCAATATTACAACTAGCACCTACTTAGGTTGACTTATCAACAATATTAATTCTTTTTTTTTTCTCTCTGTAATATTGTTATCATAAAATTTTCATGTAATAGATTTGAAAAAAAAATGTGATTATTTATTCAAATAAATATTCTGAATTTAATACATTAAAAGTATCTACCAACACATCAAGTATGTCATATTATCGTTAATACGGAGTAAATTTTAAGAGAAATGAGTTAGAGTCCTCAAGCTAAATAAAGTTTTCAAGTGCATTATTTAATTTCAATTTTTATATTTCTCATTTCACATTATGGATATATATGATGCATATAATTATATTTTTCTCAAATATAAATGTAGCACATATTATGTACATTTAGTATAAATTCATAACATTGAATTCAGAATATTTATTTGAATATGTAATCACAATTTTTTTCCAAATCTATTACATGAAAATTTATGATAGCAATATTATAGAGGGAAAAAAATTAATATTGTTGATAAATCAACCTAACTAGGTGCTAGTTGTAATATTGGTATACCCTCAGGGGGGTTTTGGTAATTTTTGAAACTACAGGGGGTTTCTCGTAAATTAATCTAATCTCAGGGTGGTCAGTGTAAATCACCCAAAAAAAGAGAAGGGGTATTTTCGAAAATTAAAATAAGTTTGTAATATGGATAGAACCTTAGGGGGGTTTTGGTAATTTTTAAAAAAATAGAGAGTTTTTCGTAAATCGGCCAAACCTCAGGGGTAGTCAGTGTAATTTTTCCTATAAGATATCAACTTGTTGAATGAGGAGGAAAAAGAAAAAATTAAAGTGCACAAATTCTTGTGACAAAATCTTGGAATTGCAAAGCGGGAGGAATTTAGGAAAGTCAAGGAATTCACTTATAACTTTGAAAAGCTTAATTTCTCAGATCAAGTTAAAACTTAAATTAAAAAAAAAAGAAAAATTTGCTCGTTGCCAAGCATATAAATGGGTGGATATTCGACAGATACACATTCAAGGCAGATATTAAATGGAACAAGTATCTAATTATCATATCTGTATCCATTTATTACTTAGATACCTATAATTAGGATACGAATAATATCTGTTTTAAACATATACTGGTACGGATGCGAATAGTAATTGCTAGGTCACATAAAGCAAGTGTGGGTACGAATGCGTGAACGAGTGCATGTACTGCGAAAGTGTCAAAAAAAATTTTTTTTAAAAAATTGAATACGAGAATGTCCTAAAGCTTCTAACAAAATACATAATCTAAATGGGGAGTATAAGCAAATAATTTGATTAAATACTGCAGTTAGATTATATCATTGATAATTCAATATGATTAATTAAAGTTTCCAATTCTTCTCATTACCTACAAAAATTTTATATATATATATGTGTGTGTGTGTGTGATTTATACACAAAAAATTAGTCACATGAGTGCCTTTTGTCCTCAATACATATATTTACTATCTAGTAATTAGCGTTATTAGATACTAACTGCATAAGTAACAAATTATTTGTATAGTACTTAATAGTTAGGATATGCATTAATTTTCTCTGGAGACTAAACCAAAAATATAGTTGCAATAGTTCATTTGTAAAATGAATATTAAATCTTTAGTCATTTTTCTAATATTATGGTTAAAATACATGTGTGCGATTTAGTAAAACTTAATGTAGGAATTCATAAATTTTAAGTTGTTTTGAAGCAAGATCTAAACACTCAATTCGCCAGCTCAAACACTCTATGCTAGTGTGATGGGGTTGATAGGAGAACTATGCAGCCTAGGATAATTGAATATTTGGTTACCCATTTAAAACCCAAATATTAAGAAATCCCACCTTACCATTTACGGAAAACCTCATTGGCAAAGTTAAATAAGAGATTGACTTTCATTAGTTGTGCTTTTCTCACAAGTTAAATGTGTAAACCTTTGACAAGTAGTTCACTAAATTTTAGGGCCTAAAATTAAAACGTTCTATTTTTGGGATTTTCCGCGTGATCCCCCTAATCCTAGATCCAAATTACTACATGTTCAATTTTGTGATTTGATTTTGTTCGCTTGGGCTAATTAGGCAAATTAGAAATTTAATCACTTCAAGGTCGTGTATGGCTTTTCCGCACCCCACCTTCCGAGGTTGTAGTGCCATGCTCGAGTAATTACTTAAGGGTGGAAATGATCATCAATGCGATGGTTACGTGATTATACATGCACCATGGTATGACAAGAAAAAAACGTAACATCTAAATTTATGTTAATATCGGATTTTTGCTGGTTTTGTTATATATTTCATGATATACTTTTGATATGATACATTAGCAAATGCAGCAGTGCTGAACTCAAATGATAAACCATGTGTATCGGTCGTTACACGCGTGTATGAAATAGAAAATATAAAACTGTCGAACTTCCTGCCAAAAGCCCGTTCAAATACTCCCGAATCCTTGCATTCACTAATAAAATTTCAAGAATATTCTGGAAAGTTCAATAAATGGTATATATCAAATCTCAATCAAGATATAATTCTTCCAATGAAACATATACGAACTCCTTTAACCAAGATTAATTTTTTTTTCTTTTTACTTCTTTAACCAAGATTAAAACAAGATCACGACCCCAATTTGATTAGAATCATAAACACATTTACCCAAGATCAAAACAAATATGGCAAACTTGACCAGAATCATAAAATATTATGAAATTGATTGATTAATATCATGTGTACGAGACATATATAGAAGGTGCAAGTAATTATACTACTTTAATAGTCTCCTCCTAGGAGATAGGCAATCGTAGAAAATGCCCAAATGCCGAAATTACTTGACTAAATTTTTTACAAAAAAGAATATTACACATGATATTTACCAAACGAAGAGCACCATGAACACTGTGTAGAGCAACAACGGAAATCGGAAAGATAGACAAGGCTAGAGCAAGCGAAGCCGGAGGCTCAGGCTGCATGTAGTGAGGGAAAACGGCTACGGCGATGGCAATCAGTGCAATCATCGAAATCACGGCACATCCTTTGTTGTCGTAGCAAGCCATCGATCGCAGTCTCTTGAATCAACCGTTGCGAATTCCTGTTAATCCAGAGAGGAAAAAAGAGTGTATACAATTAAGAGTATTAATTTTATAAGTAGAATACTACGATTTAATTGAGCTGGATAATAAATGTATTCGGGAAATCTGCATTTATGTGCAACAATCGTTTTGTTTTGACTTTTACGTGTACTGTGTGATTGGAAAATGTAACTGGCCGAATAAAAAGTATTTCGACCAACATTTCACACATAATACATACTAGATAAAAGCGATGAGCTATGTGGATGGTACAGACAATTTCTATTAATATTTTCTGGACAATCATTTCTGGGAAATGGAAAATCAATATCTGCGAGGAGTTTTAAAAATTAAAACACACTGCTACCAAAAGGAAAAACATAGCAATATACTTCCTTGAATCCCGCTACATGGCATTCAACACGAAATCCAAGCTTTGTATTCGCTTTGCTTCACTCTGCATCTTTCTTATTTTCATGGCAAAGGCTTTAGAAAATGGCTTGAACAAACCAGAGACGAGGAAGGTTTTACAAGGGTCGGCGCCCCCAAGGAAAATGTGGTGGCTACACGCTTTGCAATAGGGTCCTCCAGAAAGTGAATGCCGAGGACATTTGGGTTTACAAATGCAATCTAACGATATGCAACAATTAAATAGGTCGTGGTGTCTGGAATTTATTTATGGAAAGATGCACAACAATTATTTAATTTTATCAATTTATTTTTGTTTAATATATTTTATAAATTAAATACTATTTCCATCCCGAGATACGGGTTAAATATTAGTTATAATTAATAATATACTATTCTTTATTTTTCGAGGTAATTTTTTAAATAAAATAATTAATAATTTTACCATATTCTAACATATTTTTCTATTTTATTTAATTTTTTTATAAAACGGATAATATTTTTTTTATTGGTTAATTTAAGTTTTTTTAAGTTTGGTTGGATTGTTTTATTATGTTTCGGATTTTTATCGAATTCGGATAAAAATTTTGATATTGAAATAGCCCAAAATATTCGATTGTGATCCCAAAAGGTTCACTAAAAGATAGAGTCCAGACTTCAAATTAACATGGTTCGATCTTGATTAAGGTTAAGTCCGATCTCCATGGGGCTCGACAGCTTTGACATTCTTAGCTTGGAATAGAATACTAAAAATTAAAAATAAATTAATTTCAAAAGTAATCAATTACCGAGCTTGAAAAAGCCACAACCGCTCGCTGAGCGTCGCCAATGTCTGGCGGCGCCACCACTCCCACAACTTCCTCCACCTGCCGCACCGCCGCACCTAATCTCTTCCTCACTTCATTCGTGGTGGGATCTTGTCACTTTTCTGGAAATTATTGTGTCATTTATTATTCGAAACAATTATTGCTCTATTCCTCTTATTCTTAGTTCTCTGTTAAAAGTGCTATTACTGTTCCCCGGGACTGGTGTGATGTGAAAGGTTTTAGGCAATGTTTTCTGATACATCCTATTGAGTATCTTGTTTTTACTTACAAAAACTCAAATTACTTTCGAAAAGGTAGAATTTTTGTGCATTTCTATTTACGATTCTGTAAGTAGAGAATCCTCAGTGTCACATATCAATTTTGAGAATCATAATGTACTTTTCTTTTCGAAAGATAAGAAAAAGGAACGTTTGATTTTGAATTGAGCATTATCTTCAATTTTCATCTATAGTGGTGTTGCTATGACGGTATCTGATCGGTGCAGGGATATAAGATTTTTGATTACTAACCTTAGCGTTTCGTTTCGTGCAGAATTGAAGGTGTTTTTTATTTTTTGTTTTTCACAATGCACTTTGTAAGATAAATTTCCCCGGTGATGGATGACGAAAATTGCAACATACAATTTGAGTGGAAGCAGCAGCAGCAGAAATTGTAAGCATGAGATCAATGGAAGACAGGGCACCCTTTAACTTGTATGCCAGGCGCCGTCGGGCACTTAGCCAAAGGGCCATAATCGTCCACTGACAAGGCCCGCCACCTTGGCCCACGGATCCCGTTAAATTGCAATGTGAAGTAACAAAGCATGGCCATAAACGACACCCCGGCATCCAGACCAGCCGATAGAATATAGTTATGCCTAGCCCACCAGCCCTTGAATCTCCTACACACATACAAGTTGAAGAATAGTCCCACAGTAAACCAACACATGTAGTTGACAGCCTTGACCATAGGCATTGCCCCTGCTCCCGATATCATGATTGGAACATTGATGCAACTTATCCACTTCTTGTCCGGATACTTGCACTCAAAATACCAGATAGGCAAAGGTGCAACGAGGCCAAACAGGAAGAAATATTTCATCTCTGTGTACAACCCGAGTTTCCCAAACATACGAAGTGGGCCGACAACTCCCCAGATTACGGAAGCATTGTAGAAAACGTCGTCTCCAGGACATGTCCATGGGCACCCTTTGGGTAATTGTGATGGATTGTGGATGTTCTCTACTGTTGTGAGAAGCCACCAAGCTGTGCCGAAGTGTGCCAAAGAGGAAACCACTGATCCCACCAGCTTCATTTCAAGAATGATTTTTGTTGCATTAGTTTTCCGAATGTTGGCTTGGATTTTTAATATTAAGTCAAGAAAATATGCGTTCACGAGGTTTACCTAAACGAGGAACATTGACTTTGGAGGGATTTTCATATAATGGCCTAGCTTGAAATCTGATAGAAATGCAATGGCTTTAGCCATGCTTATTGTGCCATAAGTTTTGAAGGTTACATTGGCCATAGGTTTTCCAAGATACATGTACCCAATTATCATCTCAGTGCTGATGCTTAATCCTGTTTTCCTGAAGAAAGATATCTCATAGTGTTACTACAACCAGGAACGAAGAGAAAAAAAAGGGAGATAAAGAATAAAACAAATTTAACTTACCTGGTTGGTGGTGGCTGTAATGACCCCAACAGGCAGGGCAAAAATGAAAGCCAAAGCCATTGCTAAAATGAAACCCGAATAAGGAAGCTATAATTGCCTTCCGAATCCTTCACAGGCAAACAATGACAATGCAATAACCAAAATCAGGAGACTGTGGAACCACCATTGAGGGACGGGGTCATAATTTTTCCTCATCAATC
This sequence comes from Petrea volubilis, assembly GCA_026212405.1. Lineage (NCBI taxonomy): Eukaryota > Viridiplantae > Streptophyta > Magnoliopsida > Lamiales > Verbenaceae > Petrea > Petrea volubilis. The sequence goes on from CM047870.1 coordinate 7,602,523, forward strand.
CAGTGTGTTAACCTTGCTGCAACGATCATATCCCAGACGATTGAATTCAAAGGTTTTGTCAATCAAAACAGCTGATATGTTGTACGCTGCTCAATTAGGATCAAACACATGAGAAGAAATGATGGGAAATTTCTTAGCATCGTACAAGTTGTTCCAATAGGCAATTGGCATCACAATATAAAGAACAAGTACGAAACTAATCAACGTGTTGATGATGGCAAAGCCAGGCGTTGCCAGTGGGCTGCCAAGAAAAGCAGCCACAGTCGCCCAATCGAAAGCAAATGATCCAAGGGACCATGAATACCCGACCCAATTTGCTGGGCCGTGACTGAGTCTTTCCATATCCAACATACAAAGGAGAGAGCAGTAATGGATGGAAAGAGAGAGTTGCGGATTATATAATATGAGAAGCTGGACAATGGTAAAAAATTGCAGCCTCGTCAGGCCTCCTTTCCTTCTTATTTCAACCTCATGCAATGCTCTGAAGAGAGAAACTTGAACAATATTTGAAGGCCAGCACATGTAGGGCGAGTCGACAAGAAATTTCCTGAAAATACCACCCCACCCATACCCAAGAAGCTACACTGGAAAAATTGCATTTTAACTTGGGGTATGATTATCATGAAATGGAAAAGTATGAGTGGTTGAGATATACTGACGCGGGTACTATGTGTAGGCAACATAGCTGCAGCAGGGTTAATTTATGATAAAATGCCTTTACAATGGTGATGATGTTGACTGCATAAACAGAATATGCACCAGGCAATGCTCCTTTAAGTTGAAGGGCCCTGGATTCAACGTGAATGACCATTTTGTCCCTGGGATGTGTATTGCTTTTGTTGGCAGCTATGTGGCCATGAGCTTTCCTAAGGGAAAGACTAAAATTTGGGCTGACACTGATGTTATAGAGAGGGCGTTTTGGCGAAAGTTACCTAGTTGGGCAAAAGAATTCGTTTAAGAGTGCCAAAGTTGTGCATGATATCATCCCCAAAACCACATCTGAAATGTTAAACATGGAAGTGTAGGATCATCTGTTATGGGTACTGTGAACCGGACTTCCTCAATTGGAAAGTCATTGGTCTCCTCATCTGTAGAAAACTCGTCTTAGCTAAGAGTCTAAGGTTCATAAATTACAGGTTAATGTACAGGTTTTGAAAAGGCAATTGGACTTCAAGAAACTTTATGAACCTAAAAATTTGATTCTGTTTTAACAACTTTTTTTCCCCCGAAAAAAAGAAACATACCTAGTTTTTCCATTGTGTGTTTTTCTGCAACAGGTTTCTTAGGCTCATATGACACATGCGTCACATTAATTGTCTCCCAGGGCTCCATCTATGACAAGTGCACAGAGCACCAAAAGAAACGCGAATTTAAAGGAAAAAGAGCTGTAGAGTGTAATACCACAAGACAGCGAACTTGAATTGGTAAACATAAGTATTGCTAGATTCTGTTATGTTTTCTTTCTCTCGTAAGTGTTTTTCAACTCTGTTGATAGCATTCCGTTTGGCTCGTACGATGTCCAGAGTGGTTTGGAATGTGCAGAAACTGATAATGAAGTGATAAATTAAGACATTTCAGAAGGTGGTGGGAAGAAAAATGTTTTGATGTCCCTTTTTCTTATAGAATGAGGACACACACCTAGCCATGACCAACCAGAAACCTAAATCATTTAAAATGATTTGTTTGTTTAAGAGAATGTAGTTGTCGGCTACTGTTGTCTTAGAGTTGTAATCTCTTTTTTCTGGAACAGTCCCTTTCTGCATATCTAGTTGTGGTCCGGCCTAGAAAAAGCAGAAAGCATGGTATTTTCTGAAGATTATAGTAATAGAAAGCTCTGTGTCAGAAAATCATCATCAGTTATTAGCATTTTCGAAGATATTACTTTGAAATAATTAAAAATAATAATAATAAAAAAAGCCTTTGGATCTTCGGATATTATAATTATAAACCAAGAGAGTTTTATTTTTAATTACTCACAAAATAATTTTGTTGACTGATTGTAACTCTGCGGAGCCATTTCTGTTTTCTAGTCTCTGTTTGGTTCCGAAAAGAACAAGACTGTTAAAGTTCTATCTACAGGACGGGATCAAAACGGTGAGTATTTATTGGTGCGTTTGGAAAATTCTTTGTATATCCAGTGTGAATAATGATTTTCTAACTACAAAAATATTGATTTTTCGTGACAAATTATTGTGACTAAAAAAATTTTCGCCACATAAGTTAGGGTTAATGTGACCAATCAATGTTTCGACGTGTGGGATCAAACTTCAGCGACAAGTTTTGTTTTCGTCACGTAAAGCTCATCTTTTATAACGAAATTTTCTGATTGCCATGAAAAAATGCCACTTTGATTTGCTTCTTCGTTGGCGGCAATGTCAATTTGCCCGTGACAATATTTTTCCTCACAACATATATTGATAGTAATATGACAAAACCTATTTCGTCGCATTAAATTTAATCCCTCGAAAAATTTTCTTGATTTTGATATCTTGTCTTTATTTCCCCCTTTCACATCAGAAATTAATAACTTGCCCCCATTTATTATAAAAAAAAGGACATAAAAAAATAACTTGCCCTCAATTATTATAAAAAAAACTGCATGTAAAAAAAAACACTTGCCCCCAATTATATAAAAAAATAACTTGCCCCAAAACTACGTTAAACTCCATTTAACTAAGATAAATACGGACTATCTCTCAATTTATCCCAATTTACCAAAACTCCATAATTTCTCAACATCTCCATCGTCAAACCCGCGTACTACTCTTCCTCCATCGATGGGCAAGCACGGGCACCGTCTCCCATCTCGGTCCATCAAACCCAAACTATCTTTGCTTGCTCATCAAACCCGAACAAGAGTTTCTCGCTTATAAAATATTTTTGAAACTTATAAGCTCTTATATCTTATTTTAAAAATAAATTTCTAAAGTTTTTCGATAAAATAAGACCATATAACTTATAAAATGTTCCTGTATCTTATTTTAAAAATAAATTCCTAAAGTGTTTGGATAAATAAGAACATGTAGCTTATGAGATATTTTTGGAGTTTATAAGTTGTAGTTTTGTTTGGTAAAAATTAGAACTTATATGTTTCTTTAAGTGTAATGATGAACAAAAATAGAATAAAATTAATTTCAAGTAAATAAATATTTTTTTGAGATAGTAGAAATGTAATATTGAAAAAATAAATAAATATATTTATGTTATTTTATCTTTTAGCATTAGATAACTTATAAGCTATATAAAAAAAAATTGGGGGAGCTTTTTTTTTTTTTTTTTTTGAGTTTATAAGCTCCTTTATTAAAAAAATTATTAAACACTTTTAAGGAGCTTATAAACCACCAAACAACTCATAAGATGTTTTTAGGGGGCCGCCGCCACCAGCCTCCTTTGGCTCCGTCACTGCTTTTGCTCTTACTTGGAAGAAAGGTTCAAATTTGCTCTTCCTCAATGGTTTCAATTATTTCCTGGATATTATTGTCATGGATAAAATGCTGCATGATGCGTACGCACTTATCATTCTCGCTAAGATTTTCTCAAAACAATGGAACACAAGGAGCTTCTCGTGAACCATTCCCCTTGATTAAGTAAGAAATTTTAGAGAGAAAAAAATATATAAATATTTTTGTGAATATGGGTTGTGTATCTTTGAAAGTGATAGGAACACAATTACTTTTCGACTTATTCGATGCTATTCTAGTGGGTGGCCACTCAACTTTTCCAATTGCACATGTTACAATTTAAATTGAAATTGAAATTGAAATTAAAGTTAAAGACTGCTCAGTAAAATTTAAATTGATTCGTTTGTCAGATGTCAATGGAGCATCGATTTGACCTTTTTGTTGATGCAAATCCCGTACGCCACCGGATCTAGATTTTCCTTTGGATTAACCCCAAAAACTCATGAGACGGTGATTTAGTTCGTTTGTCAGTAGTTCGGAGCTATTATTCCCCTGAAGAGGTTATAAATTGGTAATTGATGAACTCGGATAGTTATCTTCATGGGATTACAATGACAGGCTCTTAATTTGCATGCTACCAAAATGATTATAGTTTTTAGTTTAGGTTCGGATTAGGTCACATCAATGTAAAATATATGCAAATGCATTATAATTTTGATCACGTGGTTACATTTTGAACAATGAACAATCAGACTTCATTTACTAAGCGGAATTTGATATGATCCAAATTGAGGTCCCGATTCAAATTACATATATATTGTGCTTTTTGATAACTTCATTTTCATCTTTGATAAACAAGCCACGACATGATATACATCTTTGTTAAAGCAATTAAGTGGGTGTGGTCAGACTTAATTCGAATTAGAACTTTTCGCTTTTCTTGTCATTGGACTGTAGTTCAATAGTTGGGGTTCGAACCTAGTACCATTGAGATTATGGGTTCAAACTGTTTTGTCATCTTTCCTTTTCCTTTGGGGTTTATGTTTATGTATTGTATGATGTTTTAAGTAATATGTATAAGGTGTTTTGAATTAATTGTATCAAAAAATATTTTCTTTTTTTATGATAATTAATTCGACGTGCTACAAACAAACAATGACAACACGCATACGCCTTTAAATTGTCATCGAGCTCATTAGCTTCCCTCCACAACAAGATGAAATAAGGCAGATGACCGGTGAACTTTTTATGGCCATCCACTCTAGATATATATATTTCACGCCAAACCACAATGGCCGTGTGAGTAGCAATACTAGAGTTTAAAACTGGTACATTTCAAAGCACTATTTTTGATAGCCTCACGCAAGCACAAGTTCATTTTTGTTATAAGATTGCTAAAAAAGGCCGCATATATTTGGGCTAAATTTTGTCCCAGGAATTGCTTGGAGCAAATTCGACTCAAACTTTCATGAATGCACGCATTGCCTATCAATGAATGTAGGGCGAATTACACTGACTACCCCTGAGGTTTGGCTAATTTACGAAAAACCCCCTACTTTTTCAAAAATTACCAAAAATCCCCTAAGGTTTCAAAAATATTACCAACTTATTCAAATTTCCGAAAATACCCCTTCCCTTTTTTTGGGTGATTTACACTGACCATCCTGAGATTTGGTTAATTTACGAGAAACCCCCTATGGTTTCAAAAATTACCAAAACCCCCCCGAAATTATACCAATATTACAACTAGCACCTATTTAGGTTGACTTATTAACAATATTAAATCTTTTTTTTTCCCTCTGTAATATTGTTATCATAAAATTTTCATGTAATAGATTTGAAAAAACAATGTGATTATTTATTCAAATAAATATTCTGAATTTAATGCATTAAAGGTATCTACCAACACATCAAGTATGTTATATTATCGCTAATACGGAGTAAATTTTAAGATAAATGAGTTAGAGTCCTCAAGCTAAATAAAGTTTTCAAGTGCATTATTTAATTTCAATTTTTTATTTCAATCAATGTTTATACTCCTCATTTCACATAATGGATATATACGATGCATATTTCAATTTTCCAAATCTATTAAATTTAAATTTTATGATAATAATATTACAGAGGGAAAAAAAGAATTAATATTGTTGATAAGTCAACCTAAGTAGGTGCTAGTTGTAATATTAGTATAATCTCAGGGGGTTTTTGGTAATTTTTGAAACCACAGGGGGTTTCTCGTAAATTAGCCTAATCTCAGGGTGGTCAATGTAAATCACCCAAAAAAGGGGAAGGGGTATTTTCGAAAATTCGAATAAGTTTGTAATATATTTGAAACCTTAGGGGGTTTTTGGTAATTTTTGAAAAAGTAGGGGGTTTTTCGTAAATCAGCCAAACCTCAGGGGTGGTCAGTGTAATTTTTCCATGAATGTAATAAAAAACATAATATTGTTATCTAATATATCTGTATATCTATTCTGAGCGTTGTTTTAATTTTTTAATCATGTGTTTTTAAAAAGAAATTAATTAACGAATTAAGAAAGATGGGCTTTCTTCATGGATATATCTAATGTTGTTTAAGAATTTCTACAATCAAACGGATGTGCAATAATATTCACAATTTCAATACACTTATCTCTAAATAACATTTGCAATTAAACCATTTTAGCAACATGAGAATCACTGGAGGAGTTCGTTCCATGTTTGATTATATTCCAAAGGATTTTTGAGAAACAAAATCATGTGTTTCACTTTTCTAGTTATGTGCATATATTCCATTTTGCACTTTCCCCATGCATCCAACAAGTGGAACAAAAAGTTCGATTTTTTGAGCTTTTTCTTTCTTTTTCTCTTTTATGTTTTTCATTATTTTGATGAATTGATTGTCCGTTAACGATGGTCCTATCGTTAATCAACATTCAAATTATATGATTAGACGTGATAATAAAGTTTGACGGACGTACTACACCACTAATTGTTTGTTTATTTATTTTAGTGTTTTTTATGTTCCACATCCAAATTATGCATGTCTAGAAACACCGTATCACACATTGCGTTTGTTTTTTTTTTTTTTTTATCAATCGATCAATCGTAGAACTCAAAATTTAATCAAATTATCCATATATAATTTCATACTCACTTTAAGCAATTACCCCGAAAAAAAAATTGCATTTACGATAACAAAGGAACTAGAAATATGGAATTGAGCTTCACAAATGATTTTCAACCAACCTTTTGGAATCTTGGAACTAAAGGTGTGTATTCGGTGGGTTCGATATGAATTGCACCAAAATTTGGACATGCCAAATATGAGTAACAAATAACAGATCAAAAATTTCAGTTTGGTTCGGTATATACCAAAATAATTTTTGATATGGTTCAGTTTTGTGTCGAATTATCAAAATTTAATGAAAAAATGTTATAGAAGAAAACATGCCTGGAGAAGAAATAACTATCTTATATACATTTATATATGCAAATATATATATATGAATATAATATACATAAATATATATATATAAATAATATAATATATATACCGAACTTCAAAATTGAAACTGAACCGAAAATCAACAATTTAGAAGTTCAATTCATACCTAAAGTTCAATTTCGACACGATTCGATCAATTTAGCAACCTATCGGCAACTCAACAAAACATAGTGAAAAGGCAAAACCACACTCTTTCCCCAAAGAAAACAAAAAAGAAAAAAAGAAAAGCTCTTTAACACGCAAACCAAGCACTAAATTTATTCTTATAACTTGCCACCACGCCCAAGAAACAAAAAGCAACAATCTAATAAAACAGTAGATAGCTTAACACAATTAAGCGCTGCTGCAAACCAAATTCAAATTAATTATTCAAAAACAGAACATAAGCAAAGAGGATTAAAAGTAGATTCTCCAGCAAGCAAATTTGAGAAGAATACGCAGGGCAGGCAAACATGGGAGATGGTGCTGGTGAGCCGGCGGAGCGGTGGTGATATCTTCCGGCGCCACCTCCAGTCCCTCCTAATCCATTTACACCTTTCCTGCCACCATTGCCACCACCTCCGCCGCCTGCCGCAGCCGCACCGCCATGCACGGCCAGTGCCATCACAACAATGGCCCCGCTTACTGCAACCAAAAGGAGGAATTTCGCCCTCATTCAATTCTCTTCTCCTATATCAAGGCTGTCAATCAGAGGGGGGTAGAGAGAGAGAGAGAGATTTATTTGCAGGTCAAAAGCAAGAAGCTGCAGATACCGGGTGCTCTTTTATGTTGCAAAGCAGATTGTGTGGGATTTCTTTCCGTATTAAAAATGCTAGATCAAGTGATGCCAGTATTATATAACTCAAAACGTAAATGATAATATAATTAAAAAAATTAAATTAAATGATAAAAGGTTATGAGTTGGATCATGAGCTTTCAAACTTCACAAGCTCTCACTCAAAACTTTTGGCTTTTCATTTAAAAGTTAAAACCGTGTAACACGTACGCACTCCATTAATTGTTGGGCAAAGTACACTTCCCCTTTTACTATGTTATTGATAACACTTACCCCATTATACTATAGAAAATATCATTTACCCTCTAATGTTGATTCCCCTAAATGGTAATGACACAATTGCCCTTTAAAATCATAAATAATAATAAATAATTAAAATATAATATAACTAAATTAAATTTTAAAATTAATTAATTAAATGACATTGGTTAAAGTGATTTATTTTCAAAATATTGAAAGCAAAATACTCCGTCAATCAATTATGTATAATTAATTAATACTCCCTCCGTCCCATAATACTTGTCATTTTAAGCTTATGCACAAGAATTAAGAAAATAGATTAAAGACATTAAATATACATTATTTTGACTAAAATACCCTTTTAATAAATTAAGCTATTTATTTCTATTGTCAACTATTAATCTCTCTCTCCTAAGGTTATGTCAGGAAAAATTTAATAAATTCTTTCTTGATATGTGAAAACGACACATATTATGGGACAAAAAAATTTTGCTAAAGTGACAATTATTATGGGACGGAGGGAGTATTAAATTGTTCAAAAAATAATTTGCTTACGCCTTGTTTTAGTTGTTTGTTTTTTCATTAAAATTGTACATAGATACGTGCTTTACATGAGCAATTAACATTTATAAATTAGAAAGTTATTTGCCATTAATTTGAAAATATATTGTACTAAGAAAAAAATAACTATTCACACAAATATAGACATTTAAAATAATAAGATAAAATATATGCATGGTGAAATAAAGGATAATTTTGTCACTAGCATTTAGGGTGATCAATTTCAAGGAGATAAAGGATGTTTTTGATAGTGTGGAGGGTAAGTGTTACAAATAACATAGTAGAAGGGGACAGTGTATTTTGCCCTTAATTGTTAAAGCATTGAAGATATTAAATAAGTATTTTATCTCACATTTCTTTTAACAGTTTAAATTTTTAAACGAGAGGATAATTTATTATGGTACCATTAAATCTCAATCCCCATTGCTACCTATTTATAATTTTTTTTTTTAAAGTTAATTTTACCTGCAAAGTTTAAACTTTTAGATTAAAAATTTATCATAAAGAATAACCAAAATATGTACCACTTTCCCTAATATTTTGGTCCCCATTTTTGGGACGCTCCAAATGAAATAAAATTGTATATACTAAAAGGACTTGTTTTAAAAGAAGAAAAAAATCATGATTCATGTATAAAGTAACGATAATACTATAGCTGGATAGCTGTCAACCAATAACTTTTAGAACACATTGTGCACATTACTCCATTTATATTTAAATAAAATTGTATATACTAAAAGGACTTGCTTATGAGGCGTCTTCCGCGTGATAATTAAACTCAATTGAAAATTATGTGTTTATTTACCGCCATTATAACAGCAGTTCAATAATACTCCCTCCGTCCCATAATAATTATCACTTTAGCAAAAAAATTTTGTCCCATAATATGTGTCGTTTTCACATATCAAGAAAGAATTTCTTAAATTTTTCCTGACATAACCTTAGGAGAGAGAGATTAATAGTTGACAAGAGAAATAAATAGCTTAATTTATTAAAAGGGTATTTTAGTCAAAATAATGTATATTTAATGTCTTTAATCTATTTTCTTAATTCTTGTGCATAAGCTTAAAATGACAAGTATTATGGGACGGAGGGAGTAATAATAATAATAAATGCTATTACAATTTTCTTTGCCACTAAATTCTTGAACATTATCACTAGAGTGTTACAAAATAGGATTATTTTCCAAATGTTTTAAGCTGAGAGAAAAATGTTCGAGAAGTTCATTAATATTTCCATCTACTACTACGTACATTTAATTACTGATATTTTTAGTGTTATAATAAAAATATATATATATAAAAAGAAAACCATGCCTATGTTTTTTATTGAAGTAAAGACCCCTCATCTTCCATCACGAGCCAAACGTGACGGATGTTTCCTAGTAATCAAAAAAGTCACGGTTCGTCTATGGACACTAGGAAAACCTTTTCCTGTTAACCTTCACTTTCATTATGTACGTTGTCGAAGGTTCTTTCTTTCTTCTTCTTCATCGCCACCTCCTCCGACGGGGCGGAACCCTCCACCCTCCTCTTCACCTTCCTCGAACCCAAGGCCGATTACTGAAATCAAGACGTGTGAGATGACCAACCTGAGGAGGACCGCTAGCACTTTCAGTTTGCCTGGGCATTAATTAATTACTTGTCAACAGATCATTATTTGTTTTCCGAGCAAAAGAAATTAAGATGATATCAACAACAACAAGACCCACGTATATATAATATTAGAGATTTACTTGTCAAAAAATTTAAACATATCGGAGAATTACATCATTCAGATAACTTCGGAATAGTAAAATTAAGCTGGTTCGCATGATTACGATAGCTGTAAAGAGACACCTTTAATTTTCTGTTCATCATAAGCTCCATTTATCTTGATAAATTCTTGAAAAACAATAAACGAAGAACATGATTTCTATTTAGAGAGATAATTAGATCCTTTATATATTAATAATTATCTTCTAACAAAACACCTATATTAGGTGGGGAATGATGAGCGTGAAAGGATTTGGGTAGGAATGAAATGAATTTGAAATGAAATTGAAAATGGAAAATGAATGATATTGATATAGCGCTATATATTTTCATGCTTCATTTAAAGAATAAATAAGAAAATGGATTAATTTAATTCATTTCATTTCATTTATTTATTTGGTAATCAAATGAATGATAAGAATAAAAATAAATTAAGTACATGATTAAAAATTATATAATATTAAATCTAGCATTACTAATTTTAACATAGTTTGTTGGATTTAATGTCAATATTACCCATATTAGTTGTGAAAAGTGATTATGATAATGGAGAGAGAAAATATTTTTCTCACTCATGTTTACCAACTGCTAAACTGGAATGATAGTACAAGGTGGTGGTTATATCATACGCGAGAAAAAATAATAATAATAATAATAATACATAGCATGCAACCCTACACTAGCTACTGTGGTCTATATCACAACGTAACTCTGCTGGAAACTAATTACCAAACAGGAACTAAATACACACGTTTTCAAGAATTCATCAACACTAAATTGATTATAATAGATAAATACGGTGAAATAATAAAACTTACTAGATAAGAAGTATATAAATCAATTAATTTGCTTTGGATTCTCTCGTTTGAAGATAGAAAAATGTGGGTCATGAGGATTGAGGCGCAGCGAGGGACGAAGCAAGAAATTGTCGTTTGAACGGGCGTGGTCAAATTTTTATAAACTAGTAAAGTTATTTTCTATGATTTAGAGGAGGCAATTAAAATTTTAAACAAGAAAAGCACATAAATTTTAATTCGATAAAAAATTAAGAAGGAACAACTACACTGTCAATATATATAAATCTAGTTCGATAAAAAAATTAGCTCCTAATAATAACAGCAGCTGGTATGGCGAAAGTGAAACTTTTGGGTAGATTAGGTGCACTGCAACTAATCTTTCAATACCATTGGTCTGAGGATGGATTGGTGTTACAGTGACAAGTGAAAACCATCCTAGTTCAGGATGTTTGGACGAATTACATTGACTACCCCTGAGGTTTAGCTAATTTATGAAAAATCCCCTACTTTTTCAAAAATTATCAAAAACCCCCTAAGGTTTCAAAAATATTACAAACTTATTCAAATTTTCAAAAATACCCCTTTCCTATTTTTGGGTGATTTACATTGACCACCCTGATATTTGGTTAATTTACGAGACACCCCCTATGGTTTCAAAAATTACCAAAACCCCCCCGAAGTTATACCAATATTACAACTAGCACCTATTTAGGTTGACTTATTAACAATATTAATTCTTTTTTTTCCCTCTGTAATTTGTTATCATAAAATTTTCATGTAATAGATTTAAAAAAAAATGTGATTATTTATTCAAATAAATATTCTGAATTTAATGCATTAAAGGTATCTATCAACACATCAAGTATGTTATATTATCACTAATACGGAGTAAATTTTAAGAGAAATGAGTTAGAGTCCTCAAGCTAAATAAATTTTTCAAGTGCATTATTTAATTTCAATTTTTTATTTCAATCAATGTTTATATTTCTCATTTCACATAATGGATATATACAATGCATATAATTATATTTTTCTCAAATATAAATTTAGCACATATTACGTATATTTAGTATAAATTCATAACATTAAATTCGGAATATTTATTTGAATAAGTAATCATATTTTTTTCCCAAATCTATTAAATTAAAATTTTATGATAGCAATATTATAGAGGGAAAAAAAAAGAGTTAATATTGTTGATAAGTCAACCTAAGTAGGTGCTAGTTGTTATATTAGTATAACCTCAGGGGGTTTTTGGTAATTTTTGAAACCACAGGGGGTTTCTCGTAAATTAGTCTAAATCAGGGTGGTCAATGTAAATTACCCAAAAAAGGGCAAGAGGTATTTTCGAAAATTCGAATAAGTTTGTAATATTTTTGAAACCTTAGGGGGTTTTTGGTAATTTTTGAAAAAATAGGAGGTTTTTCGTAAATCAACCAAACCTTAGGGGTGGTCAGTGTAATTTTTCCTTAAAATCAAACAAGTTCACATGGTCTACTTCACTACGATATTTTTTTTCTTCACTACGATATTTTTTTTCAATGTGATGAAGATTGAATAATATTTGTACCCATTAAACAAAGTGATCGGGCAAAAGAATCTATAGCCAAATAATAAACCTTTAATAGAAATAAAATCACGCTCCTTCCTTATAAGAATGTCAGAATCATCGCCATTCTAAAATAAAAGTTTTTATATAAACTTAGTGTAATTGAATCGCGTTATTAATCAAATGATAAGTGTAGTTTATTTATACATATAATATAACAAGGGTTTGACTAAATCATGCCAATTTTAACTGAATACTATTTTGTTGTGCTTTTGAATTATTTTATCCCTAAAGTTCAATGAATAAATGAAGCTATGATCATACCCGGATAGAGATGTCGGGCATAGTAGGTATGGATGCCTGGCATGAAAGAGCCTTCTCTAGTAGCACCACAATACCTTATTATCTTTCCAATTACACTATTAAGTGATTCTTTGGTTAAGACGCAAGCCCTTCCTTTAGCGAATTCCTCCTTTTGCTCCTCAGCCTACAGGGTATTAACAGCAGTTTCCAAAGACACTCCTATACAAGTTACCAAGTTAGGAACCTCTTGAGCTACTAAACCCTTAGCTACTATGCTATGAGTTATTGAGTTACTATATATGCCATTATGGAGTTCACGGTTTCCGCACCAACATCAATAGCTAAGGGTAGTGTGATGATAGATATCACATTACCTAAACTAGTTTGGTAGGGTTTTATAGTTCCTTGTTAATGAAAGACCCTTGCGAGGAACACTTAAGAGAGGAAGTACGATCATCCACATCTGGCTCAACCGACGCTATTCAACAGCAACTGAGCGCGACTCCAATGCTGCAAATATATATATATGTGTGTGTGTGCGCGCGCGCACGTGTGTTAGTTAATGGCCCATAGCTTTAGGAAAGTCAAAGAACGATTAATAGTATAATTAATTTAAGTTGTACGATTTGAGGAAAGTAAAAATTAACTGATAATCAAATGATTAACTTACGCATTATTTTATGAGAACGAATATTAATTATAGAAATGCCAAAAATCCAAGATTGAGATTAAAAATCTCCGTATGACAAAAAAAAGAGGTATTATTAATCCTAGCATAATATGATACATAATTTTTGAAAATTAAACATTAACCATGGATTTTCAGTTCGCAATGCATACCATGGGGAATATAATTGAGAGCTCTATCCAAAACATAGCCCTCGAATACTGAAGACTCCTATAACTGGAAAGTCTTATGGAGCTAGCGTGAAGGTCCTGCCAACGGTCCTACTATTTGCTTGGAGCAGTTTGGATCATCTATTATATAGTCGTGCAACATCTTCTATTGCACTCATCAATACACGCTACGTTGCCCACATTGTGAACTGGAGAAGGAGGACACTGCTCATGCCCTCATTTATTGTTCTTTCTCCAGAGTAGCTCGGGCTCTCTCAAACCTGTCAAGGGGCTTAATATCGGACTAGAGGGGATGTTCGAAGGAATGGTGTCTAAGGGTGCTACAAGGGTTCTCATCTGAAGAGAGGGAACGGTTTTTGGTTTATGCATGGTTTCTATGGTGGTGCCAAAACAAGCTAGTTGCAGGGGAACAACGCATGGCCCCTGATGAACTAGCTCACTTTGCATCCAACTTCTTCTCAGCGAACAAGAATCGGTCTCCCCCCGAGATAGTCGCCCCTCGGATTCCACGGACCAGATGGTCAACCCCACCATCAAGTACCGTTAAGCTGAATTTCAACGGCGTTGTTTTTCATGAGGATAGACAATATGGGATATGGGTAATTGCGCGAGATGAGCATGGTGTGTGCATGGGAAGACCCCAGAAACGAGTGATAGGGGCTTATGGTGCTCAGCATGTCAAGTGACTAGCGGCAATGGAAGTAGTCTACTTCGCCCACCGAAGAGGTTGGCTAAATATCCTCATTCACTGCAAGAAAAATAGTTTGTAATTTACTATGAAATTTAAACCGTAGCAAATAATCAACTAATAAAACAATTATTAACTACAAAATGTAGATTGTAGCAAATGATTAAGTAATAATACTATTATTTACTAAGAAATTAAGATTGTAACAAATGAATATACAAAAAATAGTTATTTTCTATGAAATTCGGATCATAGCAAGTAAAAAGAAAGTAATAAGATTGTTATTTAACATGAAATTTTAATTTTAACAAAAAATGAAAAGAAAATTTACATAATTTATAATTTTCTTTTCAAATTTTTACAATTTTTAAACAGAATTTTAACAACTTTGGAATAAAAACAATTTCAATTACCTTAACTTAATTCACTGTGAAAATATCACCCCGTTTAAAAATATTTGAATTTCATATCAAATCGCATATGAAAAAAGATATTTTTTAAAATTTATCACTGAATTGAGATAATTATATATCAACTATTAATTCTCAAATATATATTCGATAATTAATATTTTTTGTCCAATATAATATTTTTAACTAATGAAGATATATCTGTATGGAAAAAAAAAACTAATAAAAATATATCAATTTTGTCTGAAATGATGGGAAAAGGGATTTTGACTATCTTGACAACTAGCAACTACCTGAAATTACATTGATGTCCCTAACTGACTAACCAAATTACAATGAGCTTCCTAACTAACCAACCAAATGAAGATAGCTGGACTCATATAAAAATTATCTCATGGTTAATGCACTGATGCATGTGTGATCTTTATTTCTATTTTATTTATAATTTATTATTCTATTTTAACAGTGAGTTTTATTCTTGTGTTAATGGTAATTTATAATTTTATTTTAATAGTAGTTTGTTGATTTATTTGCTACAAAATAGATTGATTTGTAAATGATATAATTTGAATATGATGTAAATTTGATTATTACTCTTGGAATTATTGATATAAATTTGATTATTGTTTTGGAAATTATTGATTGATGTAATCGCATTATATGTATTTCAAAATAAAACAAAAAGATAAACTTATGCCTTTCTACGAAAAAAAAAATGGCGGAATCAGTCTTTTGGAATGAATATTATTTTCATTAATTCTTAGGTATCAAAAATATTTCAAAGGGTTTCTAGTATTTTTCAATAAATTTAAATAGTAAGTATTAAGTAAAAGAAGGAGAGCAGAACAGAATTTGAGAGGGCCAATTCCTATCACCAAAATAATGAATATCAAAAAATAAATAAACGAATAACAAAAATAACACTACGTACAGTACAATAATCTCATTAATGATGGCAGAAATATCCTATATTGTACAAGAAAACGTACCATAATTGCTCCTCAACTAATTTCATTCGATATTTTTTTTTTTGGGGGGTTAGACACTATAAGATTTACAAATAATTGAATATGTATATACAATGAATACTACATATCAAACCCAAACTAATGAACAAATCTGATATTTTTATCCGCTTAATTACGCAACTGAAACGAAGCATAAGCTAAGTACGACACGATTAAGTAGGCCCACGCCAAAGATGTGGATGGGCTGCCGCTACTGGTGGGCCGCCTATTAGGTACTGGTAATGGACGAACAATATTCGTTCCCCCGCCGGTGCCGCCACCCCCACCATCACCGTCCTCACCACCTCCTCCAATGCCACCACGACCGCCTCTGTTATTTGAGCCGCCGCCGCCGCCTTTACCTCCGCTACTCCCACCACCTTTGCCGCCGCCAGTTCCTCCGCTACTACCTCCGCCTTTACCCCCGCTGGATCCGCCGGCGCCACCTCCTCTTGCTCCACCGCCGCTGCTGCCGCCTCCGCCTCCGCCTGAAGGAGGAGCGACTGTGGAGGTGAGGAGGAGGCAAATAATTGTGAGGACGAACACGAACTTGACGACGTGCGGCATATATATGTTGGTGATTAATTTAATGGAGAGATATTTCAATTTGAAAACTGATTTGTTTAGTTTCTTGGTGGTGATAAATGAAGTCCTTATATATAAAGCTCGTAATTCATAGCATCGCCACACCAGTTGAAGAAATATGAATTTTATAAATAAATAAAGACGCGGAATGCGCGAAATTTCCATGTACAATGCCGTGTCGGTTTCGTGATGTTTGCGGATCAACAATAACATTGGAAATCCTACGACTCCGCTTCTATCTTCATTCTTATTATAATTATTATTACTATTATTACACTGTTAATGTTATCAATATGCAGTTTTTTTTTTTTTGTGTGTGTGTTTAAGCCGACGTGTCGTAATTGGACAAGGAAAAACAGGTGGTCTTGGGAATTCGAGCCTAGAACACTTTTGCTAATAACAAAATTAATTATATGACAGAGTGTTTTATATTTGTTACGTGATTGGTATTTATTTAAAGAAAAATAATCAATCATTTAATAAGTATAAACACGCTTATTTTGTAATTTGCTCGGTTCGAATAAAAATTCTTCGGTATGCTATTAATTTATGAGCCCACTAAGCATCTCACATAAATGGACTTACCTTTCAAATTTAAAATCATCAACGTGCCATAAGAATTGGATGAACAAGTGTGCTGAGGGGGGATTATGCTTTACAAATTGGAATTAGTTTCTATAATGAAGTTTCAAAGATAGGCCTAGACCAGACCAACTCAAATTTTGTGGGTTTTCCTTGAAATTTCTTTGCACGGCAGCGAATCAATGGGCAAAATCAGATTTTTCCTGCGTTACGCAATCGCCGCGATGACGAGCTAACGAACTTGTTTATATCATTCAAAGAAGGCAATTTCTATTATCATCAAATTCGGCAGCAATGGTTCTTTGATTGATTAAAGGATGATTGAATTTTGACATTTTATATGGGCCAAACAGATGTCCAAACCCTGCCAGCTAGCCCAAGGTATCTAAACAAAGCTTAAAAAGGCCCTTTTCCCCCCAGTGGATTTCAGTTCGGACTGCAAAACCAAAAAATAAAATAAAATAAAATTATGTCACATATCACCCACTAATTTGATCGCTATGAATAGCCTCAATCTCAATATAGAAAAATAACATTCACAAGTTATTCTAAATTTAATTACTTTCTCTTTTTAAGTTTTCATTTCTTAAATTTCTCCATTTCCCAATTCACTTGAACCTTGAAAGGCATTTGCTATGTCAACCCCCAATAAGTGTGTACGGATCTAGTTTCAGTGATCCCAACCATTCAAGCAGTGGTGGATCTTGACTAAAATTTTTGAGAGGTCCAAAATAATTAATTATAGAATGCATCAATTATAACGCTTTAAATCTTATCAGGGTTGTTCTTTTGAATGTACTCTCTGATTATTAGGATTTGACTTCATAGGAAGTGGAGATGTTCAGCTTATTTTGTTATCCCTTTCCCAAATGTTACTTTCTTAAGAAAAGAATCAAATATTTTATATTTAGTTATTTCCGTTTTCGCAATAAGTCAAAATAATTGCATCACCTTCAAAATAATGGTAAAAAATCCAATTAAAAAAATCAATTAACAAATATACAATTGAAATATATATATATATATATAATCCTTAAGTTATTTTGCAATTAAAATAGAAAAAGTGTATATAAGAAAAATATAAAGTAAGGGGACTAATGTATTAGTTACAAACTTACAAAAAAAGGAAAAGAATAAAAAAAAAACTTTTACTTCTTCGATGAGAGTTCAAGAAGTAGGAGATTCTCTATTTGCATCAGGTGAAAAATCTCAATTACAATTCAAAATTTCATTTCTAAATCAATTTATAAATTATTGGTAGGTTTTTTCAATTTGTAAATGTTTCATATATAAATGGGCCATTAAAAAATGAAAGGGCTTGGTGATGGATAAGCTTTTAAAATAAATGTTGTCAAATTGAACTTATCTTTTCTTTTTTTTTGTTTTCTTTTTTTGCCACACATACTGAACTTATCTAATAGACCACTAATTGAATTATGTTAACTAATAGGGTGTTGTTTTAATTATTGGGAGTCCAATAATAAGGTAATTAGCAAAATTTTGAACATTCGAGGAGCCACAGCACCCCACTGTCCACTTGAAGACCTGCCATTGCATTCAAACCATCTGGTCCAAAAAATCCAATTGTGATTCCACAAGGTTCACTTAAAGATAAAAGAGTCCAAACTTCAATTGTGCGTGATTCGATCCTAATTAAGGTTCAAGTCTGACCCTCAAGAGGCTCGAAGGCTTCAACATTCTTAGCTTGGAAAAGAATACTAACAATTAAAATAAATTAATTTCAAAAGTAATCAATCAATCAGCTATCATAGAAAGGGCTCTTGAGGCACTTAGATGAATCATGAACCCTTTTACCACCTAGAATAAGCAACAGGTATGTGAACAGGCGATGATAAACGGACCAATAATGTTTGAGGCAATTAATCTGTAAAGAGAAGAAGAGATGATTTTCGAATTAAAAGATAACTTCCGAAAATAACTTAGTATTGAAAGAAAATAACCATCAGTCATCATTCTTGTTTGAAGACGACTGCACAGTTCACAAAGAATTTATATTCTGGTTATCGACTATTATTCTATAAGCTAATGATGTCCGACAACTTGCTTGTAAAGTATTCCGGTCGTATATGGTTTGATGAATCTTGAAGGTCTGATAGATTTGTCACGCCTGCACATGCCAAAAGAAGAATGAATGAAAAGATAACATGTGATGGGGAAAGGAATCTTAAACAAAAGATGAAGCATTGTTGTCATTGTACCTGATAAGACAAGAAGAGTTCGACAACCAGCATTTTGTCCAAACAAAATGTCAGTGTCCAATCTATCCCCAACCATACACATCCTAGAAGTAGGGATGTTGAATCTGCCAACCAAAAATATTGTTAGTCAAGATCTCGTATGTATATTTCACATCCCAGCTCACTACATGTCTAAGTCTTAAAGATTTGCATAGGTACCAGTAAAAAAATGTGTGAAAACCAAATTGGGGAGTTGCCAAAAGATAACATGTACTCCATCAGATGCTCAAAATATATTTATGTACTCAATCAAATGGTTAACATTTTTTAAAAACAAATTCGCCAAGATGCTATAGGAACTACTTGTTTGACTATTTTGTGAAAAAACTATTAAATTCACTTACTTTTGTAATAAAAACTCCATGAGAAAGGTAGAAGGTTTTCCAACAACAATTGGTTCTTTCTGTGTTGTACCACATATTGCAGCAACCATGCATCCCGCACCTGAACTCAAGAAAAAAAATAATAAAAATGAAAAAGAAAGAATGAAGAAGGAATGAAAGAATAAAAGAAAGAAAGAAATTCACTTTTCAAACATGATATTATAAGGGAAAAACATTCAAACTTGCCAGGCCATTCTTGTAGATCCGTGAGATGTCCTACAGCATCTCGGTTTGTGGCAATAAATAGGCATCCTGGATTCTCACGTATACAAAGCGTGCCATACCTTTCACATGAAATGAATATTGCTTGTTCATAAGAAATTCAACTGAGGATATAAATTTTGATTTTAAAAACTAAATAAATAAATAACTCCACTAAACAAATCAGATATTGTTTCATGTCATACTACGTTGAGTGGATCTCTCCTACATTGATGAGGAAATGAAAGTCAAACACTACAGGGGTTGTCAAAGGAATTGACAATCAATTCATTATGTAGATAGATGCATAATTTTCTCTCCATGATAACTACACAAAATAAAAGGAAAATAACAAGATTGCATGGGTAAGATTACAAGGCTCTCTCTGTTTCTTCTTCTTCTTCTTTTTTTTTAATGTTTGTTGTTGTGCTGTTGCAATAATTGCATGTGATTTTATTATTCACTCGTACTTTTAGATATCAAGTAGTGACAAGCTAGAGTGAAAAACAAAGAGCTTACTGTAGCTTGTAAAAGTTTATATACTGATCAAGACCCACCACCACAGCTCCCACCTGGTATAGAAATAGAAATATATACAGTCAATGTACGATCAAGAAGGTATAACACTTCAACAAAGTTATGGAGTAAGATGCCAATTTTACACTCTTATCGTGCTCAAAGAGGTTGTTTGGTTTCAAATCGACAGTTTTCTTCCCATCTTCCTGCAAGCAAAGATGCTCATCAACCATCTTTAAAGACCATAAAGTACAAATTATCTCATTTAGCAAATGAGAAAATCTGGCATGACTTTAAAGACAAATCGCAAATCATAATCCAGATTTAGTACAAGGTATCTGAAACCTAGATAAAAGAGAAATTGACCAGTGGTACATATGAAAGAAATGGAACTCAGTTTGTTATTCTCGATCAGAGTTTAAACATTTCAGATTGCTTGACAATCAATTTTCAGGCAAGCAAAGCTAAGAAAATATGAGCCGGGTCCATGACAAAGGCAGTGTGTTAAAACTGAGGGAAGACAAGAGTGAAGGAAAAAAGATCCAAGTATCCTATCATACTTAAGCTCAAATTGAACTGGATATCCAACCATCAGTTCATCAAGAGAAAGCTCAAAAGGAACAGGATATCCAATTTTATCTGTTCATAGAAAAGTTTTATGTTTGCTTTCTTAGCTTTGGTGAAAGCTTTAAAATCTGTACGACCTAGTTAGCAACAAATCAGTAATCAGCCAATGAAATCAAGCCACATAGAGAAATAGGATTAAGCAACAGGATTTTCCAGAAAATTGGAGCAAGAAGCCAAAAGGGTTACCATACATCAGCATATGTTTTGGGACAAAAATTCATAAGCTATGTAGAAAACAAAATTTGAAAAAAAAATGAACAGCATTTTAACGCAACAAAATCTGGAGAATATACTGAATCTTACAGGACCACCAAGACCGGTAAAACCAGCGAGCTTCAATTCCTCCAATATGCCCTCTTCACCAATTACATATACCTGTGATACCAATGCATGGATACAAGGGTTTTACATCATCAGGGTTTCAACCATCATTATCAACATATACATGATCATTTTTAACCAGAGAGTGAGTTTTAAAATCTAAAAAGCCAAACCATAATTCAAAACAATGTTTGCGATTGCTGTTTCTGCTACGGATTTGGCATAATTAATTAGATATGTCCAACAGAAGTAGTAGCTTTAGTACTTTGTGCTTTCTCAACATTTCTTTGAGCTACTTTCGGGTTACTCAATTCACACACATGATTCTCCTAGAAGCAAGGTAACCCACTCGTATCTCAGGTTCTTCATATAAACCTAAATAGCTAAAATTATCTACATAATCTTGATACAGAATTAAACCTAAAAACATAAGATGTATTAACTAAAGTAATGGAAATTGTGATAATGAGGCAAATTAAACATATTGCACTCCACCTTGGACTCTTAGAAACATATACTCTGCAAAGGTCATGCTCACAATAGACATGAAGTACAAGATAACCATACATATTAGCTAATGATGGGGTTTTTTCATTCCCAAGTTCTGTAAATTTGAATTGTCATAGCCTAATCGGCGTGTTTAGCAGTAGCAATAAATATAAAGCAAGTGCTATTTAACCAGAAAAGGCCTATCTTACTTTGAATCCCGTGCACCAGAAAACCATGCAGCTTAAAGCAGCATCAAAAAATATAAGTAAGTTTGACAAAGACAAACCTTTTTTTCTTTAGGAAAGTTATTGACTTTCAAGTACATAGCTGCAGCAAATGATGAGGAGAAGATCTCATCCTGCAATCAGCAAGAGATTAATCAATAACAAATACACTCTCAAATATGCTTAAAGATTGATCGATAGTACAAACCTCAGAGACGGAAATGCCAAGGGAATGAAACTTCTTGGCATACTGCCTTCTCGACTTTGTCGAGTTATTCGTTACAAAAACCAGCTTCTTCCCCTACACATACAACCGGAAAGCAGTTTAGATCGCTGCTTTACAGAATAAGTTGATCAACCTAACACATAAATCTAAGAGGAACTAAAAGAACCAAGAAAACACCATGGCTCGAAGCATATCTAGAGTTTCCGTAACACCATCAATCAGAGCATCTCCTTTCCATATCACTCCTGAAAATCCAAATCCAAAAAACAATCAGCCAAAAAGCTCAAAAACAAAATCGACACTATAACAACATCTGAAAATCACAAAAAAAAAAAAAAAAAACTATCTTATTTCGATTGGTACAGCGAGTGCACGTCAACATACCATCGCAGTCGAAGAGAAAAGCATGAACGGAATCGAGGAGATTTACGGCGGTATGAGGAGTGAGGCGCTGGCAGCTCAGTTTTGAGACTTCTCCGTCCATTGGCGCCGGCGAGATGGGAGAGAGAAAGGGGATCTATCCGCGAATCGCCATGCGGCAATTTCACGCTTTTGGTTTTCTATGAAGGCGCTTTTTGAGTTTTTTCAATTGAAGACGCAAGTGGAGGTCGTCGCCAGCGCATGCATATTCGAATTTAATTTTGGCGCTTTACGACTTTACCCCTTGTTTTTTCACAAGTTTGCATTGCTTTTATTATGTTTTTCGTTTTTCTTCGTCTGTCTTTCTATTTTCACTCAACAGTTAATCAATACCAACATATGGGCCAAAATAAGCATTCAACTAATCACCCAATTGAAGAGGCCCAAGATTGTCTAATATCCAGCTAGCGCCCCAATTCGACATAATTCCTCTAATTTAAACGTGCGCGTGAACTTAATAAATTAGTATTCTTTGCCAATGTTTTTTTTTCCAAATAAAGTAATTAGGAATTATATAATATACTTCTTATGAACAAGTTGCCATAAAAACATCATGAAGAATATAATTTAGAAATCTTAAAATTATTTAAATAAATACATATGTAGGGTGTGGATACTGGATAGTTTCATTTAATTCTATGTTGTCATTTATAAAATTCAAATACTTTCTATATGAATTAAAATAAGCTTATTTGTGATTTACGTTTATCCAAAAAATCCAACAACTATTAAGCATTTAAAATAAAATGAATTAATTTTTAATTCAAATAAAACAAAAAAATCATATCAAAATTAATTCAAAACTTTCCTGCCTTAATTATATCAAAATTAATATCAAGATCAAACATATTCTATTATTATATGATTTTTTTTAATACATTTATTTATTGATTTATATAATGAAAAAGTTAACTTACTTTTATTAAATTATTTTTATAATAAAAAAATATGAAAAATTACAATAGAAATATCTATTTTCCGTGACTTAAGCACGTGACTAAAAACTAGTCTTCATAGTCATAAGTATTTCATCGTGCAAAGCACGGGCACAACGAAGCTAGTTTCGTGGAAACTTATTTAGGTCGTAGCATTCTTCTAACTCCTCTAATAATTAATATGGAGGCTTTAAATTTCTATGCTATGGACAGGTTATTTAATCCCTCCATTTGTCCTTGCAATTCATTTTCATTTCCGAAGAAACAACAAGGGGAAGGCACCAAAGCCCAACTTGTGCTATAAAAAAGCTCAAGACAGCAAACAGTCACATGTCCATCAACTATCACGTGTTAATATGGAGGGCTGGGCCAGCCCCCCATCCCAAAAATAAAATAATAAGATAATAAAAAAAAGAAAACAAAACACAAAGAGGCAGCTAAATTTCGCGTTTAGATCACAGAAAGTCCATTGTGATACTACGTCTTTCTTGCCCCAATCTCCCCGTAGTTGACTTTATATGTTCGTGTTCTCTGTCCCCACACTGTAGCATTTATTGTTAGCCCAGCACTTTTGACTCGGAGTTGGAAGCCGGACCCCATGCATACGTTAAGGAGGGTAGATGTTATCACCCAATTAGATTTTTAATCGTAGATCAAATATTATGAAGTAATATTTTTTTAAAAATATTTTTTGACATCATCATATTTAAATTTAATAATTAAAAATACGAATTGGACTATACTCAATTAGATAGTGATGGTGTCAGGATTCGGTCCGATGAACAGGTCACTCTGAGTAAAGATATGGTTCGAGGATGAGTGTTCAAAGTTCTTTCAGATTCCGAGCAAAGGTGTACAAGTTGCTGGTCGGGGTTCTATTCTGCAAGGAAGAAACACACGTGAGCCTAGCCGGATGTGTCTCCGGCGAAGACCCTCCGACGCTCAAGTCAGTATTCGAGCAGGTAATCGGAAGGTAAATATGTAATTTTTGTGAATAGTTACCGTGTGAATAGTAACGGTGTGCTATTTATAATAGTAACCGGAGGCGAGTGGGTCGGATTAGGGCAAGATTGGCCCAGCCCCGTTATCCATACAGGGATATTCCCTGGTACGTGCCGGGGATGCGTCGGGTACGCTTTGTGTCAGTGGAGTACACCCGGTGTCAGAGGTCGTTATTATTGGGACCACATCGAGGAGAGGGGAGGTCACCGACGGGGTAGTCTCCGATGAGGACAAATATCCCGATGAGGAGCTATTGACTCCGTGGAAACACTTGGCGGCAGTGCGTCCTGATGTATTCTGATCGGATATAGATGGCAATAACGCAATCCTGGTCGGATCGATCTGACACATGGCAGCCTTCGATCGGCGGATTAGGCTGAGGTGGCGCCGACGTGGCCTCGGGCATATTGGGCCACATCAGATAGCATGAACAAAATTATATACATTCATAGTGGTGGACTGGTCGAGCCAGAACCCTAGGATACACTCAGTAGGTGCGAGTCTCAAAAATTACAAATAATTAAACAAAAAAAAATTAGAAATTGCACAAAAAGAGTGTTCTAAGGACAATTGAAGCGTTCACTTAAATTTAATTATATATATAAAATAATTTTAAAATCAAAGGTGTATGTATATTAATGAAGACGAGGTAAAGGCTTATTAATTGCCATGGCTTGAAATTGTAGACTTTCGTTTTGATGAGGATGTGGTTAGTGGTTGGTTCATGGTTGGCTGGCTGATACGTATTATTAAAGTTTGAAATGTTATTCCACCTAAAAGTAAGAAACGTATCCTTCCTATTTTTATTACTAACGTTAAATTCCTAAATCCGTATATAAATTTTAGGCCACTCCCCTTGTTGTTGAAAATGTAGGAGACTTGGTAATTGGTATGGCCTTTCCAACAATAGTAACTAGCCTCGACCAAATTTTCTTCAAGTCAAAAACTTATTACGACTTATCTCGATTTGATTAACATAATTCCACCGATATAATAATGCATTAAATTCTATTCATCAATGGATCAAATATGTGTTTTTTACGAATTTAAATAATACTTCATAATAATTGACAAACTCTATGAATTCGATGAGTTTTTTTACGAATTTGAATATTTAACAAGATGGCAGTGGAATTTAAGCCAATCTATTAATAAACTTTTAATAATAAAATATTCAATAGACACCTTTTTTCTTGAAAAAGAAGAACATATAGTTCATCTCACATCGCACTTATATATTTTAAACAAAGTTTTTTTTCCATATATTTTATTTAAAACTTTAGATCCAATATATTATTTTAAATATTATACAGTAAGCACCCCAGTGTTGACAACCAAAATTTAAGATCAAACAAAGCGGCGAACATCTCCATAGTGCCAATCCCACCAACCCACATACCCCCACCAACACGTGACCACTATTCATTGGCTGTCGATGACAACGAGGATCACGGGTTTCCCCAAATACACCCCTCCCTCGAGCCAAAACACGGCATCGTTTATCTCATCATCGGGTGCCCCAAATTCGTCAATTCAAAAATAGTTTTTGACCAGCTCTAAATTTCTGCTCCAGCCCTCCAAAAAATAAACAAATAAATGCATGTGAATTTCGATTCCAAAAGTAGTACTACAAAAGCAGTGGCAAAAACACCCCTTCGATACCCTCTCAACCTCAAGTGCAGTTCCAAAAACAGAGCAGCCATTCTTTTTGATCTCTCTTCTCGTTTGATTGTTCTGTTTATTTATCGATTTCATGGCGAATCTGAACGGGGCGGCGTCGGATCTGAGAACGGCGTTTCTCGGAGTGTACTCTGTGCTCAAATCTGAGCTCTTGAATGACCCTGCTTTCGAGTGGACCGATGCCTCTCGCCAATGGGTCGAGCGGGTCAGTCTGTCTCTCTCTCTCTCTCTCTCTCTCTAGATATATATATATATATACACACACACACACTCTTTTCTTTCTTCTTCTTCTTTTGTGTGGTGTTGGCTTCTGTTTAATCTTTTAATGTCACAATGCTTGGGTTGATTTGATGAATGGAATTTCTGTATATTTGAATCGGAATGAATCGCTGTGTAAGGAGTGGAAACGGAATTGAATTAGTTTGTTGTGTGGCTTGTGACTTTGTAAGTCCTTTTGATTAGTGACTTAGTTTCGCGAAGTATCTCAATTGATTATCGAGTGGGGTGAGGAATCATGCAATCCTGGCTTTCCAAATGAACAAATACAATATTTTTGGCATGTTTGGAAATTCACGAAAGACTTTAATGCTCCTAATTTATTGGACGGTACCATCACAGCTAAGCGCGTGCATTGCACAGGTGGCTTGGATCACTATGACGGCTGCTACTGACTTGACGACTTGGCATTTACTTATGAGAAGATAAAGGAACAGTAAAATGATGTCTAACGTATGAACTTTCGAGTACAAGGTTACATTGTCTGAAATGAAAAATTTCTTACCCTCCGTTTGATTTTGGGATTTTGATAAGGAGAATAGGACGGAAAATTTTTCCATTACTTCAAATAACAGTAATCCATGCTTTTATTTTTTATCCTTTCTATTTTCTACACACTTTTCCTCACCAAAATCCTTATTCTATACGTAGCATTAGTATTCACCTCACTAGAATTCAAGATCCAAACTTGGTGGATCGTTACTTTATATCAATGAAAATATTATTAGCTGTACAGTTATTTTAGTGTTGGGGAACATTAGTGGGTTGTTTGGTGATGGAAATGGCAATTGTATAGCAAAAAGGTACTTTGTTGGCTCCATAAAGTGAGCATAATATATTTTTGCTTGAATATGGGATGCTGACGTTTTGTACAACATGCTCTGTCTATGTAAAGTTGCGGCAACCAACAACTTTTGAGAGCATTGATTTGTAAAAGTTGTTCATTTTTCCTTTTGAGAATTGAATCCTTGATGTTCACTAGAGGAATGAAAGCATAATATTTACTGCGATACTTAAAAATAACAATGATTCCATCCCACTTGCATCAAGATTCCCTGTACTAAGATACTCGAGTTGTATTTCCTTTTATACCTTGCATCTTTCAGATGCCTTATAGAGGTGCATGCCTATGAATTTTTCGGAAAGATATATTTTCATAAATTGTTAGTTTTCTTTTCCCTGATATTAGTATTATCTTCACATTTCTTTGAGTTATAATTTTTCACCGACGAGAGGGAAAATGGATCACCAGTTTTCAAATACATGTAAGAAAACGCATAGACAATACTGTGGCCTACTGTTCTGTACTTAGAATGTAAATGTATAACCATTTACATCCTTAATATCTTTATTGAAAAATGTAACGAGCTAAAATTCAAGCAGCATGAACGTTCCCAAAGAGCTTTCAAATCATTGATGATTGCACCAAGAAAATTATGGCACTGTTGGTCATGACATTTTATCACCTCTGAATTTGACTGATATGATTCTGGGGTCAGGAATTTGACTGGACAAGAATATGCACATATTTCCGTTCCTCTATTCCATAATAAACTTGTTGCAAGGCTTCCTATAGAAATTTGTTTTCGCGTGATGGACTTCTTTTTCATTCTACCCAAAATATTGAAAAATTAAATTTTGTGATGTTAAACAACATTTAGGTCCTACTAATTCAAACTTATTGTTATCTTGTAATGTTCTATACCATGCAATCCTGTAACATTGGTAATTAAGTTTCACTCAGACTATCCTTAATTAAAGCTGCTTCTTTGTAGTTTCTGACCCGGCTTTCTTTTATATGCAACAGATGCTGGACTACAATGTGCCTGGAGGTCAGATGTGGATCATTTACTATATTTCTGGAAGACATTTCCTTGAAAACACAATCTTCTCTGAGTATTGGGCATAATATGTTTGATATTTTAACTTTGAATCATTTCATGCTGAAGAGTAAGTTTTGGCTTGCAGGGAAGTTAAACAGAGGTCTGTCAGTTATTGATAGCTATAAGTTACTTAAAGAAGGAAAAGACCTGACTGAAGATGAAGTCTTTCGAGCTAGCGCTCTAGGCTGGTGTATTGAATGGGTAGGTCCAACAATGTAGCTTATATCTTGTTCTAAGTTGCACGGTTCTTTCTACTGAACATTTCCACACAAGGACCTAACCCATATGCATGGGAAATGCAGCTTCAGGCATATTTTCTTGTTCTCGACGATATTATGGATAACTCTCACACACGGCGTGGTCAGCCATGTTGGTTTAGAGTCCCCAAGGTTTGTCTGAAACGTGAATTGTTGTAATCTTTTGTCATTACTTTCTAAAAGGTTCCCATTACCAAGACATCCTCCTTTAATGAACTCCTGTTCTAGGTCGGTATGATTGCTGTAAATGACGGAATCCTACTTCGGAACCACATCCCTAGAATTCTGAAGAAGCACTTCAGAGAAACGCCTTACTACGTGGATCTACTGGATTTGTTCAACGAGGTAATGGTGATTGTTCAGTTATGATACTCAAGAGAAATTTATCTGTTAACAATTATCTGAGTTGAATAGTTTATTTTTTCCCAGGTGGAGTTTCAAACAGCTTCAGGACAGATGATAGATTTAATTACCACTATTGAAGGAGAAAAGGATTTGTCCAAATACTCATTGCCTCTGTGAGTATAGAATATTCAAAATTCTCACAAGAACTTACCCTTTCATTGATTCTCATGCCTGCTGTAGTATGATGAGTGACTATTAATGCACTTTCCAGCATTTAGACGCCAGTTGTTTTCTTGTCATTGTGGTCTTTAAATGTTATGGTTTGATTTTCTGCAGTCACCGCCGCATTGTTCAGTACAAGACTGCCTACTACTCATTTTACCTTCCAGTGAGTGCGGAATTATTTTTCTTCTACTTATTTTACATTTGTCCACGAAAGTTCACTTTATGAGCTTAAAAAATCTGATGCTTTTACAGGTTGCATGCGCATTGCTCATGGCGGGTGAGACCCTAGACAACCATGTAAATGTCAAGGATGTGCTTATTGATATGGGAATCTACTTTCAAGTACAGGTGAGAATGTCAGTCTGATCTCTCATAGACCCAAACATTAACAGTTACCCCAGCTCTGATGATTTTCATGAGTTCGCTTTAACTTTCTTGTGAACCCCATGAACAAAGCTCTCTCTCTGTATTAAGCTGATAAGGATTTACCTTTCGCACTTTCTTGTAGAAATGTTTCCTTTGCCTCATTGATTTATTTTACTGTTTCCAATTTTGGGCTTGAATACTGATTATTTGACAAGCATGAGAAATGTGCATGTATCATTAATCCATGTACAATGTCGTATTTCTGTGCAACAGACTTTTCTATAACAAAATTCATCATCTTTTTAACGCATGCTTTATCCATTCAGGACGACTACTTAGATTGCTTTGGCGAGCCTGAAAAGATTGGGAAGGTGAGTTGTTCAACTTTCCACTCTGGTATCTGTACATTTATAAAACCCAACTTTTCTTAATGGCTGTTGTAATAATTCATTGTTATGTTTCATCAGATTGGAACAGATATTGAAGATTTCAAGTGTTCTTGGCTGGTTGTGAAAGCCCTGGAGCATTGCAATGAAGAGCAAAAGAAAATTCTTTTCGTAAGAACTATTAAGCAAACATTCTAGTGCTTTTCCAATTCTTTGTTACCAGGTTGAGATACATGTATTTACAATGTTCTTTTTTATACCAGGAGCATTATGGAAAGCCAGATCCAGCTGATGTTGCAAAAATCAAAGCCATCTACAACGAGATAAATCTCCAGGGTGTGTTTGCCGAATACGAAAGCAAGAGCTACGAGAGGCTAACAAGCTCTATCGAAGCTCATCCTAGCAAAGCTGTGCAGGCGGTGCTCAAGTCGTTCTTGGGCAAGATATACAAGAGGCAGAAATAAGTCGAAGAGCTCTAAAAAAAAAGGAATGAAGAAGAGGAAGTTTGTCTGAAAACAAAGAATCCCACTTCATATCCTGATTCATGTTTGTATTCTACTTGGGTGTTTAGCAATTCCCTTAAACTAAGTGTCCCCTTTTTGTACTAGTCTGTATGGTTTCGTCGATTTTTCACTGTTACTTTGATGGAAAATGTCATTCTTTCAGACAACAAAACAACGTGCTTATTGATGATGCTTTTGTTGAGAATCTCTTAGCTTATGATATCTTCCTAATTACCAACTACTGGTTGGTCTAGTGGGATAATTAGATTTTTTGAGCATCATTCAGAGTTTAAATTCTGGAGTTTTGAACGGAGTAATTGGATTGAGAGGATCGTTCCTATATTGAGTTTCTGTAGTATTAGAATCTGAATTAGTTGGCCTGTGATCAAAAATTGGGCGGTTAAATCCAAAAAAAAAATATCTTCTTAGTTATGGAAAAAGTCATGGAAGTGCAAGGTTGTGCAGCTGATTATTAACATGTGCATGTAATAAGTGAATGGCCCAAAATTGATTGGAATGCCTAAAATAGGGTACTCTGGTCCCATTTCATTTAATTAGGAGTTGATGAGGTGATACTTGATAGTGAGATTTGGCTTAGGCCACCTCTATTTCAAACCTCAAAAGCTTTCGTGTGGGGAAAAATAGATACCGAATTAAGTGTGTTTGGCAATAATTATCTGAAAGTTCATATTGTTTGGACTAAGTAAGGTTACGGAGTTTATATGATGATGACAATTCTAACTTTGTAATTATCAAAATTAAAATTAAAAAATAACTCTCAACAAGCTTTGCCTAGTTTCAACACATTTAACAATATTTTGGGTTGGATCTGTGTAAAAAACATAAATTAATTAAATTTGAATACACATGTTATTCATCAAATCATCCAATAAATCTAAAAACAATATTTTTTTTTTTCAAAATAGGATTTGCGCAATGTGTCAATTTTTCACTTCATCAGACTTGTATTTATGACACATTATGAGAAGCATAATAAATTAAATAGTGATAGATATGAGATTAAAAGTAATGAAACTCCGCAAATCAATACATTAAAATATCATGTTCTAATATCCTAATTTAATTTTGTTCTCTTACTAAAATCACACAACACAAATTGGGTCCACTTCAGGTATGAACAAGATAACCATGTACCGTTATCATTGGTAGAGATGCAAATTGGAGGGTATAATCGTCTTCCCATCAAATTCATACTAAGATAAATTTTATATGCATTTTACAAGAATTTAGATTGTATTTGGATGGATTTTTTAAAAAAAGCAAAAATTAAAAACACTTTAACTATAAAAGGAAATTCATACCCCAAAGTAGCTTCAAATAAAAGTAATTTTTAAAGTATTTTAACTACTGTATCCAAACACAAAATTATTTGGCTTAAAAAAAATTTTACTATAAAATACACCATTCGAGAAGCATTTTTTTTAAGTCTATCCAAACGGGCTCTTAATTACATGTTTTCCAAACAAAATTTAATAACTTCGTCCTCATGTATTGTGTTAAATTAATTGTAATAACTGGCAAAGACATCGCACCAATTTTAAATGCATCTAAGGAATGGACTTGATAGTACTGTCAATGCAGACAGCAATCAATAATCCATTATCCCATATATATCCTGATTTTGTTTAGAAATAGTAAAAGTAACCAAAATGGATGTTTGACTCGCTTAAACTATAGACATGTCTTTGTATTTTAGTTCTTTTTGGCGTTATTTAATTTTTCTGAGGTGACGTGAATTGCCAAAACAAAGAATTTGACTTGAGTACGAGTTTCATCGAAGCTTCTGGAGAGATATTCTTTTCATATTATGGTTTGATTTTTACGCGGTAATAAAAAGAATAAAGATGTACTTTTTTCAACAGAAAAATAATAAATTATATTTCTTTACGTGCCCATTGAGTTTGAGCAAGAGGTTGTTTGGTTAAATTTATAAGTTTTTTAAAATATTTTATAAAATATTTGAAAGTTTATAAGATGTGGTGAAGTATTTGACGAAATTATTGAAGAACGAATTTATAAAATATTTAAGAATTTATAGCATTCTTTTAAAAAAAAATGAAGACGTATTTTTATTTTTTAAAATCAAATTCCTTTACTTTCAACCAAAATAATTACGACAATCTCGTTAATTAACATGTTATAAGTTGTACATTATTTTATTTATTTAAATATTTTAATAACTTATTTTTAAATAAATTTCAACATCTTATAAACTCTCAAAAAAATATTTTATAAAATATAAAAATTTATAAACTCTTTCGAATCAACTTAGTCAAACACCTTCTAGGCTGCCATTTTCCTTTATTTTCTTCATCCCCATCCGTGATAAGATGTCTATAATAAATTAATAACAAAAATGAACATGAAGGAAGTCAGGGGAATGCACATGCTTAAGCAGCCATTAATACCTTGTCGTGAAAACCACGTCACTGGATAAATTGATAGAGTCAATCAGACACAAGGCCATCGTGGGTAATTTAAATTTTAAATAATATCAATGCATTGAATTAAATCATAATGTTTCCACAATTAATGAAACTCAAAATGTTATACAAGTTTCCAACCAAATATCAACATACAAGGGAGATCAATTATTGCTCACATGATTTGATCAAGAATTATCGACTTAACTATAAATTTATTAGCATCGAACCTATTGAATATGGTTCATCTACTGATATATCAATGCATCAATTCAATGTATAAAAAATCCATCGCATCAATAAAATTTCTCATATTTACGACGAGAGAATTGACTAGTCAAATGAGTTGATAATCTTCCATTTAGCGTATAAATACAGATTGACTTGAAAAGAAATTCGCTTAATTATTTGTCTAATACAAAGTGTGTATAGAATGGTTTTGTGTCCCATCAACAAATAATTGGAAAATAGAAGTAATTTAATTGAAATTTCCGTGTTGTTTGTGTACACTTTAATTAGAGAATTAAAAATGTATGTGTTATGTACGTGTAAAATTACAATATTATTTGTCATCCACAATAGTTCACACTCATATCATCACTTGAAAGCAAAACTAAGACGGTGTAAAATTAAGATTTGTATATTTTTTTTCCCTTAATAATCCAATTTTCGATTTAATGATCGACTAATTTGAATTTGAGTACTACAAAGACTCAATATAATATATTTTTTTTAATTTTATTAATGTGAGTATATATATTATTAATAATTGATGTTTAACAAGTTGTTAAGAAAAAAAAAAAGAAAAGAAAATCGAAGCCCCTATGGTTGCTGATTGCTACTTGCTATATATGAGAAATTGATTTTTATAAAGTTTGCAAGTAACCAATTTTGATCAGGATGAATTATAGAAATTACCCCTAAAGTATGGTCTAATTACAAAATACATCCCAGCATATGAGAAATTATCATTATTTCCTGACTTTATGTTCCATTCAACATTTTACATATTTTGTTAGCTAACTAACAGTCGTCGTTAGTCGATCATTGTAAACTTCCAAAAATAAAATTTACATGTGGGAAATGAAGGCTCAAGATTGAGTGACCCTTATACCACCGAGGGTGTTTTTTATAATCATGTTCACAGTTAAGGGTGTGCATGTTAATTTAGCAAAACCACAGGGGGGTGTTGGAAATAATTTGTCAATTTTTTAAGATGGCCGTGTATAGCCGTTGATGGAAAGTGTATATATATTTTACATTCATGGCAAAGCTTGTTATGATAATTCAAGATGGAAGGTTAATATAGTTTTTCTTTTAGTCGAATGGGAGCGTTAAGGTACACAAAAGAGATGTGTATCCGACGTTAATGCAATTTGAAACTATAATAATGGTCGTCGATACTAACGTAAATAAATGGAGACTCTTCTACTGGTGCTTGTCACATGGAGTCTCTCAATGATGTGAGCCCCTTGACAATGTTGATTTTGGCAGGGGAGACAACGAAAAAATATCAATGTGTAAAAAACTATTATAAGAGTAAGGACAAATCTGACTTTTCTTTCTTTCTGTTACACTTTAGTACTTTACATACATTCCCTGAAATCAAGAGGGAATGGTAATTTTTCAAATACCGGGGTGTTTTTATAATTAGGCCATATATCATGGATAATTGTTGTAATTCGCCCTTATATAAGCTCCATTTGCTATTTATAAAAGTAAATTGAACTTTCATATTCTATGTTGCAAATGGTTACGAAAAAGGTAATTACTCAAAACCAATATTAGGTAAATAAAAAAATTAACTGCACAAATAAACCAGTTGAATAGCTAATAAAATTGAAATTGAGTATCGCCAGAGGATGGAAGGCCAACATCCTGTATTGAATTGTATC
Organism: Petrea volubilis; assembly: GCA_026212405.1. Lineage (NCBI taxonomy): Eukaryota > Viridiplantae > Streptophyta > Magnoliopsida > Lamiales > Verbenaceae > Petrea > Petrea volubilis. Next base: position 7,637,382 of record CM047870.1, read on the forward strand.
TCAAGTCGTTACAAAAGGTACCAAAATGCGTAAAGGGAAGGACCTACATACAAGTTTCACTTGCAAGACACAGCACGGTGTGGAGGCAAGGCTTGGTATATTCCTGTTGGGTCTGAATAGGTGCGAACCTGTTCGTGAATCACGCTTAAACCAATTCGGCGGCGTGCGACCTGAAGGTCCACGTCTTTTTGCCCGACAACCATAACTCTTCGCTTATTCTAAATAGACTCTCCGCAGTTCGTATTTCAATCCATCCACATTTAAATCATTTTCCTATATTCAGCATTTTAGTCCTTATATTTTCCAAAATCATTTTGTATTCATTTTTGAGAGTTCAAACACTTTAAGCTCGTAACGATTATCGCTTATATGTGAGCACTAGTGTGGGATTAAAGATAAAGGTCCCATTGTTCCTATCCATAGATAAATCATGCCTCTTATAAAGCACTATTTTCCAACACTATATATAATCTTTTGGATGGTAATGGCATAATCACTTGGGGAATTCTATGATTAGTTACAGTCATAGGTGTCTAATCTTAGTCATTCTCTAAAAAAATACAATGTGTATAATTTTAAAAAATCTCAATAGGTTAAAAGTTTTTTTCAATTTTTGAGTAACCAACTATCATGGATCAAAATTTTCTTTCTCCGCGATCTTTCTCTCCACATTTCCTAATTTCTCTATCTCTCTCTCTACACATTTCCTAATCTCTCTCTCTCTCTCTCCCTCTCTCTCATCTTTTCCTTAATTATTAACTATACAAAAACAAATCCTCAATCATTATTACTTACTAGGATAAAGGATTTCTACTACGATTTAAATGTTTACTTTCAATTAAATAAAAGTTGCAACATTTTTTATTTCATTGTTTACAACTAATTACATTATTATTCTCTTTTAAGTGTTGTCGTAAATAAACTTAGCTAAAATACATACTAATAATAATAATAATAATAATAATAATAATAATAATAATAATAAAGAGTTTAGAAGATCTAATAACCACCTTGGTTTCTTTTGTGTCTCTATAGTCATTTATATTCTCTTTCCTCTCTCTTTTCTCTTCCAATATTAACGTGCTTTTAGTTTATTAATTTTCTCATTCTCTCCCTCTCTCTCTATCAATATATATATATATATATATATATATATATATATATGATACTGGGTCTTCTTTGGTGTGACCACGTGGCAAAGCTTCGTGGCTCCGATAATGTGTGCTAGCGGCCCACCTGTCAAAAGGGAGGAGCAAACGTGATACTAGCCGATTTTGCCCCCACGTAAGCTCTCCGACGCTCAAGCTAGTTTTTTGCTAAAAATAGGTAAAGAAGGAAGAAGATGAACAATGTTTTTTTCTTAGTAGCTAAGTAAGTTCAAGGATGATAGAGTGTTACCCTTCTTTTTAGAGCTTGGGAGGCCTTTTTATATGAGAGTAGCCTTGATGTGATGTGATTGGGGGGGGGGGGTTAGTATGATTGACGTGTGTAGTACAAATGGTTATGCCTTTTGTCCTACTTGGTATCCTTAGTGACGGCTAGGTCACTACTTTATTAATAGGGTTTGACCTTTGCATTTAAGACATATCTTAGACAATTTAAAATAGGGAATTGTACTTACGAGAGAGTATTTAAGGCACCTAGAACTGATGGAGACTACACATCCTGGCAGTGCATGTTCGGTGGTAGCTACTACCACATCTAATAGGGTTGTTGGGGATTCTAGCTGGAGTGCCAACGGCTATACTTCCAAGGACCATATAGCCCTTGTCCTCGACTGGGATACCTTCTCTCAATAATGTTCTGCTTTATTGTTTGCTTCGAGGTGATCCATCGTGCCTATGATCTAGCCTAGTTAGCGAGAGCCCTCATCGATGATGTTTTCCCTCGAGTTTAACAAGGTAGGCCTGGGGAATTGTTCCCTCTCGTGGGTCTTAGCCCGCTCAAGGGTCTTCTTTATTGGCTTAGACATCTTTCGAGGACAACCCATGGGATTGAGGACATTAGCCTTTGGATAGGCTTGGGCCTATCGAGGACATTAGCCCACAATATCGAGGACAACCTAAAGGTCTCGCGAGCTTTTTCTGACCCATAAGCCTTTTTTCGCAAGCTTAAACCTCTTTCGAGGACAACTTTGGTTGTCGAGAACATTAGTCCTTACACTTGCTCCTCTAGGTAGCGTCGTAGCTTGGTCCAGGAGAGACCATAGCTTAAACCTCATTCAAGAGTAACCTACCTTATCGAGAGCATTCCATTCCCATACTTGTCGTTATCCCTCACGTGTATTGATGAGGTGGCTCTTGAGGGAAACTGGGTCATATCAATATATATATATATATATATATATATTTCATATCCCTTTTATCTTTTTTTTTTAACTTTTTATTTGTTAATTTGTTAATTTTATATTTATTTTAAGCTATTCTTTATAACAAATTTAATAAAATACATACATTCTAAATAGTTAAAAATATATACAATGTATAAAATCTAATAAATATTTTATTTTATATTCATAATTTAAATATATATTTAAATTATATTTTACTTTTTTATTTTGCACACACATTGAGTGTGCTTCATCGACTAATTATTATTATTATTATTATTATTATTATAATATTCGATATTTAATCATATGAGTATATATGTCTTCTCCAAGTTACTAAAAACATCGGCTTGCTAGTACGAAAAATATATATGAATAGATAGATATACAACTAAAATATAATTTTAGGACAAAAATTTAAATCAAACAAACTATTTACATTTATTTGGTTCATTTTTAAATAAGTCAATTATTTTTGGTAAAATACTGTACTATTTATCAATTATTATAAGAAAATGTATAATGTGATTACTAGATATTGCGTATTAAGAGTATGAGTGTTGTTCATCAAATTCCATATGTGTACCATCTAATCATTAATAATATTGTAATTGTTGTAGTTATTATCATTAACTTCATGTTTGATTATACATATTAACCATAATTATTCAAATCAATAGTTACCATACTTATATATATATATATATATATATATATATTCTATTGCATTATCTAGTTAGATCTGTATTCATTACAACCATATTATTATAATAATTATTATTATTATTGTTGTTGTTGTTGTTGTTGTCGTCGTTGTCGTTGTCGTTGTTGTGTTTCATAACTTATTTACATTAATAATCAAAATACATTTTGTTTACCAACTAGTGCTTGTTGTATTCCTCTCTATGTATTTTATATATACAAATCGCTTTTAAAAATACATTATTCAATACCATTGCAGATCAATCTGATAGTATGTTATTTTTACCTAGTTTTAGGCCTCAATTATGCTTATTTAGATTAATTTTGAATCTTAAATTGGTTAAAATTTCACAAAAGTTAATTGTTACTTGCCATAGGTGAAAATTAATTAAAAGGAGCTAAAAACGAGCCAAAAGGTGGTAAAAAGTGTAGAGGGATGTTGTACAAGGAAGCTGAAAGGCTAAATTTGGAAATAATCATGTTTGTCGCACAAGGCGTGCTCACGCCTTATGGGCTGAAATTCCTATGCTGAAATAGAAAAGGAGAATCTTGATATGGCAAGAGTTTGACTTGGAAACAAATTTTCTACATGCCTACGACTCTTAGGATTTGCCAAAAAATTATTCTAGCCCTCTTAGGAATTTGGTCTAGGATTTGAATCCTATATATACCCGATTGTATCTTATTGTCTAAACATCTTGGATTTCAATCTTTTATTCTAGTTTTAGTTTTAATCCTTAATTTTCAACGTTTACATTTTTATTGTTATTATGGTCATGCGTGGCTAAACCACTTTATTCAGTCAAGGAGTAATTCAAGCCAATATTTTTTTCAAGGATTGTGAGATCTAATTGATTTGTTTGTCTTTTAATTTAATGCAGTATTTGTGTATTTTTCTGTGCTTTTTGGGAAAACTCCATCTCTTATTGTTGTTTTGTTAGTTGTGCAATTAGGGCCCATTGTTCAATTAATTTAACTTCATAGTTCCAGTTGAGGAAATCGAATCCAGAATTGTTTGATTGAATCAACACAAGTAGAAAGTAGTATAATTCGTTATACTATGAAAAATACACAATCTAGTTTCGAGCAACCACGTTTGTAGGTTTGTTGGCTAGAATTTGGGTCTTTCTAGTTTTTAATGCTGTTAATGGGTTAAATCCTATCGTTTGACTAGAGTTATTCGTTAATTAGGGATTATTCATAGCGTTCGCATGTCTAGTCTATGATTAAGGAAAGAGTAAGTTGGACGAGTTCTCTGAAGGCTATAACCAATCTATTGCATGAATTAAAAGCTATTTTTGAATCAATGATCAATCCATGAAAGCGTTGTGCGAATAATTACCCTTGACTGAGTCTTATTCTTATAGATTTACTTTTGATTTTTTTCTTACTTTTATTAACTTGTCATTCGAAACCCCATTTATTCGCTTTATTTTACACTCTTGGTAATCTTGGAAAGTAGTCGACAAGTTATTCCTTGTGGGATCGACCCTTCTCACCCTATCTACGAATTAATTTTGTAGTTAGAGGAGTAAGATTTATTTTTGGTGGATTTGACACCTATCACAATCATGTTGAAGTAAATTTATGGACAATATGAATAGTTTGGTTAAGAATTGTATCCATATTTTACAATTTTTTTTAAATACAAATGTTCATATTTGATATATATTTTTAAGAGATAATTACTGTTTGCAACCCAAATTATACGGATTTTTGCACTTTATAACTTTACAACCTAAATTTTTTCGTGTACCGATTACCACCCGATCTATGCGTTTTTTTGCATTTTGCAACCTAAGTACAATTTTTGATCAAAAACCATCACCAAGCCGGCGACACGTGATATGCACGTGTGCGAGTAAGGGTGTTTTGATCATTGTATATTTTTTTTTTCGTTTTTTCATTTTTCTTTTTTACTTTTTTTCCTCCCCCATCATCTTCTTAACCACCGCCCCCCTCCACCCACCCCACGTTGCCACCACCACCACCACCACCACCAACAGCCGTCGCCGCCACCCCCACCAGCCGCTGCCACCACCAGCTCTCTCTCTACTCTCCCACCAACAACCCCTCTCTCTCTCTCTACTCTCCCCCTACCTATCTCCGCCAGCACCACCACCTTGCCCCCCACTACCAATCGCTACTCTCTCTCTCTAATTTGGATCTAATTTGGAAGGGGGGCAAGAGAGAGAGAGAGAGAGAGAGAGAGAGAGAGAGAGAGAGAGTGGCGGTTGGTGGTGGGGGAGAAGAGAGAGGGAGGGTGAGGTGGTGGTGGTGGTGGTGGTGGAGATGGGTGGTAGAGAGAGAGAGAGGTTGTTGGTGGGGAGAGAGAGAGAGAGAAAAATAGAGAGCTGGTTGTGGTGGCGGCTACTGGTGGTGGCGCTGACTGGGGTGGCGGCGGCGGCTGGTGGTGGTGGTGGCAGCGTGGGGTGGGGTGGGGTGGGTAGGTGGGTGGGTGCGTAGGAGGGTGGTAGTGGTGAAAAAGATGATGGGGGAGAAAAAAAAAGAAAAAAGAAAAAAATATATATATGAAATGACCAAAACACCCTTACTCACACACGTGCATCTCACATGTCGCCAGCCTGGTGACGGTTTTTGATCGAAAATTATACTTAGGTTGAAACTTGCAAAAAAACGCATAGATCGGGTGGTAATCGGTAATATGAAAAAATTTGGATTGTAAAGTGCAAAAATCTGCATAGTTGGGGTTGCAAACAGTAATTATCTCTATTTTTAAAGTAGTTAGTGACGAATGTTATACATTTTTTGAAATATGTTAAACTTTTAAATTAAATGTAATTTTTTAATCAACTATTAGTTGATTATACACACTCGATGCGTGTGCAAAAACAATAATTACATATGTTAATTTAGAATATAAAAATTAAAATATTTATTGGATTTTATATATAATTATATATTTTTTAGTGTGCGAAATTAAAATAAAATACAATTTAATTACATATTCAAATTGTGAATATGAAATTAAAATATTTATTGAATTTTATACATGATTATATATTTTTAACTATTTATATTGTATTTTATTAAATTTATTATAGAAAAAAAGTTTAAAATAGAAATAAGATTATAAGATTGACAAATAAATAAGAAAGAAAAATTTAAAAGAAATGATAAAAGATGCATGGAAAAATTTATATATATTGACACAGGAGAGAGAAAGAGAAAAGAAAGAAAATGAAAATACGTTAAAAGTAGGAGAGGATAGAGAAAATTGAGAGACCAAGATAGTTATTAGACCTCCTAGACTCTTTATTAATAGTATAAATTAACATATGTTCATATTTTTGAATTCTAAATGCTATTTATTTTGGTATCAATTTAGTATTTTAATTTTTGTATCATGCTTTTCAACTAGTTATCCTTGTTAATGCACATGTTCTTAAAGTTAGAAATATAAAGTTATAATGGGTATTACAATATTTATAATTAAATAAATAAAAGATAATGGCACCATAGTATTAAAACATACAAGATTAACGGATTATAATGGTACTATAGTATTAAAAAAATAAAAAATTAGAATGAGTACCATGAAAATTTTTTAAATAAAAAATAACTTTGTATTTTTCCAATAAATGAAAAAAATGAGTATTATTGATCTAGTGGACCCAATGAAATTAAATTTTTTATTTTTTATTTTTATATTAAAAATAAAAATTTAGTTAGTTAGCATTTAGTAGACCTATATATAGTCAACTACAATAATTGTTGTATAAAAAATCTCTTGATAAATTATGTAGCAGATAACTTTTCTAATTTATCTGCATAATAAATTGCAGGTCATATAAAAATTAATATTTTAAATTAAATATTGTCCATCTAATGATTAAAATTAAAAATGACTAACGTTAGTCACTAATTTCTTCTCTATTCAAAGCAAAGTTTTGAATTCTAACTTAGTTCCCCCATCCTTCAATTTAAAAGAAAAAAAGAAAACTAAATCGCCAATTGAAAACTTACATTCTATTGCATATTGAATATTTGTTTTAAACACATAGTTCGAATGGAAGTTCAAAAAGAGTAATTTTTAACTTTTTTCTAAATTAATCTCGAAAATTAATTGCAATAAATTACTTAAATGAGTTTAAAGAGTACCGTTGAAAAGAATATTGCCGTTTTAAATACTGAAACATATATAAGTATTTAATTAAGGATATATATATATATATATATATTTAATAACCGCCGCTACTTTATCAAACAAATTGAATTGCTTTTATTTTATGTTTTTGTTTGTTAACAAAGTCAATACAGTCCAGCAACGTACGCGCAGTTTGCAGTTGAAAAAAGGGAAGGGCGTAGAAAAGTCTGCGTGCTTTTTTTTTTTTCCTATTTTCAACTACATTTCCCCCCTTCTCCTTCTCTTTCTCTTACATATGAGATAGTCAGATAGAGAGAGAGAGAGGGGGGGAGAGAGAGAATCGATTCTAAATACCTACAAATCTAAGTTCCATTGTCAAGGGGGTTTTAACATTTATCCAATTATATACTCCCATCTTTGATTTTATCTGCTTTTTCTGTCTCAGAAATCCATCAATCATTAACGTGTCCCTGCCTTTTGCAATCTGGCAGTTTCTCTTGATTTAAATTCCTCTCTTTTTAGCTCCTTTTCATTCAAATCCATTATTCTTTCTTTTCGAAGTGATCGGAAGGTTTGTTTTGCTATTCCAAGATTCGAGTTTTATGATCTCCTTGTTGACCCATTTCCTCTGTTTTCATCTTCTCTTTCCAGAGTTTCAGTTTTCTAATAGCCAAATTTTTTCGTTACCCTTCTCGAAGTTTCTTGCAATGCTGTTAACTCATTTTCAGTTTCTGTGCAATTAATACGTGTTCTTTGTTGATCATAATCCCCAAACCACATCACTAATTGCTAATTTCTTGGTGTAAAATCTTTATTGATGATTCAAGATTTTGATAAGATTTTACCTTTGATTAACTAAACAAAACAGTGTATCTTGTACCAAGTCTTTACTATAGATGAAGCTTTTAGTCCGGGTAATTGAAGCGAGAAACATACCGGCCTTGGACCCGAATGGATTTAGTGATCCATATGTAAAACTACATTTGGGAAGGCAAAGATTCAGAAGTAAAGTTGTCAAAAAGTGCTTAAACCCATCATGGTGCGAGGAATTCACTTTTAAAGTTGATGACTTGAAAGAGGAGCTTCTAATATGTGTTTTAGATGAAGACAAGTACTTCAATGATGATTTTGTTGGGCAGATCAAAGTGCCCGTCATTCAGGTTTTCGAAGCCAAAGACCAGTCCCTTGGCACTAAGTGGTATGCGCTGCAGCCTAAAAATAAGAAGGCCAAGAACAAGGACTGTGGTATGTATCTTCTTTATCTATATATTTATCGATTTAGGAACTTTTACGGGTATTGGATGCGTAATTTGACGTTTGATTAGTTGTTTATGTATGAATAATGCTTCCGGTTTAATGCCGTTCAACAACTCATCATTTTAGATGTTGAGCTAGCTTGTGATGATTGCTTAATTGGTAGTATGGAAATCTTATGTGACGACTGATATGATGGTTGACAAATTCTTTATGTTATAATAGGTGAAATTCTTCTAACAATTTGTTTCTCGCATAATAACACACTGTTTGACCTACCGATGGTCGGTGATCCTTTAATATTGCCAAGAAAGAATGCTGATATGAATGTGGACTCAGCTTCAAGGTCTTCCCCTCTAAGGGCATCTTCTCCTCTGAGGTTAGAAGAAAAGGAGGAAAAATCGCACGCACAAACATTAGCTGGTCGAATTGCACAGATTTTTAATAAGAATGTGGAATCAGCTTCTACATCAACAAGTTCTGCTGAAGCAAGTGATGCATCGGAATTAGTTGAAAGTGTGGGTGACTCAGTGGTTGTGGAGCAAAAGTCTGAAGAGCAAGATGCATCAGCTGATTTTGAAGAAACAATGAAAAGTCTCGAGATGAGGGATCAAGGAGGTGAAGCTCCAAGTAGTTTATCAGGAGGGGTAGTTCTCGACCAGTTGTATGGGATAGCGCCTCGAGAGTTGAACTCAATACTCTTTTCACCAGATTCTGAATTTTTGAAATCTTTGGCAGAAGTGCAGGGATCTACAGATTTACAAATAGGACCCTGGAAGTTTGAAAATGGAGGCGAGAGCCTAAAACGAGTGTTTTCTTACACGAAAGCTCCAAGTAAATTGATTAAAGCTTTGAAAGCGACAGAGGAGCAAACATATGTGAAAGATGATGGCAAGACTTTTGCTGTTTTATCCAGTGTGAGCACTCCAGATGCTCCATATGGGAAAACTTTTAAGGTAGAAGTGCTTTACTGCATTACTCCAGGTCCTGAGCAGCCATCAGGAGAGCAGTCTTCTCGACTGGAAGTTTCTTGGCGAGTTAACTTTTTGCAGAGCACCATGATGAAAGGTATGATTGAAGGTGGAACAAGACAAGGTATAAAAGAAAGCTTTGAACAGTATGAAAAGCTGTTATCTCAGAATGTGAAGCCCCTGGATCTTAAAGATGTAGGTTCTGAGAAAGATCAGCTTTTGGCATCTCTTCAGGTGGAGCATCAGCCTGACTGGAAATTGGCAGTTCAGTATTTCGCTAATTTTACAGTAATTTCTACCATCTTCATGGGGTTATATGTGTTCATTCATATATGGCTGGCTATGCCCAGTACAATTCAGGGTCTTGAGTTTGTTGGTTTGGACTTGCCTGATTCCATTGGTGAACTGATAGTTTGTGGAGTATTGGTTTTGCAAGGGAAACGGGTGCTGGAGTTAATGTCACGCTTTATGCAGGCCAGAGTACAGAAAGGTATCCTAATATTGTTTCAGTATTTCAACCTTACAACCAGCAATGCTATGGCCTAACTCTACCAACTTCAATTACAAGAGTACCTACCACAGTGCATTGTGTATGTGTATTCAATTTAACGTTCAAGTATTTATTTCACATACTTTAGATAACACACATTTATCTGCATAAGTATGCACGTATTTGCATTTTTGTGCATATCTATTCAGCTTCTTGTTTGGGTCAATATGATTTTATTTTATCATCCTCTTTAGATTTTGTGGTTTTAGGCCCAGCAAAGTTGGTCTATCTGTTGTAGTATTCGAACATCGTTTTATATACCTGATAAACTAATTTTTATCACCTTTTTGTATTGGTTATAGGCAGTGATCATGGAATCAAAGCACAGGGGGATGGGTGGTTGCTCACAGTTGCCTTAATTGAAGGTAGCAATTTGGCAGCTGTTGATGCAAGTGGGTTCTCCGACCCTTATGTGGTTTTTACTTGCAATGGAAAATCAAGAACTAGCTCTATCAAGTTTCAGAAATCTGACCCTCTTTGGAATGGTATACCTACTACCTTTTCTGTTTGTCATGTTTCTTGGTAGAATGGAGGATAATTGTTTAGATGGTTTCTTGCAGAAATTTTTGAATTTGATGCTATGGATGAGCCTCCATCCGTGATGGATATTGAAGTTTTTGATTTTGATGGCCCTTTTGATGAAGCTACATCTCTTGGACGAGCCGAAATAAATTTCTTGAAATCTAATATCTCAGATCTGTCAGATATCTGGATTCCTCTAAAAGGAAAGTTGGCTCAGGCATGCCAATCAAAGTTACATTTAAGAATTCTGTTGAACAATACTAAGGGTAGCAATGTTGTCCAAGATTATATAACTAAGATGGAGAAGGAGGTGGGCAAGAAGGTAAATGACCTCTTTTCAGTTAACCCCTATCTTCTGTTCATTACCTTTTCTTAAGTTGGTTAAATGATGCAAGAAATGTTTGTAGATAAGATTGCGTTCACCTCAAACAAATTCAGCATTTCAGAAACTTTTTGGGTTACCCCCTGAGGAGTTTCTCATCAATGACTTTGCTTGTCACTTGAAACGGAGAATGCCTCTCCAGGTAATTAATATTTGTTATTATTGTAATATTCATATGATCTGGTGTTGTGTGCGCGCGCGCTTTCCTGGTCATGTAGATATTTCAGTTAGTCTTTGTCAACATAATGTTGGTAACTTGTTCCATTTAGAATCTATATGGATTCTTCCTACTTTATTGTATTCACAGAATTTATAAAGACAGTCTCCAGCTTGATGGGTGTTTCTGGTGCTTGGTGCTTAAAATACTTAATTTTTCTTTGAATCATTATGTCTTGTTAACTTATTTTCTGTCTGTGGTGGCAGGGCCGTCTGTTTCTCTCAGCAAGAATAATTGGGTTCCATGCAGATCTATTTGGTCACAAGACAAAGTTTTTCTTTCTGTGGGAAGATATAGAAGACATTCAAGTGATACCTCCCACTCTATCATCAATGGGCAGTCCAATCATCATCATGACACTACGCCCAGGGAGAGGATTTGATGCACGCCATGGAGCAAGAACACAGGATGCCGAGGGCCGCCTTAAGTTTCATTTTCATTCTTTCGTGTCCTTCAATGTGGCACACAGGTAACTTCAAGCATGTCTCTGTTATTTTTGTACAAGATAGCAAGGTTTGTGCATGACTACTAGTAGTGCTGGTATTTCCATCCTCTCCTGTACGCCTCATCAGCAATTCTATCAGTCTGGTAGTCTTCTTTTTTAATCCTTTGAAGTCTTCAAGTTTCTTTTCTACGTGTGGTTCTTGTTTTCAATCTTTGAAGTCTTCTTTCTTATTCTTTTGAAAAAAGTCATTTATTTTGGGACCAAGGAATATGAAATTAATATTAACATAATATTTTTAGTAGAAGCATTTTGATCAATTAAGATTACTGACAAGTCAGATGGTAGATGAATGAAATAATCAGAGACGTGGTTTTTCTCTGTCTATATCTTACTTTTAATGCTTTTTAATTTTACAGTTATTTGCTTATTCTGACGTACTAACGATCTTATTGCGAGGTCCATCAAAACTACCCAATTTTAACTTATTTTTATGTACTCTCTAGATTTCATAAATTCCAACAGATATTGTTAGAAACTGGATGTACAGTGTGTTACAAAAATATCACAATTTCTTGTTCTGTCTAGCGTTGTTGCAGTGACAGTTTTTGAAATCTTTAGCTATACCTATTTCCGTTCGAAACAGCATACTAAATAAGAAAGCCTGGATAAAGCATTAGCACGAGGAATAATACCCATCTTTACAACAATTAAATTTGAAGTGTTATTGCAAGTAGTATTTTGCAATTCTTATATGGTGCTTCATGACCTTAAATACAGAATTTTTTAGTACATCAAAACTTGTTTGAGAAGTAGTTTTCTGTCTTTATATGTTTTGTTATTTTAGTAATGTAGGATGTCTAAGGAAAGGAGAATATCATGAAGTTCTTTTGTTTTTTGACATCATCTCCATTGCTTCGCTAAGATTCTAGAAGTTGCACACATCCAAGCAGAAGAGGAAATGTGTTGAATTTATCACCCATTGTTTGACATGGATCATTTTGGAAATGAAGAAGAAGGTCTGAAGGGTAGAATAGGAGAGGTCTTAGTACATCTGAAAGTGTGTACATGGGTTGGAGAGCATTTCTTCTTTCTTTACATATTTGGTCATGTAATCAATCTCTGGCTATAAGCTTTTGCTTGGATATTCTTTTACCTGTCTGATTGGATTTTGTATGCTGCATGCCTGTGTTTTGCTTCTAATATATAATTTCTCCAGTAATAATATTTTATTTTATTTTTTTGTGTATTTTCAGAACTATCATGGCACTCTGGAAGGCAAGAGCCTTGACTCCTGAGCAGAAGGTACAGATTGTAGAGGAAGAATCTGAAGCTAATAGTGTTCAAGCTGCTGAAGAGGAGACTGTTGCCAAAAACCTTCAAGCAGCAGATGAAGAATCTGAAGCCAAAGGCCTTCATGGTGAGGAGAATGGCTCTTTTCTGGGAGTTGAGGACGTTAACATGTCTGTCGTTTATGCTTCTGTCCTATCTCTTCCTGTGAGTAATCCTCTTCCCTCAGTTAAGTGTGTGTACTGTGGGGACTTAACATGCCATTGACTTGAAAGAGGCTTTTCATTTGTACTTCAGACGAGTTTCTTCATGGAGTTGTTTAGAGGGAGTGAGATTGACCAAAGGGTGATGGAGAGAGCTGGATGCCTCAACTATACACACAGCCCTTGGGAATCTGAAAAGCCGGACGTGTATCAGAGGCAACTTTATTACAATTTTGACAAGCGCATATCGCGTTATGGAGGAGAAGTGACCAGCACTCAGCAAAAGTCTCGCCTTTCTGGCAGAAGTGGTTGGCTCATAGAAGAAGTCATGACCCTCCATGGGATTCCACTTGGCGACTATTTCACAGTATGGGAATTGATTGCCAGCTTAACATACTTTTATAAAATATATAGGGTTAATTACAAAAGACCCCATGTGGTATGAAAATTCACGAATTCCACCATAATATATTTGGTTTTGTATTAAAAATCCCACTAGCAGTTGGGGGTTATTTGTGAGATAGAACCAAATATTAGGTGGTATTTGTAGTTTTTCATGCTATTGGGAAATTTGTGGAAATGGGCCCAACCTCAAGGGTATTTCCGTAATTAACCCTGAAATATGTCATATGGTTTTTATATTTCATTGTTGTCTGTTTTCTGATCAATATGTAGTGCGTGCTTATTGGCAGCTTCACTTAAGGTATCAGGTCGAAGATTTACCTTCAAGATCCGTAGGTTGCAGTGTTCAAGTATACTTTGGTATCGCATGGTTGAAATACACGAGATATCAAAAGAGGATCACAAAGAACATTGTGAAAAATCTGCAGGAGCGCCTCAAGGTTATGTTCGGTGTATTGGAGAAGGAATATGTTTCAGGGGCATAGACTTTCCTCCATCTCGATGCACAACCAGATTGCACCATGTTGAGTGCTGCTGGGTTCTCTTTCAGCAACTCTAATTGTGCCGCGACAAGAATGAAACCATGTCATAAAATTCGTGTTCTTGATGTGCGCAAAATCTTGGTGGTGAGGCTGGTTTGCGTACAGTTCAAATGATGACCTGACTGGCTTCTGATTGTATATAGGGTGACAAAGTTGGCTCCAATGAACGTGAGGGCACATGAAACACGATGAATTTTGGGGTTGAGGTAGTAGTAGTAGTAGTAGTTGTAGCGATGGTACAAGCATTATATACTATACCCCTTGTAATATGATTTGTATCTGAACCCCGGATATTTATTAGTTCAAATTCTTTTATTGCCATCTATAATGGCTTCAATTTTGACATCAAATGTTACAGATACTTTTCTGGGAATCAGCAGCTGGACTGTTGCCTCTTCCATAGGTGGAATATCGATATGAGTAGATAATTTCTTCTCTCTAGCAAAAACAAAAATGCTCATAAACTCCTAAAATAATTGTTTGGAGCTTATAAGCTCTAAAAAGGGTAAACTCTTCAAATTTATTTTAAACTAGTTCATAAGTTATCTAATTGTTAATAATAAAGTAATATAAATATACTTAAATTTTTTATTCCGACCATTTAAAAAAAATATTTATTGGCAACAAAATCAATGACTGTCATATGATTTTATTTTTATTATTATACTAAAAGGAACGCATAAGTTGTCAATTTTACGGAACAAATCTACATCTTATAAAAACCTTAAACATTTTATGAGTTGTTCATTTTATTTAACCAAATGCTTTGACAGCTTATCTTTAGAAGAAGGTTCGCAAGCTTATAAGCACCAAAACTATCTTGTAAGATTTCTGAGTTTTGAAACCCTTGATTAGTTTTATGCAAGTCTCAATTCACAATTTATGCAAGTCTTGTACCCGTTGATTAGTTTTTAGCATGGAGCGCAATAAGCTAGGTCCATTTCAAACTCCACTTGTATTTGTCCATGATGAGATTCCTGGAGGTCCTGAGATGGTCCTTCTCAGAGGCTCTGGGCCGAAAGCGTTTCTCTGGTGACCCGAAAACTGTAGTAAGAATAAGAACATGAGAACAGTTGTTTGTGTGATGCTAAGATTATGAAGAGAAAATCGAGTTAGACAGTCTTACCTTAACCAGTTTTTTCAGATATTCATTCTCTTTGTGAAGCTTCGACAGCTTAATTTGTATGGAATCTTCGCGGGCCTGATGAAGAAAATTAGAACAGAAAATAAAATTGGTGTTTGCCAATATTCTCTTCTTTAACCTTTGCTCATGTTCTTGGCATGTGTTATAACTCTGTTCCATGAATGACTTAGTCTAGAGCTTTTTTTCAGGTTTAAATATTCTAAATTGACACTTAGCTTTTCAAATGAACACTTCATTATGACTTGAAAAATAGCAGCAGAAAAGGATATATATATACATATATATATATATATACCTGTCTATCTTCCTGTGCTTTATTAACTGTCTCTCTGTTCTTAATTTTTGCTCTCTCAATCCGGTTAGCGGTCTCCTCTTCCGTCTCTATAACCCTTCTGTATTTCCTCTTTTCTCTCATCCTTGTCGTACCCATCTGCCCCAAGAAATTCATCCCTCCCCGAGTTCCAAAAAATCTCGTAAGTGAATCGATCGCAGTTTTACAACCATTATCACCACCAAACACACTGGCAACAATGCTATTAGCTGCTCCATCACGATTCAAGTCACCGTACTTAATATAAGCCACTTTCTCGCTGCTGCTGCTCGTTTCTATATGGGAGTTTATGGTAACAGTTTGGAGCACTGTGCCTTCATAATTTGCCTGAGGTGCGGTGAACTCGTCTCGAGTTGTCTGTGTCGTGCTAAATGAATTCTCTCTGGTGTTTTCGATGTACAAGTCGATAAGGTCTTCAAGGTTCATGGCTGCGTTACTAGAAGTCGACTGCGATATTCTCCCCCGAAATTCATTGAAATCTTGCATTAGTTGCTCTAACGGATCATCGATGATTTGTTGAACTTCTGAGTTATCTGCACTGGTTTCAATAGGCTCCATCTGGGAGATGCCCTTGATTATACACTCACACCTTGGGCATCAAAAGGAATAGAAATAGTGTAATGTCTTTACATATTAGCCTTAATAAATAATGTGTAGGTGTTACTTTGTTCAGTTGTAGCTTTATCCCTTTATTTTTGAATGCAGAGTAATGCAATAATAAAATTTTGAGTTTCTGAAACATGCACATGTATTTCTGGTTTGTTTTATGTACGGACACATGTAGTTTGTGTGCAGGGAAGGCATGTATTCGTCCAGCAAATTTTATTTTTTATTTCTGGGTTTAACACTTTGCCCTTTGGTTTATATCAGAAAATTAATAAAACAAAGAACTAAATAAAAGGATAGAGAGAGAGAGAGAGAGAGAGAGAGAGAGAGAGAGAGGCAAAAAATTGGAAATTATAATGCACTGCAATAGAAAGGGCCAGTTTTTGACCTATGATTGAATGAAAATCGAATCAGGAATTGCTACTTGGGGATTTTTTGTTTTTTTTTGGCAAGTTAAATTACATGGAGAGTAGGTAGGTGAATAGGAAATAGGAATATATTCTCCACTGGTGGTTTAAATTGTTTGAAACTGTTGTGTCAATTTAAGGTTTAAATATAACATTTTCTACAATGTTATTTCAATTGCACTTGACATTTGTGATATATGCAAATATTTATAATGATTGAGCTCAAGTTTAACATAAATATTGAATTAATCGAATAAATTGACAAGCATTGATATTATTCGTGGTTAAGAAGGATTAAAGAAGAAGCAAATAGAGGTACAAAACAGGGGAATATTTTGTTGTGTGTAATGCCGGGGGACATGGGTATCTTATATTAGAGGTGTGAGCCCACAGGGCCGATTTTTTCAGCTCAACATTGGAAATTGTGGTGGCACCAACTAAACCTGATTTACATGTTTGTAGACCCATCTCATGAAGTGGGAGACTGACTACCGCCACACACGCACACATGCATATGTGTGTATGTGTATGTGTGTGTGTGTATCTTCTGTGTATATATGATTGGACTACACAATTAAATTAAATGTTACTCTTTGTTTTTTTTTTTTAATATTTCATACGGAGTACCCGAACTAAAACATTATACAAAAATTAGCTTAGAAATTAAGCTTTTGTCAGACATAAGTGATGTCAGATCTCTATTATAGTTTCTGTTGAATGCCTTGAAAGATTGAAATATGCCATGATCATTTATATACATCCATGAGGGATGTTAGAGTTAGGGTACCAAAAAATAACAATAAATAAAAGGATCAAGAGGCAATCAATCTTTATGCTCGTTTAACATAATATGAATTAGTTAGGGGAAATATTTTATGTTCAAGCCGATATTTCAGGCAAACTAAAGCGAAAAATCAAAATGAGACCTTTAATACAACCTATCATCTACTTAATACCTATAAGTAAATGCACTGATTGTACATGCCTCTCACATGCACTGATTTCCGATCAAAATTACTGAAAATTGATAAGCAACAATTGAAATATAAGCTAGAGATTAAGGTGATTTTAAATCAAAAGATGAGCCATGCACCATTTATGACATTTGTTCAATTAATTTAGTGGTTTTATGATGACAAGTGAAGCATGCCAATGCTCGATACTGAAAGTGCAATTTAACTTGATGAGAGACGTGAATTAAATTAAGCTAAAAATGAAAGGAAAACTGTCTCCTCTACTTGTTTTGGAAGTAAATGTGTGCGTATAAGTGTGTTTATATGTTGAAGAAAAAGGCTAGCTTTAGACACCCCACCAACAATGATGAAAAAAACTTTTAACTTGAAATTATATATGTATAATGATTCATCATGTTGTCATTATGATTATCCTCATCACGGCCATCATCATCTACTACTCCTCACTTCTCATCATAGCATAGCATAGCATTAGCACGTCTTTTTTGGGTTAAGGAGACTCAGAAATAATTACAACTTTAAGCCACAAGATTGTTGCTAGCTAGCTTCCCCTCATGATTGCAATTTTGAAATACAATAATACTTCCTCAATAGTCCAAAACAAAAAAAAAACAAAAAGAGAAAAGAATTGTACATCTTAATTCTTAACTTAAATGAGGGTATATTACATATATGCTTTTAATTATATTTTAAATTTTATCTCCTTAAAAATAATAAACTATTCTTTATATTTTTTTTAAAAAGATTCGGTTTCAGCCCTCTAATGTTAAATGTTAAAATAATTGTCCCGTAAATACTAATTGAAAATAGAATATTTTATCATTAGGTTGATTGAAAGGGTAAATAAAAAAGAAAAGAAATCAAATTTAAAAGACGGATCCATAGAAATATGACGCAAAAAGTTTGGGGGGCAAATAAAGTAGTGCCAATTCGGTTGGGTTGAGTCGAGATAAATGGTTGGAAACAACGAACGAAAAGAAAAGATATATTTCAACCTAAATGCAACTTATTCGAGTTAATTATTAGTTTCGTCTCATACATTATTTTAATTTAATCTCACGCTTTAGGTCATGTTCAATTGCATCCCAAAAAATTGGGAATTTCTTCAGCTCAATCCCAAAATCATTTTGCAGTTAATTTATTTGACAAAATGGTGACACGACCGTTAAAAAAAAGGCACAAAAATCTCACGTACCACTCAAGTGATAGAAAAAGGAGGGAATTTTTGACGCCATTTCCCCACCATTCTTTGTCATAAGTCAATAGTAATTTCATGTGTTTTTTTACGCATTGGGACAATACTTGAAACTTTGGGCTATATTGGTTTCGACATGAGTTCCCAATCATATTTTGGGTGATCTATAATATTTTTTATAGATGTTCGTTCACTGCAGCTTTTTATGTGATATTTTGCATTATGCTTGCGAGCATTAATGCAAAATTTCATTGACTTATGAGACTATCAAAAAAAATTGCGAGATTTTGTATATAATCCTTTATCCGCACAAGAAATCTTGTGATTTTTTTGACTATGTTAGAAATCAATGAAATTTTGCACAAAACGTTCGCAAGCATAATGCAATGTGCTACACAAAAAAGAAGATTTCGTGGTCCTTTATCCACATGAGAAATCTTGCGATTTTTTTTACCATCTCAGAAATCAATAAAAATGTGCATAAACACTCGCACTCATAATGCAAAATGCCGCGCAAAAATTACGGCGAACAAAGTTTATAGGAGATGCTACAAACCATCCAAAATATAATTGGGAACTCGTGCAGATAAAAGATTATGAAATCTTACAATGTTTTTGACTATTTCAGAAATCAATGAAATTTGGCACAAATGCTAGCATGTATAAGATGAAGTGCCACGCAAAAAATCACGACCAATGAATATTTACAAAAGTTGCTATAAATTACCCAAAATATGATTGGAAACTCATATCGGAACCAATACAGCCTAAAGTTTCCAGTATCGTCCCAGCGTGTCAGAATCTCATGAAATTATTGTCGACTTATGACAAAAAATGTTGAGGAAATGGTGCCAAAAATTTGTGCTTTTGTTTTTTTTTTTTTTTCTTCTTTTTTGATGGCCACATCACCATTCCATCAAGGAAGTTAACGTCGAAATGTTTGTGGGACTGATATGGCGAAATTCCTCATGTTTCGGGATGCAATTAAACACGACTTAAAGCGTGAGGTTAAATTAAAATAATCAAAAACGGGTAGGACAAAATTGATAATTAAATCAACTTGAACTCAAGTTTGAGCTTAGGAAGAAAAAAAAAAGGCCAAACCTCAATTTGACTTGAGTTGTTTGCATTCTTAGTGTGATCCTAATAATAATAATAATAATCACTATGTTACTGCAACCTGCACCTATGAAGTAGTGGTATTTGCATTTTTATTTAAATTACTTCACTTATTATTTATCATTCATTATATATAAAGTATAAAATCAAGATGACACACGTACATTATAAAAAGAATAGAGGAAAAAATCAAAATTTTATTGTGTTTCCAAATTAGCACATGTATTTAATTATATTTACCTTCTTATTTAATAGATATAGATAAGTATTGATCACTTTTTTATTTATGAATATCAAAAAGTCAATACATTCCATATATAATAAAAACACAGACATTTGTTGATTTTTCTTTCCATTAGAGATATTTTTTTATTTTATTAATTGATTTTCCTTTCCTTCTTCATTAATTGTCAAACAATCAAAATGATTATTTTCTTAAGAGATATCTTTTTCTTTCTTTCTTCATTTTTTTAAAAAAATTGTAGGTCAAATCTTTTTTATATGTTGAGTAAATAATTTGAGGATATATTCCGAATTTAGATTTAATTTTTAGCAAGCGTATTTATTATTAAAATTACTTCACTTATTAAACACATTGAGTTAAATCCAAAAAAATACTCAATATTTATTTACTTTTGGATATCCATAAATAAAAAACTAATCAATTTTTATTATGAATGTAGTTAATTGCATACATAAACTTGGAAACCCAATAAAATCTAATCTTTTTTCTCTATTCTTTTTATTCACAATTTATAATTCATTTTTTAAAGATTCATGCCTCCTCCTACCCTCTCGCTCTATTTCATTGTCCATCATTGAATAATCTCATATATCTCTCTATGGAGAAGCGTCCCCTAGCCACCGACCACCTATCATTTGCCATCTTCATTCGCTGGAATACTCAACGGTAGTGGTGGCAAAATGAATTAGGAACTGCGGGTCGAACTCAACTGACCTAGTTTTGGATTGGGTTGTATCTCATTTGGTTGATGTTGATATTGGGTAGTAGATGGATTGATGATGAGTTGATTACGCGTTAATCACGGATTGTAAATGGGTTATCCCATAAACAAAAATATATATATATATATATATATATATTATCTATTTTCAATTTATTTTAGTATTTTAAAACCATTTAAAGAGAATAGGAACTAATAATTTAGATTTTTTTTTGCCTTGATTAAACATACAATAATCATACATTGAACCGTTTAAGAACCATATCAAATCCATTTACAACCCACTTCCAAACCATTGTCAACCCCTCCACAATCTAACCCATCTGCAATCCACTTTTTGAAATCCATCTTCAACCCAACCCATTATGACCCAACCCAAACCCAACACAATCCCGTCCAATTGTTACCTCTACCCAACGGTTTAAGTAAGTCCTATTTTTTTCGACAATGTTTTGAAGCTTTTTATTTTTTTTTTAATTTTTTTTAAGAGTGTGTATGTGTACGAGTAAGTTTCAATTTTTCATACTTGTGTTTTCTATATTAATTTGTATGTGGTCAATTTGTTCTATGTCTAATTATTAATGCTTTCTATTAGTCGATTTTTTTCTTTCTCTATTTTGAAAGTTTGAATCTTGCTTATTGTCTCATTTAATATATATTCATCAAAAATTCATCGTGCACAAGTGTAATAGTACTACTATTATATAATACCATTTTAATTACTATTTTGGGCCTCTTAATTTTTTTGACCTGTCACATTTTCTTTTTCACTCTCTCCCCTGTACCCACCAACCTCCGCCACACTTCTTTCTTTTCTTTTCTTTTGAACTTTTTCAATTTCTCTCCTCTTTTCACTATATTCTCTGTTATGTCATATTATTAAATAATTTTTAGGGCAAATTACATCTATCTTTCTTGAGGTTTGGTAAAATTACAATTTAACTTATAATTTTTTATAAATTACAATAAACCCCCTGTGGTATATTCCGTCTAACAATTTACCCCAACCGTTTATGACCGTTAGGGTTCTGTTAGTTTTTGTATGTAAAGTTCCGATAGTACCCTTGAGGGATTTTTTTTGTAATATATATAAAATATTTGGGGTTGTATGTTATGTATTACATCTTTGTGGGGCTAAAAGTAAAAATATTGAAAAAATTGCTCTGTTTTCCGACAAGTTTTTCGATGAACTTGAAGCGGGTCTTAAACTTTTCGACATGGGAAACACGTTGGTGAGGTCAATTGTGGGCTAGAGTAGGTTTTATACATTTTTCGTTTATCACTTGTAATTATTATATATCACAGGGGGTTATTATAATATATACAAAAAAATATGGGTTAAATTGTAATTTCACCAAACCGCAGGGGAGGTAGATGTAATTTGCCCTATTTAATATCAGCAAAAAATAAAGGGCAAAATGGACTTTATACACTTTCCGTCCATCACTTGTAATTATTTCATACCACCGGGGGTTTATTGTAATTTACAAAAAATCGTGGGTTAAATTGTAATTTCGTCAAACCTCAGGGGAGGTAGATGTAATTCGCCCTAATTTTTAACTCTTTTATGTAATTATCCTTCAATCGTATAATTGTATTTTATTTTAATGTTTCTTAAAAATATTCACTTTGCTTAAATTTAATAAATACTAAACAATTAGTCATATATAAATTTCATAAACATTTATAATTTAATTTATTTAAAATATTGATGTGAGTCTTTTTTCTCGTCAATCAAACAAGCTAACTGGAGGACCTAGTCGGACGAGCTCTTCGAGGGTAACTTGGGAGTATTCCTGCATGCACAAGATATCGAGCAAACGTTAACTAGTTGGGATTGGTTTCAATTAAAACCCTCTCATATTTAAATCAAATATATAAAGGAATATCGACAAGAAAAATATCAGTGGTTTGAGCAAGTTTATGTGTGCTTACCTATCTTAATAAATAAGGGGTATTTATAGTGAATTCATCTCAATCTTAAGGGTGCTATGAATGGGCTTATTTACTTAAACAACCCCTACATTTCATAGCCAATTATGATCTCATATAGCCATATGGGTCGATCAACCAAGCTAGTAGTTTGACATGTCTCTTGGTGATTGCATTAATGGAGAGGAGATGTCAATATGACTAATGAAAAGTTAACCTGCAAGTGCATTTAATGCTAGTATGAATTAACTAGATAAGATCATATATTTTGCTAGCGTGATCACTAATTCGATGAGAGTGATGATGACCCCTCGAAACAGGATTCGAGCGACTATCCTACTGATGTGTAGTAGGTTTGGCTCGTCCAAATATCATCCCCTCAAGAATGCGGTTGACCAAGTCGAGGGGTGCTAGTTGAGAGATCAATCGGTCTCCATGGGATCCTCTCGATCAAGTGATAATCCAAGTGAAACAATCATGTGGTGGCTCTGAAATATGTCATATCAAATACAAAATATATAGTTATATATATATATATAGTTTTATACGCGCATTGAATGTGCTCACTCTACGTTTAAGCGCTGTAGTATAAAGCGTGACAGAGAGGATCAAACAGTGGTGGTTGGCTGGCCTCCAAAACCACCAACACGCATAGGCCAAGCCCGCATCTAATCTCCCCACCTCACGATCCCACCGGTTCAATCGAGATATTGCGAATCAGACGGCAGCCGACAAGACACGTGGCCGACAGGGAATACAATAAGGAAAGCCAAGACTAAACTGGAGTAGTGGGGAGAAGTATGATGAGAAAGTGGTCACAGGATCTTTCGACGTGGGCCCACTTTCTTCTTAAACCTTTTTTCTCAACAAATGCTACTACTATCCCCACTAACCCCCCACTTGCTCTGCATTGCACTTGCATGCCAAAGAAAATATTTCACTATCGCACGTAAATTTAATTAATAACTAGGATACAATTATATATATAACAGTGCGTTTTGTGCTTTGATGGAGTTGGAAATTTTTATTTGGATTTTTGTAAAATGTTAAAAGTAGTTCTATGATTTTGGGGGAGATGGCACAAAATTTTAAAAAAATGTACATAAATTTTGATTTGATATAAATTTGAGGGGGTGAGCAACTGCCCCTTCCAACCCTTTAACTCTATCCTTGATTGTATGCGTCTATATTTGAGTGGCAAAGGTGGGATAGTTCTATGATTTTTGGGGAGAGGGCACCAAATTTAAAAAATTTTAAAAAATGCATATAAATTTTGATTCAATATAAATTTGAGAGGGGCAACTGTCCCCTCCAACCTCCCCTAACCCCGTCCCTTATTTTATGTTTCTATATTTGAGTGGCAAGGGTGCTTAAAAATAAGCTCATTGTTTTTCAAAAACTGATGATCATACATCTTTTGCCTTGTATATATATCTTTTTCAATTCAAATCAATTTTATATTTCAATTAGTATTTTATTTTCTTTCCCGTATTGTTATATAAGCTAACACATGAGATATTTACAATATTTGACGTGTATTTATGAAACAAAATATAAGATAAAACGGACAAATGATTTAAAATTTCTTTTTTTTTTCTTTTTTCTTTTTAATATTCAAATAGCTTATGATTCGATTGCAGTATTTCTTTGAAACACGCATGTTTTTCTTGTAAATATACATTAATTACTATGTTGACTAGGAGCACATTTTGTGCAATTTTTTCTCTCATATGTGCCCAATATTATGGTAGGGTTTGTTCTTTCTGTACTAAACTGGCCCGCCCCCATAACCAATTCTGTAGCTACCCTCTTTTATTTGCACACATGCATAATCAATTAGTCTCTTATTAATTTCACAAACATGGATGATTGCATATGGAGTTCAGATCACGGTGTCATGTATATCGGTTATATATGATCACCAATGGCTTCATCAACTCATTAGTGGCCAAATGGAGTTCAAAGTGTGATTTTGGAGCTGCTTATAACCCTAGTTTCTGCTCAATTTTCCTTGTAAGTTTTTATAAATTGTTATTTAATCAGCACGATCATCTATATATATCACCATGATGCAAATCATAAACTATGAATATATGTGTGCGTGCGTGTGTGTGTGTGTGAATATGCTGACACTTGTCACTTCTGAAGGCCCATTTTCATGATATATATATATATATATATGTATGTATATCTTCCAAACGAATAAAAGCTGATGCCACTTTATATCTTTATGTTGTGTTGTGCCATAGTTGCTCGATAATCAGAAAAAGGAAGAATGGTGAACAAACTTTATTGTGGACTTTATGGTGCAACTCCAATAGGGGATGGACAACGGGAAATTAATTTCAAAAACTTACACTGGAAAAATTTTTAAGTATCCTTGTGAATTTTGAAAAGGATCATATCCAAATTTAGCTAAACTACCACATATACATAAGGCCATTGGAACATGGTGCTTTTCTTTGCTTCACAATTTTCACATATCATTTGCTTATCGCACATTGTGATCGATTTGTGGAATCCAAATGTCCAGTGATTTTAAGTGCCTATCTTCTCCATATGTTTTCCTTGTTTCAGAAAGAAAATAAAAAAATCAACACCTAGCTAGTTTCTTTTTCCTTTTTTGATGTTAAGAAAGAAATCTGATTTTCCACCACGCAATCTATTATTCCAAAAGCAATGGTCTTTAAGCAAGATTCCAAGTACCAACATATATATATATATATATATATATAGAGAGAGAGAGAGAGAGAGTGAAAGTTATGAACTTCTCCACCGTTGAAGATTAGATACTAATACTATGTGTAGCTATAAGCGCGTTGCATTTCGATCTTTCCTAAAAAATGCGCATGCTTGCTGTGAGTTTAATCCAGTGAAAATAAGAATCCTTAAAAAGTCTCTTAACTCTTTCAATTTATGGCTATTCTATTTTCTCCATTCTTCCCCAATTTTTTGCGCTAGCTAATGCATGATATTGACTCTATTCTTTTGCAAATTCTTAGTTTCTCGCTAGCTAGCTATTCATCGATGTTGAAACTTAAGGTAGGAATAAGAAGGTGGGAAAACCAAAGCCATTCTCCTAGTACGTATAATCAACAAAGATCTTTAACATTATGTTTGGTTCTAGGATTTTAGGAGGGGAAGGAAAAGTATTTTTTAATGTTTGGTTACTAGGAAAAAAGAAAAGAAAATGGAAAGAAAATATAACATAAATTGAGAAAAAATATTTTCCGTGAGGAAAATGAAGGAAAAACTTGTTTTCTAATCTTATGTTACTATCTCCAACACTCTCACTTTTCAAGCTCTCACCTCATTTTTGTTGCTCAAACTAATTAATTGTTTGGATATATTGCATGCAAATCTTTTTATTTTTTTATACAATTAATTGATTGTTTGGATTTTTTACAAGTGTGTTTTTATATTTTTCCTTTAATTTACAATAATAACCAAACAAAATGAAGCTAATTCTCTAGAAAAATCATTTTCCTTCTTATTTTCTTTAACAACCAAACAAGATAGAAAATTTTAAAATTTTTGCAATTTCTTTTCCTTTCCTTTCCTTAACATTTTCCTTCCTAAAATCTTAGAATCAAACAAAGCCTAAAGCTTTTGTAGCCCGGAAAAAAAGAGCTTCTTTACATTTTTTCTTCAGTAGGATATATCTTTCCTTGTCTGCATATGTATATAGACCAAACGTAGACAATATGGTTTCTTGTTAATGATCATTAAAGGACATATAGCTAGTTGAGGCACAGTTGTGGTTTATACGTAAAGTGAGTTTTTAATTCTTGCATAGCTAGCAGCCCTTGTGCACTGATTTTCCTCAAACTTATCTTCTTGATTCTTCGGAACTATTAGCATCGCTTCGTTAATATCTGATAGCACAGCAGATTATTATTCAAATGACCTTATAATTTTATAAATTAGCAGTCCTTACCTTCCCAAACCTTATTGTTGATCACGTCGCAGGCTAAGATCTGATCAGTTTGAATCATATGGGAAACCCTTGTCCACTTTTCTTTCCTTTTTCTTCCAAAAATCACCTATGCCTAGAAAGATTTTTGACTTGGAATTGATCAATCTGCAGGTAGGATTATTCATACCGTTAATCTTTGGAGTTGAATATTAATCTTTAAGTTACCCCAGAAGGAAATAGTCTTGGAACTATTTAAGTCCATTTTTCGTTTTCTCTTTTGATTCTCTATTAGATATGCAACCTTAGATCATAATCTTTTTTATTTACTTATTTTTTTTCATTTTTTTTGGAGAACGATCAATAGGTGGAGGTAAGTCCAATTTCTATGAATTGTGGACTGAACATTTCTATTTCTTTGGAAAAGCACATTCTTCTTAAAAATGAAGTTTATGAAACTTGGGACCCGGCCAGACACCTTCTACACAGAGGAGGCCACCAGGTACATACATGCACGCCAACTTTAGCAACTTTACCTAATTCGTATTGGGAAATAATAAATCAGCTGATTTGATGCTAATCTCTCTTTAAAATTTTCAGGACGGTGATATCCGATTTACCAAGTGACATCACCATTCGGATAAACAACGTCACTTATCTTCTCCATAAGGTAAATGTCATAACCAGAAAAAACTAATTTAAGGAACATCACAATTAGCTCACATGTTTGATTGTGTCGTGCCTAGCTACAGTATCCTCTTGTTCCGAAATGCGGCTTATTACAACGGCTTTTGTCTGAGTCCAATGATTCCATCAATGTCACGGTGGACCTTGACGACATTCCAGGAGGAGAGGAGGCTTTTGAGCTGTGCGCCAAGTTTTGCTATGGGATCACAATCAACCTCAGCGCCCACAATTTCGTGTCTGCCTTTTGTGCTGCCAAGTTCCTCAAAATGACTGAAGCAGTTGAAAATGGAAACTTTGTCATGAAATTGGAGGCCTTCTTCTCGTCATGCATTCTACAAGGTTGGAAGGACTCAATTGTGACTCTGCAGCAGACTGAGAGAGTTTATGAGTGGTCTGAAAATCTTGGTATTGTCAGAAGATGCATTGAATCAATCGTTGACAAGATATTGACACCTCCAACAAATGTATGTAGATGTATCATTTTTCTGTAGCATCAGTTAGGGTTAATTACGGATAATCTCCTGAGATATGGTCCGTTTTTCCAAACCCTCCCTGTGGTATGAAAATTACAAATACCTCCGTAATGTTTGGTTTCATATTACAAATTCCACCCTCATTTTGGGGTATCTGTAATACATACCAAGCATGAGCGGGGTATTCATAATTTTTCATATCACGGTGGATTTTGTGAAAACGGGTATAACCTCAGGGATTTTTTTGTATTTAACCCTATTAATCAATCATATAATGCCAAAAAATTTGATATAGATAAAATCCCTCTTCAGGTTACATGGTCTTATACATATACCAGACCAGGATATGAAAAGAAGCGCCACCAAACGGTGCCAAAGGACTGGTGGACAGAGGATATATCGCTTCTTGACATAGACATGTTCAGATACATAGTTTCTGCAATTAAGTCGACGAATATGCTGCAGCCACAGCTGATCGGTGAGGCATTGCATGTCTACGCGAGCCAATGGCTGCCAGCAGACATCACAGAGAGTAGTAGGCCCAATGAGGGTTCAACTTCAAAGATAGAAGATTCTTTAGCTAAAGGACAGAAAATTCTTGAGACAATAGTGAGCCTGATTCCAGCAGATAAAGGGTCCGTTTCGATTAAATTCTTGCTGAGACTCCTCAGCATAACGAATTTTCTAGCAGTGTCTCCCGTAACAAAAGCAGAACTTTTGAGGCTTTCAGGTTTGCAACTGGAGGAGGCAACTTTGAATGATCTGCTGCTTCCAGTGGTAGCTCAATCGCCTGATGATCGAACATATGATGTTGATCTGGTTAAGGCGGTTTTGGAGAGTTTCCTGAGGCAATGGAGAAGACAAGCTCATGCAGATGATAGCCAATCACGAAGGTCCTTATGTAAGATTGGAAAACTTTATGATTCTTACCTGCAAGTGGTTGCAAGGGATGCAGACGTGTGTGTTCAAAAAGTGGCAGCTCTCGCTGAAACTCTGCCAGGAATTGCACGCCCGAATCATGATGATCTCTACATGGCAATCAACATTTATCTCAAGGTATGGTGTGTAATGTAATATAGACAATCTGCATGCAAAAGTTTATGTTTTATGAGTTCATTTATGCTTATTATGCCGTCTAAAACAGGAGCACCCTGATCTGAGCAAAATGGATAAGAAACAGCTCTGCCGGATTTTGGACTGCCGAAAATTGTCCCCAGAAATACGCGCCCATGCTGTGAGGAACGAGCGTTTGCCACTGAGAACAGTCGTGCAAGTTCTCTTCTTTGAACAAGAAAAGAGCAACTCAACAACAAATAAGAAGCATGTATCCGCAGGGCAACAACACTCAGTTATCAGAGATGACTTGAGTAAATTAAAATTGAGTGCAGAGGAGCTGTCACACAAAGCCAAAGGTAATAGAGCTTCAGCGTCTGGCACCAGTGGAGTTCACAAAAAAACGAGGATATCCGATGATCATAAGCCGGTACTGATTGCAGAACCAAGCTTTAAAATAAGACAAGTTACAGGACTAGAAATGGAGAAAAAGAAGGGAAATCAAAGATGAGGGTATTTCCAGATTCCGTATCAGTTCAATTCTTGGGAGAAAGCTCACAAGATTACACACAATTCGCTTCCATTATTAGAGGAGTGAATTTGTGCGATATGCGACACACATGGAAATGATATTGTTTATATGTATGAAGTTATTCATTGTTCTGTTAATGTTCCCTGTGAATGTAATTTTCCAAAAAGTTGCTCTCAGCATGATTCAATCAATTAATGAATTCCTGCAACAGATCATCTTAATCCACGAACTTGGCAAAACTATGGATACGTATGATTTGAACAAAACAATTATTTGAAGATTACAGCACTCCTTGGTCACTAAATAAACTGTACACTGCATGTTACAAGCACAAACAGCATTTTGAGGCTCGTGACTTTATACAGAAGTTGTAAATCTGGCCACCACCAGGAAGATGCCTATTTATGTACAAAAAGAAAGTACACGCATCTAATTATCTCTCTCTTGGTACTTCCTCGTAAAAAACAGGTGCTTGTGGGAACCTCCAGAAGTTCATTATCTATGCACTTCGAGTCAGCTACATCTCCAACATCACTTTAGTTCCCTTGCTCTGTATATATTTCAAGGCATTACAGTACAGCATATCTTACCAAGGAAACCTTGGAAGTTGTACATTCATTGGCTTCTTCTGGCAGTCAATGGATCATAATCATATGGATCGCCAGCTTTCACAAAACGTCCCTTCACACGCTTCCTAACATCAGCTCTTGCCTTGCGTGAAGCGTACCTTATTTTGTGATTAAACCTGTTAACAAGTGCATGTCAATATTTTTTCAGCTTCAGAGTAAGAGATCTGCCAGTCCATAGGGGTAAGGAGAAAGCTTCGATAATAAATGGGGTTACAGTTTAATATGGGTAGAGAGAATAAATTATCAAACGTCTGAAGCATGCTATGATAAGCAACTTAAAATGTGCATCTAGACTACTTGATCAGATTGATTTCCATTCCCATACCATAAAAAAGGAAGATTGAAAACTTTTCAAGCAACTATACTCACTTGCGTGACTTCCTTTTCTCTTTATAACGCAACACTGCACAATCCCTGATAGCTGATGACAACTGATTATCATGAAACGGAATATTGTGTGGATGTTCCTCAGTCATAACCATTGAAAATCCTCCACACTCTGGGTAATCTCCAATGCTACACTCACCAGTCATGACTGGGAAGGAAGGCGAGAGAATAGATTGTGCTGTTTCTGGAAAGCAAATGTCCAGGTCAGAATCACAGCTTAAAATGGAGTCAGCAGATGCTGGATTGCTGCATGCCTCCTGCATTGTTTCACTCTTTGAGCTCAAACCCTGCACGTTTTGGAAAGAACTTTGTTTTAGAACTTTATTTTGAAGGATTCTTAAGATCAAGCTTTTGCTATGTCAAGAGATTCGTGAGATTGTATAACCCACTTGATGTGTGAAAATAAGTACCAATATATTGTCAAGATCAATATCATGATTCATGGCATGCTATATGATGTGATTCCTTTATCTAGCCTGAAAGATGGTACAGTGAAGTATATGTTGTTGTGTGTTACATTGTCTACAAGACACCCGCTTCATACAACACAAATGCATCACTAAAAAATCTCTACCAAAAATAAACTACATCCTAGACCACATAATTTATCACATGTTTTCATTTCACTTCCCCTCAAGCTGGAGAATGTATCCCCTCAAGTTGGAGAATATATGTCACATGCTCCAAGCTTGTTACAAAGAAATCTCACTCTAGCTCCATTGAAGTCAGCCATTTGATCATTTGATGGTACATGAGAGGTACTTCTGATATTCTGTAATGTCTTCTCACATACAAAATGACAAAATCCACCTACTGTATAAACTCACCCTAATACCCCCCAAATTCAACAAAATAAAGCTGGACAATATTTTGTCCATACCCTAATTAAAGCAAAAATCGAAAAGGAAAAGCATATTAATCATAAAGCTGAATTTCAGAAGATAGCATCAGTCTCCTCGAGTCCAAGATATTGAATGTGAACAAGTGAGCAAAGCAAGAAAGCTAAGTCGAATTGAAACGTAAGAAATCGTGAGGCAGACCTTTGCCATGTCTACACACTTGCATTCATTGCCATTCGAATTTCCAACTTCAAACAAGCTATCAATATCACCATTCTCGAAAAATTGCTGTGGCTCATCAAGAGATTCATCAAATACCGCTTCATAGTTTTCCATACTCAAGTCAATATCTGAGATATTGAAGTCCTGGTATTGAGTATCACGAAATGATCCGGGATAACATGCCTACATTAATTATGAACACAAACTATTTCACTCCATGTTATGAATATTTCAGTTTGAAACTAACTGGAAAATTGAAAATAATAATAATAATAATAATAATAACAGAAAAACTGTGGGAGTTGAAGAAAGATGCCAATAAACATGTGCACATGGCTATCAATCATGACAAATGTAACTGTAGTCTTTGACTTGATTCTGCCGGTGCATTCTATTAGTGCACATGCAGAATTTTTGATTGATTACAGATTATAAGAGAATTAGGGAATAAATAAGGAAACCATACTCTTTTAAAATCGTGGGCAAGGAGTGCACTTTGGGGTAATTATTTACTATATTTATTGGCATTGCAAATAGAAGGAAACTTACAGTTAGGAATGAGGAGCTCCTTAGCATGTATGATGCAACCACTATATCATCAAATCTAAGTTTTAATGATTAAAGCATTAAGCAGCATACACTTCAATCAGGGTAGTATGCTGAATACAGATGCCCTGGATGCTTGAAGGACACCAGTTCTTTGCCAGTTATTATTTTTTAATGCAAGTAGCTTGCATTGGTTAAGCCACTGGTTCCACAGTTACAAAATGTGATCCGGTGGCACTTTCTATTAAATTTCTCGTCAGATAAAAGATATTGTGAAATTAAAGGAAGGCAGAAGTCAGACTCAAATTTAAGCAAGGTTAGTAACATACCTTCTTGGCATTTGTCCCCAAGTCAACCAACAGCAACAGCCAAAAGAGCATAAATGCAGGGGAATTGGACCTATTATAGGATAAGTTCAGACTAGAAGATCTCTCTTTCACAAATTAGAAGCAAAGGAAAGTAATACTACCGATCCATTTAAATAAAGAAAAGAAAAGAATATTTAATAAACCAAAGATTGTTGATTAAAGAAATTGGTAAACTGACTGGAGGAAACTTGAAAAGTCTTCTTCCAAGACTTACACAAGAAGAAAGAAGTAGTTCAGAAATTTCTGAAGAGTTCAAGATCTATTTCCTTAGATGAGAAAATCAAAAATAGTTTTCATTTGGATATTACATTGAAGGAAAATTGAAAAGGAAGGGCGTCAAATTTTTAGCTGTAATCTATAATCCACTCAAGCCTGATTAATAGTATAACAATCAGTTGGTGAAACTAGCGGAATGAGGGACCTCTTCCCCTACAATGCTGTTGGTGTGCTGAACAAAAGCTCCCACTTGTGTTCCTGATGTGTTCAAGTTGGAAGTTAATTATCAAGATACCAGATAAAAAATTACCTTCTCATTGATACCATTTAAGGATCCACTTTCATAAAATTGCTCAACATCAGAAGCTAATGTATCCATAGCAGCATCTTGTCTACTATAATCAATTGGCAGCAATTGATATTGAGAGAGGCTTTCATCTCCCTCTTCAAGAATCACTGAACCTGCTTCAGGATTACAACTTGACTGATCAACAGAAAAGAAGGAGGACCAAATCCTTGAAAACTCATCTGCAGAAGGACATCCAGAATACGAATTGATTGTCTGCCTTTTGTGATCCAAAGCTGAAGCTGGGGCATCATGTCCAGACCAGTTGCAGTTTTGGCAAAGTGAGATCTTCTCTTCAGTGCACCTTACAACTGCAGGCTGACAATGGCATCGTTCACAGACAAGGGTCCTCAAATGGCGCTTTGAAAGAGCATTCGCAGAATGAACATTGCGATCACAGGATAAACATAAGCAAGCAGCATCAGACCGACAATAGACCATGGATCTTTGCTCCGCACAGAAATCACATAAGCGGCCCATTTTCCTTTACCTGTGCAACTCTCAACTCTGCAAGCATGTGCAGAGGCAGTAATTAGTAACTGAAATTTCTGTTATTTATCAAACTCATATTCCATAAAACCTTGTCACACAGCTCGAAATTCAATCCTTAAAAATCTCAAAAATTTTAGATCTTTACAAGATCATATCACAAAAATCAAAACTTTCAATAGATCGTGTGCAATTTACTTGGATTTTTACATATACAATAGTCGAGAAAACCATTTATCAAGAGTGAGCAAGAAAATAAGAACAAAATAAAGAAGGCAAAATCAAAATAGAACCAAAGTTGACTATCATCATAATCTACAGGAACAAATCTTAAATGGCAAGAAGAGTTCTGAGTTGCTAAAAAGCAAATCAATAACAAAATATACATACTAAAAATCATTTTCCTGCGCAACTACTAATACCATCGGAAGGTATCCAGCAATAACAAGCAATAAAACTTCAATTTGACCGTGTTTTGCTCATCATGTAAAATATACAATCGAAAACCTTGCACAAAAATCTATTTCTGGCCATCCATAACAACAGAAACGCCAACACAAAAACAAAAAATAGAACAGCAAAACCAGTTGAACTATCCACCACAACTCAACAATAATCTTCGCAAAAACTCAAAATTACCTGTATCTGCGACGTCTTTTGATACCAAAAATTGCTGCGAAACAGAACAAGAGATCCGTGGTATATATGTGTAATTAAGAACGGTAAGTCAACTGCGGAGATGGGGTTTCTGAGGAGGATGACGAGAAGCGGAGGATGTGTGCGTGAGTGTGCGAGTGTGCGTGAGTGTGTGTGTGTGTGTGTGTGTGTGTGGTGTTTTGGGGATAAAGATATACTCTGTTGCGTTCGGCAATCTAGAACCAAATGCCCACCATGGTGCCTAATGAGTAGATGCGGGAATTAATTATAAATCTCGCTTTTTTGCACTTTTTAATATTTTATTATTTCCGAAGATGTCACTTTTTGGCCTTTTTGTATAAAACTCTTATCCACTGCAGCAGTGTCCGGACGGGAGAGCAGGGTTTTTGTTTACTATTCTAACTTTAGACGTAAAATATCTTATCAAAAAAAAATATTGTTTTTTTTTTATCATTATGCAACAAGGGGGAAAATATTTTTGTTTCTGAAAAAAAAAAAAATACGTTAGTTAATCATCGTCACCACCAAAATATTGTTCCGCGTCGGATGGCAGTGGGGTCTGTTGTGTATGAAAAATGGTGGAAGAGGATAAATTACTTGTAAACTAAGTAAATTTCTTGGTTTCATCCAATGTAAAATAAGAAAAAATATCATCACAAGTCCTTCAATCGATGGACTTGGAACTGGGTATATAGTTATTGACTTATTGTTCCTCAAACGGTATAGTCTGGCAATGCCTAAATCCGGAAATTTTTATTAAAATAATATGATTTTATATAATTTTTATCATTCTATCCTAAAATGGAAAAAAGGTACTCGTTTAATCATAATTCGTACTCACTGTATACACGGTATATATTTTTTTAATCAATAAATAATAACTCGTCTATATTGTGTACGACTTATTGTTCATATATTATTTTTTTCTATGTGAACAGTAACTTGTACCCACCAAAAGTCCCACTATTTGTTTCTCGCGCATTATTTTTTTTCAATCAAACTATTCTTAGTATTCCTTTCTCAATAAAATATATATTCTCTAAATCTATCTCTTTCATAAAAAACATATTCCATTATCATACTACCTAATAATTTATGTGGGTAATTTGAATGATGTAACTTTTTTAATTAAATAATAAAAAAAATTCTTAAAGATCCATTACAATGACTTAATTAAAAAAAATTCATTACAATGACTTAACTACAATGTCTTGATAGTCCGGCTTGGTCTTTTTGCCTTTTATGTTGTTGTCTTGCTCGTATTTGAGACCAATCCATCTCACTGTATATGAGAGTTGTGGTATCACGACCTTGCCTTCTTTTAGCCCGTAATTCAGGGTTATGAACTAAATCAAATGATTTGGCCAATAATCCTTACCTAAAATTGGAACAAACTTATCCATGTAAATGTTCGAATAATGATCAATTTCAAAATACCATGATACATATCTAGATGGAAATTGCCCGAAATGATTCGCTACTTAAATAGCATGTAAACCAGGTATCCCGAACTTTCGCCATTTCCTACACAAGCATTCTCTACTGCTCAACTTTACTACATATCTTGTATTGCCACGACTTGTGTGTAAAGACGTCAAGACATTGGTTGACTGGTTTCCCCAATCAACTTTGTTGACCAGATGTCGTCCAGAATTTTTTTACCTCTTCCTCATACATCCTAAATGCATAGCCCGTCCAAGCCTTATTATCTTCCCTCATCTTGTTACCTTGTGTATGTTGTTTTATAAAAAACTGAGCACACTGGACAAATGTTAGCTCTA
This sequence comes from Petrea volubilis, assembly GCA_026212405.1. Lineage (NCBI taxonomy): Eukaryota > Viridiplantae > Streptophyta > Magnoliopsida > Lamiales > Verbenaceae > Petrea > Petrea volubilis. The sequence goes on from CM047870.1 coordinate 7,673,107, forward strand.
CCAATGTTGTAATCGAAAGATGACGCCCCCTAGCAACACGCTATTGATACATTCAGACATGTTTGTTGTCATGATTCCACAACATTTCCCATCATCAAAAGTTGTCGTCTATTTCTCTCGATCAATGCCGTCTAGATAGGTGAATGCCCCTAAATTAATACTCTTTATTTCCTCTGTTAGTTGCTTAAATGTTCTAATTTCTTGAGCACTACCAGCTTGATATGCTAGATCCTTCACTTGGACATTTTTAATCTTTGATTAAGGTTGGAGTAGACATAGCTCAAACAGAATTGATGGTATCCTAGTGGCTCCGTGAACTCACTACTATGCCTAGCAGCACCTATAATAGTACGGCATCTGTCAAAAATGAGACAAACTCTTCTATTTTCTCGAACGAAGTTTCTGTTCAAAAGACCTAAAAACCAAGACCAAGATTCAAGATTCTCGTCGTCCACTAATGCAAATGCAAGTGGCAGATCTGTTGATTTGCATCCATGGTCGTAGCAACCAACAACTTGTGTTTGTACTTGTTATACAGATGTGTTCCGTCAACACAAACAACCGGGCGATAGTGTTGAAATTCATCAATACACGGCTTGAATTCCCAAAAGACATAATATATCATCTGCTTTCCAAGAATGCACGAACCATATGGGTGGTGGACCCATTCAACAACTGTACCTGCACAAGAAAATTAACAACAATGGATATTGTTCGTCTCATAGCCAAAATTCAACAATAAAAGACAATTTCATTTATAATTATATCTGGGTTCCACTTTTGCAATACTGCAATATACCTTGGAAGCTTAGCAACTGAAGTATCCAACGTTCTATATACGATCTTGCGAGTGCGTTGTAGACCATGATACGCTTTGGCGTAAGAAATTTCATAACCATATTCATCCTTCACCAATTGTTTAACATTTTTTATCCCATACTCATAGTCCTTCCGAACATAATCCAATAATATGCTAGCTGTAAAGCCTCTATCCAAATTTGCATGGTCAAAATCAATACCTGGAATAAGGCATGTATGGTTATCTTTATATACATTAATCCACCAATATCCCTTACTCTTTTTAAGAGATGCTCGAAGCTCAAAAGAGCATCTAGTTTCAACTCCATGTTTGCATGCCACTTTCCAAAAATTTGGCTTGCTTAGACAAACATAGTACTCTCTCTTAGCCCAATGCACATGATATTCCTTAATAGCAGCTATTAAATGCGCCTTGTTCTTAAACACCACACCTAATGAGAGATTTCCATTTGTTGGATCATAATACTTTGTTGTACAAATCAGCGGGAATATTAGGTGGAGTATTTAATTAGAATGGTAAAATATCATGTAGGTGTGCCGTGGTGCTGACAAATGGCATTTCATTGATCTCTGTATTATCAAATGGGATTGGTATGATTGCTGGGGGTGAATCATGTTTGACATTTTGATTTAGAATTTCTGCCATGGCCTCAATCTCTTCATCTAGATACATTGATGTCCTCGCAAAATTTGTATGATACAACAACGATTAACCTCAGTCTCGACGAAAAGCAAATCTTGTCTAAGCATAGACATATAAGTACTCAATTCTTGCGACAATTGCATCTCATTTGTAGGATTTTGTGCAATGGCTTCTGTTTCAATAAATGGTTGAATAACTTCAAGCTTCGACCGAGGGCTCGTAAGGAAGGACAACGTTTGATCATTATTGATCTCCAAATTATTCTCCATAGGAGGATCCCAACAAACAAAATAGGCAGCTAATTAATATTTCCATAATGTAAAAGTTTCAATCCACAAAAATGATGTTGTAGAGTGCATGTACAAGTTCTGCAAATGACACCGAACGACTAATCTAGCTTACTATCGGTGGACGATCATAAGAAACACAATAATTAGAATGTCGCAAATGACCCTCGTAATGTACAACAATACTAATATATTCCATTTTAATTATAGTGGAATAACTAGGGATGGCAACGGATAAGGTCTAGTAGGAGTTTGGCCAAACCCGAGACCCGACCCGCAAGACTTTTTTGGACTCGGAACCCGTCCCAGACCCGATGGGTTTTGGACCCAGTCCGAACCTGCGTTGGACTCGAACTCGATGAGTTGGACCTGTTGAACTCGTCGAGTTCCTAAACCCGCCAAACCAGCCCCGCAAGGCAAAATCTTTAAGAACAAGATCAAGAATCAAGAGGCATAAATGAAATAAAACACAAAAGAAATCAAATAAAAAATGAAAACGCGATTAGCTTCTAATAGGTATTTGAGAGTGTAAATACCTTTGAGTGAGAAATAATTGTTGTTCGAGATCGTCCTTCAAGCAAGAATACAATATGAGATGAGAGAGAAAGAGAGCAGCGGGCCTACTGTCTTGTGGCCAGGTTGGGCGCAGCGGTAACTGGAGGCTCGGGTCGCTGTTGCTGCTACTGTCCTGTAGCAGCTGCTGCCTGCTAGTGGGCAAGTGCGACTAGTCATTGGCGGTTAGAGGTATCAACTGGGCCGAGTCGGCCTACGAGCCCGATGGCCCAGCCCGGCCCATGAACAGTGGTAGACAAGCTGGGTCGGTTCAATGGTAGTTTTGTGGGCCCCTATTGGGCTTGATCATAATAGCCCAGCCCAGCCTGAGCCCATGACCGGCTCGGCCCAAGCCTAGGCCCAGGCCCCTTATAAATATTAAATATATATTATATGTATAATATAAGTGTATTCTGCATATATATCATATATTGATATATATATATATATATATATATATAGTTATATACCAAAACCAAATCATATATATTTATATACATAATATATTACTAATACTAATATATACAATAATTATATACAAATGATCCGGGATTAAAGTTGCATAAGTTTTTGATGTAAAAATGATTTTTTTTTGTTAAATCTTTATGCACTTTTTTTAAAGTTATTATATGTACACTCTAATATTTTGAAGTTAATAAAAGTTATTAGAGTATTTTTTTTGATAGTAACGTTCATTTTCATTTTATTATTCAAAAGTCAAAACTATAGTTTATAATATAAAAGTAATAAATACTTGAATAAGTTTAAGAAAAAAATACTAATTAATATTTAGATTTTAAATATGAAACATAAAGTATGTAAAATAATATATTTTTCAAATTTAAAAAAAAAAGGAAAAACAAAGGCCCGACGGGCCGGCCTACCAAACCTGGGTTCATTGGCCGAGCTGGGCCCAGGCTCAAGTCTCTAGGCCCGGCCCGCCTCCAAACACCTCTAGCGGCTGTAGTGGGTGGGTGAATAGAGGTTGAGACACTTGAATTGTGAAAAGTGAAAACCCTAGATTTTTATTGGAAAAAGAGGCAAAAGAAAAGGGAATGGAGCCAAATTTTAGTATTTTACATTGAAAGAGAGAATTTTTTTTAATTTATTTATATATTATAAACATTATATATATATAGACACACACACACGGGTCGGGTTTAAGTGAACCAGAGACCCGACCCGAAATCGAACGGGTTCAAAATTTTGGACCCACAATCCGCCCCGAGTAGGTCAAGGACTTGCCAAATCCAAACCCATAGTCATCCCTAGGAACAACTAATAAATTTCCTAAAATAGATTCAACAAAATAAAAGCGAAAATTTCAAAGCTTGAAGAGTAAAGGAAATAAAGAGAGAGATAGAGAAAAATAAAAAGGGAAGGAAATAAATATTGAAAAAAAATTGAAGAGAGAAATAAACATGAGAAACTTGAAAGAGTTAAAAAAATAAGAGGGGGGTGGGGGTTTATAATCCCACACATAAATTTGTCGTTGCACAACGACTAAATTCATTATTGTTAATTAGTCGTTTGTGCAGTGACCAATCCCTTTTTTTTAAAAAAAATCGAGTAATTCGTACATGATCGGTTCATGCATTAAAAAAAATAATATATATATATATGAACAGTAACTCATATACACCAAAGACGAGTTATTGTTCTCGGATTAAATATGAAAAGTGACTTGTATATGGTGTGGACGAGTTACTATTTATAGATTAACAAATATTAAATGAACAATAACTCGTAAACACCATAAACAAGTTATTATTTTCGAATTGAAAAAATAATATATGAATAGTTATTTGTCATGGTGTGTATGAATCACTGTTCACATATTAAACAAATAATAAATACACAGTAACTCGTACATTGTGTACGAGATAGTTATCTATTCTTGTTTATTGGGTAGAATGATAAAAAATATATAAAACTATATTATTTTAATAAAAAGTCCCTAAATCCATTGCCAAATATAAAGGTTGAATCTTGTAAAAGATATCCCACATCAAAATGCAGTGAAATTTCTTATCCTCTTTAAAAAGACACCTCACAAATTGGGAAAGTAACCTCGTAAAGCAATAAGTTTGATGATATTTATAAAGTAAATAAGTTTCTTTAACGTCATATAACAATGTGAGATGGAAAACAGTATACCCGCACTTTAAGTTTTTTTTTTTTTTTTTTGAAAAGACGCACTTTAAGTTTGAGGGTGATTTTATAAAAATGAATTTCTCATTTTAGAATTTCTACGAAAAAAACGTGTAATAAATTCGAATTCTGGTATTTAGTACTTTATTTGGACTTTAGAGTTTAGACAACTCTATATGGTAATTAAGATAGCTGACCTTTTTTCTTTTTCCTTTTTTTTCGTACTTTTCTCGATTCATTCATTTTTTCTGAGTACTATTCATTTATTTTTTAATGCATTGACTTTGCTAATGAACTACTCAATTCGTCTCATAATAATTGTTGTTTTACAAATGTTTTTTACTCAGTAATATATGATTTTCTTATATTCTAATAGGGAATCTATTAGTTAGGGAATCTATTAGTTTATTCCCAATATGTCATAAAGCTCTAATTGATATCTTTTGTAAATTCTTAAAAAAAATTCCAACAACTCATTATTTACGGGGACATTTTAATTAAATTAATACACGATTAATATTGTTAATTTATTTTCTTAATTATTGTACAATAATTTTAAACAACATTTATTATGTAACGGAAGAAGTATTTTAGTTTTATTAAGGACGTTCATGGTTAAAAAACTCACTTAATGCACGAAACAAGTAAAAAAATTAGCTTAATTGTTATTTTTATTTTTATAAAATTTCAATATATTTGGGTTCGATTTACGAAAGAGTACTTACATAAGAATCACCATATAATATTGACGTGGAATATTTTCAATCGGACCTTTCGGGCTGCATGTCACTTTCCTGACCCGTTCATCAAAGAGACATCGAGCAACCGGTCGAGCGAGAGGCTCTCCGATTGGCCTTGTTCGAGTCCAGTGGATCATTTGAGGTCGGGTTGTGCGGTCGAATTGAATCCAACGAGACCCACGCCGCGTTCTATCATCTCATGGTGGTATTAAATATCCTACCAACTCAAAGTGTGAGGTAGTCACCTAATCTCATACCTTATTAATTAAAGCCACTTAATGCTACTAGATTAAACATTTAGACTTATGAGTCACTCCACATCATCACATGATGGTCTACTAAGTCTAGGAACCCACATCACATGATGGTCTACTAAGCATAAGAACCCATGGGGGAAGATCTACACGGCCATATTATAAATACCCTTGCATTCAAGGTAAGGTAGAGACATTAATTACACTTCATCTACTTATTCTGCTCGAACATCTACTCAAATCTGATCAGTTACTTAAGCATCAAAGGATCTTAGCTAATGTTCATTTCAACTAACTCACGTTGTCTTTTCCTTATTGCAGGTCCCAATCATCTTCTTGATCAACTTTATTTGCCTCTAATTCGACTAGAGCATCTGTTCTATTCAATCGTTCCCAAATTCAACCCGCATCAAATATGCTTATGAGTTTAATATCTTATGCCATTTGTATATATATTGTTTTAATTTTGACAAAACTTCTTATTGAACCAGAAAAATGGGGGAAAAAATTAGTCAATAATTGAACTAAGCTGATTAATACAGTGTAATATTTTGAAAAAGACAAATGAGCGACGTATATAAAGACGATTACGACTTGCAAATTGGATTACGTAACATATACAGGATTAGGTAACGCAAATTGTAGAGTTGCTATCACCAATCGCTTTGGAGCATTACGTGGACTTCTTGGTGATATACATGAACAAGGCTACTAGAAAAAAGATAATATATAATTTATGTTGCAAACATATTTGCAAATTTAACACAAAAAGTATAAAATCAGAAGTGACTTTTTCTCTTTGAGAAAAACGATATAATACATATCTTTTTCGTCTGATTTGGTTTTTAATATTTTTTCCGGTTCATAATAAGACATACATATCAAATATATTTTATTATTTCTATTAATCTTCCTAATTTGATATTAATTTGTTCTATTGTATAGTAGTATTCCTTTTTATATAATGCTAAATGCTTGTAATAATTGGTTATTCATTTGAAATATTGATATAATTAATTGATTGTATATACCATAAATATAATAGATCGGTTTATGTCCAAAAAAAAACATTTTATTATGTAAATAGACCATAGAACACTCATGCTAATGAGATTTGAAAACTCATACATATTTATGGAATTTCAGAATATCTTTTAAACTTCTTTTTTCAAATAAATGGCATATTAAAATCTCACTAGAAATTATCAAAATAATAAATAAATAATTCATTGAAGAATTTCATTCATATTAATTAGATTGATGGAACAACCAGAGTAGCCAGATATTTATCGTAACGTTGGATTTAGTTTGAGCTTATCCTTAATTGTTATTGGCCACCCAAAGAAAACGAAAAAAAGAATGAAAAAACAACAAGAAGAGGGTGATTCTTTAGCTTGGGGTAAGGAAGAAGCCCCGTGATTTAATGTTCAGTGTTTATGTATGCCGATTTTTTTTTCTAACATATAGTAATTCATGTATTGCATAATTGTTTGCCTCTTATATTATTTAGTAGTTATGTGAGATGGAAATTGATTATCAAATGTAATATAATTGTATTTGATTATTTATGAAAATATATATTTGATTTGAATTATGGATAAAATTGTTTGAAATGTAATGTATTGTTAAAATTTTAGAAATTCCATGTTTGATCTTGATGTGACCAAGTTTCCTTCCATTAGGCCACGTCAACTTTCCACCGGAGAGATAATGCCAAGTATGAAGCTAAAGGCCCTCGAATTAGTGTGCTGTCCTCGAAAGAGGTCCTAAGCCACCAAAAAGGGTCTTCCAAGTATGCCCTCGAATTGGTGTGATGTCCTCGAAAGAGGTCCTAAGCCACCAAAAAGGGTCTTCCAAGTATGCCCTCGAATGGGTGTGTTGCCCTCGAATTGGTGTGCTGTCCTCGAAAGAGGTCCTAAGCCACCAAAAAGGGTCTTCCAAGTATGCCCTCGAATGGATGTTGCCCTCGAATTGGTGTGTTGTCCTCGAAAGAGGTCCTAAGCCACCAAAAAGTGTCTTCCAAGTATGCCTTCGAATCGGTGTGTTGTCCTCGAAAGAGGCCCTAAGCCACCAAAAAGGGTCTTCCAAGTATGCCCTCGAATGGGTGTGTTGCCCTCGAATTGGTGTATTGTCCTCGAAAGAGGTCCTAAGCCACCAAAAAGGGTCTTCCAAGTATGCCCTCGAATGGGTGTGTTGCCCTCGAATTGGTGTGATGTCCTCGAAAGAGGTCCTAACCTACCAAAAAGGGTCTTCTAAGTATGCCCTCGAATGGGTGTGTTGCCCTCGAATTGGTGTGTTGTCCTCGAAAAAGGTCCTAACCCACCAAAAAGGGTCTTCCAAGTATGCCCTCGAATGGGTGTGTTGCCCTCGAATTGGTGTGTTGTCCTCGAAAGAGGTCCTAAGCCACCAAAAATGGGCTTCTAAGTATGCCCTCGAATGGGTGAGTTGTCCTCGAGGGAAGATGTCCCATTCGAGGGCATGTCCGCTGGATCCTTAGTGAGTACTTGGCCCATATAACAGCTAAGGGGAGGCCCAACTACTCTGTTAGACGCAGACAACCCCAGCCACCAAAATATGCCCTGACAAGATAGGTGGACCATTTAAGTTGCAGGTGCCTTAAATGCTCCCTTATAAGTGCAATCTCAAGCACTAAATGCCTAAGATATGCATCTAATGCAAAAGTCAAGCCCCATTAATGAGAGTAGGGCTCAGCCGCCATTTTGGACTTCAAGATGTGACAAAAAGTATGTCCACTTGTACTCCCTGGGTCAAATCAGATGGTCAATCCCCATCAACCCCATCAAATCAAAGACCCACTCTCATTATAAATAGGCAAAAAGCTCTCCCACATGAGGTATCTTACGTATCTTGCATTTTCTTCTAAGAAAATAGCACTTTACTATTCATCATCTTCTCCAAATACCCTACAACTAACTTGAGCGTCGGAGAGCCTACGCCGGGGCAAAACCGGTTAGTCTCACGTGCGTTCCTCCCTCTTTGGCAGGTGGGCCACCAGCAAGAACATCTCGGAGTACACTATATCCCGACACGTGGACGAACCAAATTTGGACCGCATCAGGTCTTATTATCAAACTTCTAATATTTTTAAAATCAAGTGTATAGATGGTACCAAAATATAGCTGAATGCTCAATTCGATATAACGTTGATTAGAAATGAAAATATATTTAGTTTCGGATATTTTTTTGCATAAAATACATTTTTTTCTAAGTAAATACATATTTTGGTACTTTTGAAATAATTTTGTAATTACAAGAAAAAAGAAAAGAAATTGAAGTTGTTATATAAATGTAATAATGTGATAATAGAGTGGATATGATAAAATAAAAATGCAGAGTTGAAGACAACTTCCGGTAAAATGTCTTTAGCATCATCGTATCCCAATGCCATTGGCTTTTCGTGAATAACAACACCTTGTAGGACCACTGGGATCAAGAAATAGAAGTTAAGGAGATAAAGTGCCAACTAATGTAAGCTGTGAGAGTTGCTCTTGGAATCTCACAAACTGAAAGTTACTAGTTGTGAGAAATGCAAATTTAGGGCCCATATCAATTATCAGACGAGAATTAGGACTGCAACTATTGACCGTTTCCCGATCATGGCAAGCCTTGTTTACAACTAAAAAGTGGAAACACAATGCACCTCCTATGTCACTTAGAGAAGTGTGCAAACCTTCTTTTCTTTTTACTGCGCATTTGTTCAAGATTAAATAATAGTATATGGGAAAAAAAAACAAAAAATTGGTGATAACAAGTCACGATAGTCAATTATACACACACACACACAAAACAACTAGTGATGAAAAATTTGATTTCTTCACAAATATAACTTTTACAAGATAAATAACAGAAAAAGTTGTGTATAATTTGTTACCGTTGATAGTTACTAATATAAAAATACTGTCACAAATTATAGTGATAATTTTTATCATCCCTAAATTGTAACTACAAAGGTATAATTAATTTTAAATAGCTACGATTTATAATACAATTCTTAACACTGTTAAACCAAATTTAGACATATAATAACTGCTTTACCACCAAATAAATATTTTTATTTATAACACAAAAGGTACTATAACTTAATACATATTAATAACAATGTTTGTATTGTCACCTTAGTCTTTGTCACTTATATTTTTTATCTTTCCATGGTAAATAATATTTTGGCAACTTGAAAAACCCCATTAAAGTGCATATATATATCGAAAAGTGAAAAAGTACGTATTTTCAATGTAGGAACCTCAAACATTACAAGCTTCAGTGGATAGAAGTCCAGGGCACTTTAGAAAAGTGCAAATATTTTTCTTGATGATATATTGTTTATTCAAAAAAATGACTCCGAGGAAGACAAGTTGAGCAGCCATTACTAAAAAGATTCTGATGACAATTTTAAAACAAAAGGTTGTAGTCACTAGTCAGTAATTCAATTATTTATCATGATGTGTTGTTATTAACACACACACACACATACATATGTCGTTATATTCAATGTAGAATGTAAATTTATTATCAAAAAAAATTGTAGAATGTAAATGCAAACCAATTCCAAGTAATTCCATTGTTTCCAGATGTTGGGCTAGAAGGGCAGAGTACGTAGGAAAGAAAAATACAGAAATATATTTATTGTTGGTTGGAAGAGGAGGTGATTTGAATGTCTATATCTTCATATTTTTTAACTTTTTTTTTTTATAATGTATATCATTATAGTTGAGAGCTACGAGATGATGAGATTTAAGAAATTAATAATCAACAAATTCAAGTGCTCCCCGGTAATAGATTCTTAACAATCAAGTATAGGTCTGACGATTTAATATGTTTTTTTCATGGAGAAATTAAGAGTAAATAAAACATTCAATATTTTGTACAAAGATTATTATTATTATTTATTTAATGTTACCATATTGCTATAAAATCACATTCTAATTGGATGTGGAGAAATTAAGAGTAAATAAAACATTCAATATTTTGTACAAAGATTATTATTATTATTATTTATTTAATGTTACCATATTGCTATAAAATCACATTCTAATTGGATGTTGCTGCTGATCTTGACAATCAATTATAAGTCTGACAATTTAATATATTTTTTTTATTGGGAAATTATGAATAAACAGAACATTTAACTTTACATGAAGAAATTTTCTCATTTAATGTTACCATATCGATATAAATTCACATTCTAATTGGGTGTTGTCATTCATCAGGGGAGAGTGAACAAGGAAAAAAAGACAGCTATGAATAACATATTACATTTGTACATAAATATATATACTACTCCAAACAAGGTCTATAAAAATTTCAGTTACAATGCTTCGTGCCAAAAAAAAAAAAATATACTAAAAATTGCTAATATTTTGGTTATAAATTCTTCATCGTATCACTCGGGCGTTAATATCCTTGATTTTGTCGCTTCTGTTCATTCTATCTAACAATGAATTTAAATTATGCATTTTGCATTTCCATTTGGTTTTTGCAAATGTATTTATTAAGAGAAAGGCTAGACTATTACTCCAAGCACCAGTCAAAAAGCAATTACTCTATGATAAATACTTATGCATATACATATATGTATGAAACTTAATAATTATCATATAATTTGTTCACTGCTAGGTAATAATTTTTATGTTAGCTTGATTTTTAAATTTGAAATTAATCAATACTGGTGTCGGGAATTTGCAAATGAGAGTTTGGGCAAACTATGTGAAACACCAAGTTCGAACTTCAAAGGATTGTGCGTCAAAGACTGAAACTGCCAGATTGTTTGCTCCACTAAAGGTTTTCCCAATGGGGAGTGTGAAGGATTTACGAGTCGTTGTATTTGTTTGAAACCTCGTTAATTAATTAATTATCTGATGAAACTCAAGAAATTTCCAAAATTACCCTAGTAATATTGTTGAGTATAATTATTTTAGAAATTTCATCTCACCAATTTTCAATTGCAAAAAATTCATCAATTAAAGTAAGTTGCCCTGGACGGCTGGACCTTTTGTTTTTAAAAACTTAATCAAATAATTTGTTGCAAATTCTTTCTTCTATTAATTTCTATAAAATGGAACTTATTTTGTATCAATATATATACACCTACATACATATATATCATAATACTTTTGAAGTGATTTTGTAATTATATATATATATATATAAAATTGATGTTGTTATATAAATGTAATAATATGATAACAAAGTGGATATGATGAAATAAAAATGAATAGTTGAAGACAACTTTCGATGAAATGTCTTTAACATTGTTGTATCTCAATGTCATTTACTTTTCGTGTCCATCACACAAATTTTGATTCATACAGATTTTTGAAGTAGTGAGCCACCTGATTTCTTAACAGGAGTCTCGTCCAATAACAATATATGCAAATACTGATTAACTATGTCGTAGGATTTTACAACAATATCACGATATGCATCCTAAATACTAATATACTCAAAACTTCTAAACAGTACAAATCATGTCAGCACAAACTACCAACATCAACATCGTGCAATTTGCATGTGACCTTAATTGTTTGTCATAATAAAAATTTATAAAATTTTATTATTTAGTTTAATTTATATTTCAATCTTAAGTAAAACGACATCATATAATTATGGATATGATAACTAAAATTAATAATTATATTGAAAAACAATTGGATGATATATTTCATATTAATTTAATAATCATTATTATATTTTTGAACTGGATCTCATGATCAAGGTCCAGCTCAAGCTTTTTAAAATAAATTCAAATACTTCCAAAAAATTTATAATCGAGCTCAACTCATTAACTCATCCACGATATATTAACAGTTCTACTGGGAGTTGAAAACTAGAGACGGATCATTAGTTGGTACTTTTCCAGTTTTCCCAAATAAGAAAGCAACGAGCTGCTATCATCTCCCCGTCCGTTCCCCGATCAAATTCAATAAAAAGTAACACGAGTCACCATCGGAGAGTGCCCAATAAGTAAGACCACGATAATCCCGTGATCTGAACCGCACTTGAAAACGCCACGGGCGCAGCCAATTGACTGTATATGTACAGCACAGCAGATACGTACACAGATACATACAACTTTCTCTCTCTAGGTTCCCTCGGCAGGAGTCCGTTCTGATTCTCCTATTTCATAACTTTCCACCAAATTTTGATAATAATTTATTTTTATTTTTTGCCCTTTCATGAATCAAGAATTTTACTATTTCTAATCACTTCCCAATTCCCATCATCTGCCGCTTTTGTACTTTCCTCGCTTTCTGGGGAAAACAAAAACCCCAAATTCCAATCCCAATAGTTTTTTTTTTTTCCGAATTCAAAGTGAATCAGTGCAGAAAATGTTGTATTTTTGTTTTTGTTTTATTCCGATTTTCTTATGAAAAGGTACGCCTCTTTCTTCTACTATTTCTCGTGTACGTATTCATTATACTGATTCGTATTTGTGCTTCTCGTGTACGTATTTATTATACAAATTTGAGATTCTGTTGGATGGATCGGCTAGTACACCTATTGGATCAATGCATGTTTAAATTTAATGCTTGATATATCAACTTTCTCATATTTTCTTCACGTGTCAAATTTACTTCTTTCTTAAATTGATTTTGTACGCACAATTTTGAAATTTTAATTAGGCTACGCGTTTAGGTTGTTGTATTTTCAGGATTGATTAGGTTGTTATTGTCCTTTCTGGGATTTTAATGATTCCTGTTTAGAATCCCTGTGGAAAGAGTTAATTCACATATTTAAATCCTTTAGAGATGTATTCTTGATACACTTGTCGTTTTGCACGTTCCAAGAAGCAGCTGCAAATTCCCATTTTTAAGTCTTTCAGTTTTCAGGGTCAGTGTTATAATGATGAGGCAACAATCTGGGTCTCTGTGCGATCCCCATCATCAACGTAAATGGAGAAGTGAATAGTTTATGGAATTTGAGTTAGCCATCATATCAATACAATTCGAGAGTAAAATTATTAAAAAACATGCACTTTGTGGATGAAAGGATTAGTTACTTGTCGATTATCTCGAAACCACTAAGCTCCAATTCTTGCGCTGTGTTGTTTTCCCCTCCTGGCAAATGCTCTCTTGATTCGTTAATTTCTTGTACGTCAACCTGGGTCAAGGAAAAAAGTTTGTTTGATAAATGTACTAGTAATTTTTATTATGCTGAATAACACAATATTCACTTTGTTGTTGTGCAGGTATGGAGTGTGATGATTTCTGGAAAATAAGATGGTGCAGTGTGTAGACGGAGTGAAACATTTGCTTTCCGCTGTTGTAAATTGCTGTGGCTCTGAGATACACAAGCAACCCAAGGGCCTACAAAATCCTGAAGCTCTAGCAAGGGAAACAGTGTGTATGTCATCTTATTATCTGAATTTTATGAATTTCTCTGAATGGAAGTCAGAGTGATCTTGCTGCTTGTATTTTTCTTCAGAAGGTGGCTTGTTTGTAAATTTTGAGAAACTAATGTTGGAAACTGTGACATTATTTTTGTTGTTTGTAATTAACTTATCTGGTTTACAACCAATGATAAGTATCTTTTCTATGGTCATCTGATTTAATTGACACACTGAATACAGTGATTGACTATGCTCGTGATAATCTACATGAGCACATACAGGACATGGAATCAAACAACCAGGAATAAAATATAATAAAATCAAGTATGGTGAATATGCACTTATAAGTTGTTGACTGATTTTTAATAAGTGAAAATTGCCAACATAAAAGCTCACAAATTTATAGCTTCAAAATTAAGATTTGCAGTCCGAAACTGATACCATCTAACTCCCTTAATAGGCCTCATAGGGGCAGGTTAAGTTTTTATTTTTGCTTGTGAGGTGGTCTTGTTTTCATGGTATCTGGTATTATGGGTCGATAGCTAGGTGGTCAGGCTTCTTAACTTAATTGATAGGAATATAGTCAAATTGATGAAATAAATATTTCGTGAAAATTGACAGGCTGGCACTTCGTTGGGTGCTATTCGGTCCATCACGATGAAGTTAGGCTTGGATATTTCATTTTATACATAAGTTGGATTTTTTCATAACTACGCTGTGGGTATCTCGGGCTGCTTGCTCTTGAACTACGGCCAACCATTTGCAATAATGAATGCTCAACCTGTCTCTCCTCCCTGATAAGAGTCTTCAACTTATACAGAAAGAGGAAAAATGAAAACAAATTAAAAAGCATCTAACTCCAGTTGCCGGTCCTTCAGTTTCCCCTAGCCAATTTTCATACCATATCATTATTGAGTAAGACTGCATACAGCTGATTTGTGACCTTTGTAGTCTGACACAAATTGCCCATATGCAGTTATGCCTTTCCTGGGGAAAAATATTAAAAAGTTAACAATATGTTAGTTGCAAAAATTTAGCACATGTAACTAGGAATTTTCTTATTTTTAACTATGCCCCATTTGCTGGAGTCAGCTGCAGATCCTGATTTATTTCAACTCGGGCAATAGGAAATGGAAGATATTTCTCATGGCATTGTTTCTTCTGAAAGAAAAAGACCGAGAATGTGCTACTTCAGTGGATAAGTGAGAAAGTAAAGGAAATTGTGTTTGGCATCTTTTAACAATACTCCTGAGCACTTCAAATGCAAGTTTGGTGGAATTTTGTTTCTTCCTGGTTTTGACTGTTCCTTTCCTTTCTAGGTGTTTGCTTTCCCTGTTTTGGAGGTTCTCTCTTTGTTGGAGTAATGGGAACTGAATTTAAATTCAACATGATATTTCTATGTGAAGATTGGTTTAGTAGATTGCATAAGTAGCATCTTTCCGTTTATATCAATTCTTCACTTATATATCTCCCATTCAAGATCTAGGATATGCCACTGATTAGCACCTATGCTCTTTTGTCTCTTTCATACTCTGATGCAGTTAGCGTTAGTGAAATTGAAGCCTTGTATGAATTGTTTAAAAAGATCAGTAGTGCTGTAATCGATGATGGCCTGATTAACAAGGTAATGAATGCTTGTCATTATGTTATCAGTTTGTTCTTCCGTGATGTTTGGCTTGAGCTAATTTAGACTTCCTGCATTTTATCTGTTGTCACTGGTTCACTTACTGGATGTTAATTTGGTGGTTCTGCCTCTTTTATATATTCTTCCAGGAAGAGTTCCAGCTTGCGCTATTTAAAACAAACAAAAAGGAGAGCTTATTTGCTGACAGGGTTAGTTTTCATGCGTCAAATACTGCAAATTGCTTAAAATTATCGGAGAGGGTTAGTTTTCACGTGCTAAATACTGAACTCTGCTTAAAAGTATCCTATGTCTCTGGACTTTGTTCTTAAAAACACATTCCAGCTAAATAATTCATCTAAGCTTTGTGCATGTTTGAGTGGGTCACTCCACCGTATTTCCTATGATTGTCATGCATCTTTGACTCTGTATGTGCCTCATACTCCTTTTATGTTATCAAATTTTGTTGTTATTTTTAGTTTAATCTTATTATTTGTCATATTCTCAAGGTTTTCGACTTGTTTGATACGAAGCATAATGGGATATTGGACTTTGAAGAGTTTGCACATGCTCTTTCGGTATTTCACCCAAATGCTCCAATTGATGATAAGATTGATTGTAAGTATCAACTTGTCATGGTTGGTTATCGTTGGTGTCATTTATGAGTTCAGTTCTAACCTCTGACAGATATTTGATTCAATAATGTGCATAATTATACTGAAGCATAAGGATTAGGGATGTTAAAAATTCCCAATATGTAGCACTTTCAGTTCTTAATTTTTCATTTTTTGACCACTTTGGTTCATTTGTTGGCTTTTAGTTTCTTTTTCTTTTTCTTAAATGTTGGGTGGTGGGTGGGGAAGAGGTGTATGTGTTGAAAGATGTATATTACTTAATTTTATATATGCCAAAAGCTTATAGCTATTCGCATATGATTTTCCTTCAATTTATTGATACAAAAATTTCACTGTTACAGTTTCATTCCAATTATATGATCTCAAGCAGCAGGGATTCATCGAAAGACAGGAGGTAAATATTTTTTTCCCTTGAAGAAAAAGACCAGCTGTACTGAAGTGTGAAGAATTGGAGGTCCATTAGAAGATTTCAATTCATTCTAGATATTTTCTTGGAATACTAGTATAACTGCTGTTAGATAAATATGAAGTTGCTCTAGATAATTATTTTATGGTTCCTGGAAGTTCCTTTCTCCTATGCTGGTTCTTCTAGTTTGGATATAGGATGCTATTGGATGGTAGTGTTTATATGTTATGCGACAGGATTTGACAAAATTAAGTTGCAGCAGCTGTTAGATTGATTTATTGCACCCCGATATTGTTAGGGGAAAAAGTGATAGATGATTATGAGTCAAAGATATGTTAAAGCGATTATTCTGTGCTTGTAGCTTGCTTGTTTTACCAATTTCAGAAAAATCCTGGTTTAATTGATTTATGCTTCTTAGTTGTGAAGATGCAATTCTTCTGCACATGCTCACCTATGCATTGAGAGACATATGTCCTTGAATACTTGTCTACTTGTTATCTACAACACACGCACACGTGCAGACCCGCACATGTGTACACATGTGTATATAAATATATACACACACACCATATGGTGTGTGTGTGTGTGTGTGTGGTGTGCAGCACACCTATTTATACATGTATATATGTGTTTTTATCTCTGTAACATACATACCTTCAGATTTATAATCCCTGTCTTGATTCACAAACGTATCTCTCTTAGCATTGGGATCATGAACTCTCCTTGCGTTATTGTAGGTAAAGCAAATGGTGGTAGCCACACTGGCTGAATCTGGCATGAACCTTTCCGATGATGTTGTAGAGAGTATCATTGACAAGGTGAAGCCCCTAGCCTTGTTGTATTCATATATAATTCTTTTGATGGTTTTTGGAGTTCTATAGCACTTCTATTTGTTTCTTCATTTGCATTTTATTTTTGAATGGTAGACTCAGAGACTGGCAATCATGCTACTTTCCTCTTCTTAAGCAGAACTAAAAATATACTGCTATTTAAATGCTTAAAAGATTAGTTCTTGAAGAGAGTAAAGGAAATATTGCAGGAGGTTAAAAATGGATGTTAAAGCTGGTTCTATCTCGCTATAAGTTATGGCTGGCCCGCAATAGTGGAGGTTGGTTGTGTACTTGTATTGGGTCTACAAATTTATCAGTTGGAGAATTGCATATTCTGATACTTTATGTTATCACTGTTCTGGTTCATGTGGTAACTTAGCACATGTAATTACTCATTAGCCTTCAAGTCCAATCATGTTTATGGTCTTTGGAATGACCCGATAGTATCCTAGCTGCCCCAGGATTTTCTGTGTGAAAGGTTGCATCAAATGCATCCCGAGATGGTGTTGGACACCATGGTTGTGAATTGTGATTGATGAGGGCCTCAAAAATCTTAAGGTGATTGTTATAACTATATGGTAACATTTGTGGTCTGAGAGTTGGTTATACCAATCATAAGCAAGAGTAGCTGATCTAGTAGTAAGTTAATTAGTTGTAGTGACTTGAAACATTGTCCTATGGTAGTTGCTTAAGTCTATGAGTTCGTTCATACTTGGATCCTAGCTGTTGGGACTGAATGTGGCACAGTGCAGCTTACAGTTATCAGAGAATAAGATCTTTGTTGCATGGTTACAGCTTACTGTCACCATCTAGTATGCAATTTGCACCGTCTTCATCTGCTAGATCATTTTAGAAACCATTGCACTAGGTATGGTGATGTTTTATATGGTTCAAATTGTCTCAGTTTGTGGAAATGGATGGCGAGCAAAAAGTTTCGAAATGTTGACCAATATATTCTCTGCACAAGTTGAGTAGACACTGCCTAATATAAGAGAGTTAAATGAACAAGTAGGGAGTGAAGGTAATGAAGGAATGGGAAGGTAGAAAGAACTTTAGCTATTGGCCGTCTTATGGGTTTGGATTAAGGACCTAGAAGATCTGCAGTCAAAAACAAAAGAAATGAAAGAAAGAAAGAAAATTCGGGCCCAAGGTAATTAAGATCAGCTGCTCAAGAGATGGAAGAACCTGATAACCCATGTGCCACGGCAAATATTCCGGTCCAGAGAAAAGCTACAGGAACAGGAATGAAGCAGATCTTGCTTTTTTTTTGTTCCTTTTTTATCATTTTCCTTTTTTGTTATTTTCATTGCTCTTGGAATCGCATGTTTCTGTAGTGGATCAATTTTGGATCAATATTTGAGGGGAAAAAAGATTAAGACTTCAAGCATGAAACCTATTTGATAACTCTTCAGAAGAAAGAGTATAATCTCTGCTAATCGTGCGAAGAGTGACGTATTTTATGATAATGTTAGGGATTATATAGTTACTGCTATAAGGTTGCAGCGAATCAAAATTAAATGATAATAATGGTGATACAACAAAATATTAAAGCCATAGAAAGGGAAACGAGCTTTTCTAGGTGTGGGACATTATTCAAGAAGATGCTCGTGCATATTCACTTTGTATTATGTCACATGCTTAAAATATCTTAGCTTTGCAGTAATAATCCCTTGTTTACAATTATATCGACTTACATTCGTGCATAGGTTTTAATTATTTATTTATTTTCATAATTTTTTTCTCAACTAAGTTCATCAAATCCATGCTGCGTCACTTCGACACTGTAATCATTGTCTAGCTATCTGAGTTATTATATCACCACTTGGTTTCAGACATTTGAGGAAGCTGATACCAAACATGATGGGAAGATTGACAAGGAAGAGTGGCGGAACCTTGTGTTGCGACATCCATCTCTGTTGAAGAATATGACCCTTCAATATCTTAAGTAAGTTTATCATATATTTTTAATGAGATCTTATGAGCACCTTTTAATTCAATTGAGTTCTGGGAGACAACGTGGCTCTCTTAATGCCCCAAGTGAAATTAATTGATATTTTGATGCTTCAGCGTGTCCATTTTACTTATTGGTTTCTTTGCTGAATATCGTCATGCATGTAGTCTCTCATACGTTATTGTCTCCATGTGAAGTTAATAAGGGAGTGGGGGCATGGCCCCGTCCTATTAATTCATCACTTCCGAGGAATTTTATGCTAATTGCCCACTCAACTGTGAGAAACACACGGTGTCACATGAATACATATCTCCTTTGGTTGTTTTTTCCTGTGGAATTGGGATAAGGGATTGCTTCTTCCTGCTTCAGAAAACAATCTACAAACATATGTTGCCATCTCGCGGTGAGATAAATTCCAAAACCATTTTATGATTGTCTGCAATGCCTGCTC
This sequence comes from Petrea volubilis, assembly GCA_026212405.1. NCBI lineage: Eukaryota > Viridiplantae > Streptophyta > Magnoliopsida > Lamiales > Verbenaceae > Petrea > Petrea volubilis. The sequence continues at coordinate 7,692,794 of CM047870.1, forward strand.
CTTTTGTTAGAGCTTGCTCAAGTGCTAAGTATAGCTCTAATTTGCAAGTGAAACCTCCTGACATGTGTTTATGTGGAAACTTTTCCTGAGGTATATCGTTATGTAGTCTGAGCTTTGAACTTTAGCTTCCCAGTCTCTGAATCTAATTATTTTTGATGGACAGAGATATTACAACCTCGTTCCCCAGCTTCGTGTTTCATTCTCAAGTCGATGATTCCTAAGTGAGAGAACACCTCCAGCTGAAACTCATGGAGGGTGTGGCTTTTTCAATTCAGAAAGTGTGTTGATTCTCTGGTTAAAGGTCTACGAAAGAAAGCTCGCTCTCGCCCAATTGGGATGCAGAGATGAAAATGTTGAATTCTTTTGTTCCTTCAATATGTGACCATTTGTTGGCTTTATATTTCCTTGTTCAAGGACAAACATTTTATTGATTATGATAGGCTTTCAGTAGTGCATCGATTTTGTTTAAATTTGAAATAAGTCTTTAGCTAATTATTGTCAAAGAAAAAAAAATTGAAAAAACCAGAAATAAGTTTTTAGTTGTGCTTTTCTGTCAGTAGCTGTTTATGGTCTCCAAGGAATGGTTATCTTGATACTTGATAGCAGTAGATGTTATAGCGGAAATTTTTTTTCATACTATCCAGTTGGATAATATTTGCACAGATGGATTTTTTAATTATTAATTTTGAATATAAGAATATTTAAAAATATAAAATTATAATATTATTATACTCAATTTAAAACTTTGAATAATTATTCTAAAGTGGATAACATCTTGTGAGGCAGAGAAGCAGATATTGCAATAATTATTGTATGTGGTGGGCCCAGCATGATGGTGACCTTTAGAAATTGGGGTCCCACCCAGGACTGGCCGACAATAACGTCTGATTGACTGTCAAACTTGGTAATGAATCAATGATATTTGATATTCCCACTAAAAATTGATGGTAAAGGTGACATACACATAGTTCAAACACAACTTTTTCCAATTTTCAGTTTTAGTTATTTATCTGTGAAATTAAACTCAATATTTTTTTAAAAAAAATAAAAAGAATAAAAAACTTACGATTCATCTTAATGCAACTAAAAAGTTTCTTACTTGAATATAAGTATAACAATTAAATAATGCAATTTAGAGTTATTTATTTTTTTAAATTCACTTAAAATTATTTTATATGATAAAATTAATTGTTCAAATTAATAACATTTAATTGTAGAAAAACGACTAGGAAGCTATATAATTTTATCCTAGGGGTAAAGTGAATAATTCATTGAATCAAGAGCATCTTTTTCTATCTACATAACCTTTTTAGGTTTAGGATGGAATTTGATATTTTGTCATAACGTAGGGGCATATGTGATACAAACCTATTAGTACAAGTGGGCAGCGCCAATTTAACCCAACAAGAACAAGCAGTGTTCATGTAAGTCGCATGACAACTCTTCACTGGGATAAAATGATCAAAGTCGTACATAAACTGCATTCCGGGGTTCGCACTGCAAAGAATTGTACACATAATTGCAAGAGAGGCTGCTCGTACCAAAAGAAGAGCGTATTTTAAATTAGGAAAAATTAATCTTATGCCCCTGCACTATCACTAAAATTGAGGCTACTACTATTTATTTATTTTATTCCCAAAAGGTTCTGCTTGCAGAGAGCTCCCTTTAAACTCCCAACTTCATACGCACTGCTGCCGTAGACCACCACCGGCTCCGGCTCCGGCTTCGGCTTCCGCTTCTGCTGCCGTTCATTCTCTCGGTAAGAATGTATATGCATGCCAAGAATGTTTTGGGTTTTCTTTTTTGAATTTTACCCAAGAATTTGGAAAAGATTTGGTTTTGGGGAAGCCCATTTTCACTTCTGTATTTTTGCATGTCAAATTAGCTATCTTTGATGTCTCAAATGGAGAAAAAAGCACATTCAAGCAAAACCCATATGTTTAAGTGTGGTTTCTTTGTGGCTCTTAGGTTCTTTAAGCAAACCAGAATGGCAGAAAAAGGTGGAAAAGGGTATGTACCGGCGAAAGGTGGAAAATCTGCTCTAAAATCACCCGGTAAACTCGTTTGCTTACGGCTCTTTTTAGTTCAAAACCCTTATTGTTTCTCTAAATTTTATCAGTTATTCCCGAAGTTCTTTTCGCGTGTGTTCTTCTTGTTTGCCTATCTTGGCCTGAAAGATTTGAAATTCACAGTTTTGTATTCTTTTCTTTGCTCTATACTCATGAACTATATATGCACTATATATATATGTATATTTATGCTGTCAACATTTAAAATTTTGGCTTTCTTCTTTCAGGGTGGGGGCTGGGGTCAAGAAATATCAGGGGAAGAGGGCATTAGTTTTACTACACATCTTAGAAATTCCTAATGTGTACCACATCGGATGTTGAGTACTCCATACCGACCTGCATTAGTTTACCCACAGTATGCTTAATTAGGGCACACGAAACTTTTGGTTAATAAGTATTCTCAATGCTATGTGGTTTTCAATTACATTTGGCAACAGCTGCTGGCTCACTGGTCTTGTAAATGCCAAATCTAAAATGAATATTTTGAAGCATTTATTATGCAACATTGTAAAATGTCAATTCCTGGTTATTTCTGTAAGCCCGAGATTCATTTTCTTGTTGGATCAGTTATTTATGGTGGAAATTAGTCCTACATTTTATCCTATTGAGTAAAAAGGAAAGAACTCTGTCCTTTGCATCTGGACAGGATTAAAATGTGATATAACCAGTGCAATCCAATTCGCCACATGTTTTATCTGCCTGTGCATTTGATCAGACTTTTTAACTTCCTGTTTCTTTTCTGCAATACCATCAGTTGGGAATGGCAATGCGTCAGCAAAGTCAAAGAAAGGCAAAAAAGTTCAGTTTGATTCTGAAGGTTAAATTTGCAAATCATTTACTTTTTGTGTAATATAATTCATTTTATATTTATGAATTTAATTGCTTAAGTAAAAAGATGAATCCATAACTTTTGTTGTGGTATTTCTACTCGCTAAGTTGATCTTTTTGTTATTCAAAATGTTTTAGATTCTCTCGAGAACAATATATTCAAATCTAATGGGAAGGTTGATACACCAGCTGCGAAAGGTTGGCTCTCAATCCTTTTCCTGTTACATTTCATGTGTAATTAAGAGGCTTGTTTCTTTGGGACATGCAAGTTTGGTTAAAAGTTGTATTCTGAATGCTTATACTGATCTTGGTTACTGCATAAAGGTGGAAAAGGAGAGAAAGTTGCAAATGGCACTAAAAAGACCACAGGAAAAGCATCTTCTCCAGGGGAACGGAGACTTGACGATGGTTAGTGCTTCCATGTATCATGTTCTCTGTTTTTCTCTGTCACACACACAAATAATGTATCCTCCTCCTCCTCATTTTTCTTCTCTTTCTCTCTCTTCTTTTCTTTTCTTTAATTGTGGTGAGTTACTTATTGCTTCATAGTATATCCAAACTTGATAACCAAGTGGCCGCAGTATAATGTGAGGACTCCAACGAAAAGCTTTTTGTATATTGTATATGGTACATTGGATCCAAAGCTCGCCTTGTTTTCCACAAATTTGAGGCGAGGCTTTAGTACACTAGGTTTGCCAGATTCTAGTGTATTTGAACATGAAAAAATTGTTTTGAGTGATTATCCTTGGTACGTTATTTCAGGCTATTGTTATTCTTTACTCTCTCTTAAAAGACTGATAATGAACGTGCAGAGCTTCCTGAAAAATCTACGTGTTTGATGGACTGTGAAGCTGTGGAAATCTTGCAAGGCATCCAAGATCAGATGGTTATATTGTCTCAAGATCCAGATATAAAACTCCCTGTGTGAGTGGAAATGTTGAAGCTTTCATCTTCTAGCCAGTTCTTACTTCCATATGTTTCCATTGAGTTGCATACAATTAGATTGAGAACTTAATAAGTTCAACTGATTGGGCATTACTTTTTATTAGGTCCTTCGATATGGGACTGACATATGCAAAGAGAGGTGGGAACTATGCAAAGCCTCAGACTGTGAAGCAAATACTTGAGTATCCTAATATATATTAACCATTGATTTTTTTTTCTTACTGTACATGTCAAGAATCATTTGATAATGTTCTTTTGTGTGTATTCTTTCGGAGAATTGTTTGCCATTAACTTAGATCAGGCCTCTGAAGAAGTATGGTGTTTCTGAATGCGAGGTACCTAGACTGGTAGCTAATTTTATGATCTTTTTTCCCCATGAAGTGGATTTAATAGAAACTTTTATGACTTCAGATTTGCCTGATTGCCAATATTTGCCCTGATTCCGTTGATGAGGTGTTCGCCCTTGTACCAGCGCTGAAGGTATTATATACCATGTCTTTATTTAGAAAAGGAAACAGCATATTTGATTCTTATTGCTCTATGAGTGTTGCTTCATTATCTCTATGCTGAAAATGCTAAACATTTTTTTCTGGAAAGAGTAAAATGAACAGAGAGATTCCATTTTTAAACTATACAAATATGCTTCTCAGAAACACTTAACTTAGGAAAAGGTGATCTAGGTGAGATATTTAGTTGCTGAGTAGATTTAACTATCAAAAGGATGCTAGCCATAATTCTTTACTTCTTTTGACCGAATTTACTTGTTATGAAGAGGTGTGCATTGGGTTTTTCAATTTTGTGTGCCTTGAAGTAGTAAATCATGGTCAATTTTCAATGCTGAATGCATCACCTAAAACTAATGAGGTTTTTTATAGAATCTTGGGTTCTAATGGATATAGTTGAGGAAAAGCTTCTCTTGTGTTGGTGAAAAATCTGAAGAATATTGGTAAACCAAATAATTTTGGGAAAGATTTCATAACATTCATTTTCTCTTCATTGTTGTGCCTTTCATCTAGTCATGGAAAATTTTCAGATTTAGAGTAAAATTGTTTGAGACAAACACTAAATAAATTTTCTTGTACTTCCTTCTCTTTTGTTTTCCTCGAGAAAGTCTAAAATCCAATCCGCACTCCTGATTACAATGTTGGGGGTGATATTGATTTGCTCTTTATTCTGGAAAGCTTGTGAAGTGTGAACCATGACTTTGATTGTGATACTTCCTTTTCTCTTTGTTTATTTATTTATTTTTGGTGGTGGCCTCTAGCCCAAGATAAGCAGATTAAGAGATCCCCTCAGAATTGCTTTGGACGAACTAGCAAACCTCAAAGAGGCATTGGCTAACCTGAAAAATTCAACTTAGATGTCCAACAGAAGAATTATGGTAAGAGTACTTGTGATTGAATGATTTGATCTTGCGTTTATCTCTCATTAAACTGATCCATATAAGTAGAAAAAAGTAGAGAAAAGACTTCCGTGATTTTCACACACGTGTTTGGGTTGATTCTCATGTTTGATATGCTAATTCGTTGGATACTTTTCACTAAATCTTGGGAAAAATTTTAATACATGCTACTATTCAAATCAGGTGTGCTGAATTTGGGGCTTGGTAGACGTGTGCGAGCTCCAATTTTGTGAAGTAACGGAGATCATCTTTGCTAACAGCCGGCAGTCGTAATGGTGTATAGCAGAAACTGTAATTACTGGCTATTTAGATAGCAACATTTGTGCTTGTGCTCTGACAAGGACCTTGAATATCGAATGTTGAACCTCTCTTGCATTTTATGACGCCTTCGCGTTACAAATGCTGAATTTTCGGCTTCAACAAAGTGTTGTTTATATGCTATCACTAATTTTCCCATGTTATTTTTCAATGATGGCACACTTGCTGTGAAATTAAGAGCTTGTTTCGGTGGCTGAACTCGGGGAAATGTGGTTTTACATTTTACGATTCCTTTTCAACCAGTTTTCAGTACACGCCATTGGCTTGTAGCCAATGGTTGGGATTTAAACTTGGCACCATTGAAGTCCTAGGTTCGAACTCTCGTCTCTTCTATCTTACCGTCTTGGGTGATTGTGTGTCTCCGCGCACGTGTCATTCCGACTGACCTTTATGAGGTGTCTCAAATAAGTTTTCAGTACACAGTTTTTAAGCAACAGATATATACCTATTTTAATTTCTACAGAACCTTTTTGGCACCAGTACTTACGTATGATGTAGCAGTAACAATGTGTTACTTCTTGATTTATCTTTATAGTACATAAAAATTACTTTTATGTTCAGGAATATCCATTCCTGAAAATCCGTTTTGGTAGAAATTGAGTAATATTCGTAACATGTTCCTAAGTCCATTAGGCTTGTGGCTATGATGAAGTTGACTATGTTTGGTAATACCTTCGACAAAGTTGCCAGGAAGCTGACCTGTAGACATATCTGTGTGTGTGTGTGTGTGTTTCAAAAGGAATGTCAACATCAGTAGAATAAATAACTCAAAAACGATTCCATGTGTGGTAATTTTCTGTTCTTCAACGGACGCTGACCGATGATTGCCTCTGCCGCCCAAACCTCTCTCATTGGAAAATAAAAACGGATCAATTCATGAAACAAGCCAAAAAGTAGAGAATTATAAAGAGGAAAAAAAGAAACGAAAAATAAAATTGAAAATAAACAATCATAGCCGAGATTGAATTGAGTACTGTCTACTCATAATTCGCCGGAACAAAGTTACGAATTTACGGTCGAAAATAATTAACATTGCTGCATTGACCTGAAGAATTTTTTATTGGCGGTTTCTTGTGAATTTGAAAAAAGGGAAATGTATATGAATGTGTTGTTGAGAGTGATGTTTTTGTGAACGAAAGTCAGCTTAAATTTGTTTATTTAAATGTTGATATTACCTGGTAATGGAATAAGCTGACCCTTCGATGCACAAACCGGTTGCTTTGCCTTCATTGTTGTTGGCCTCAACTAGCACCTGCTCTCTCCTTGGATCAACACTTTTGAATTACAGTAAGCAAATAGTTCTGTTATATGACGAACATGTATCGCGCATTTTCTTGTTGTTTTTCTAATATTTGTCATGCAATTACATGCTTCTGAAATGAGAAATTGATCAAACTGTGTGCGTTTTTATTACAAATAAAAGTAAAAGATGGGTGCGAAACAGACCAAGGACGGGAACTATGCCCGTGGGAATTCGTTTAGCCATGGATCTCAGTCGAGTTCTTCTCCCCGTTATTCGAATAATGGTGCAGAAAGCTCTAATACTTCTGAGAGAACAAGGGAGGTGCAATCAAGATATAGAAGAATTGCTGACAACTATAGCTCTCTAGACCAGGTAACGTTTCTTTTCTGCAACAATTTTAAATGGTTCGAAGAATTGATTCATTCGTGCACGTGTTATTGTTGCATAAAGTTTCTTTCTTTTCTTTTTTTCTTTTTCCCAACTGGGAATGTAATATTCTTGTAAAGAACAAGACTGTAGAAACTTCATGAACCACATTTCTCTAGAATTGATTTAGATTTATGCTATGATCTTTAGTTTCTCTTGTAAAAAATTAATGGCTTTCTTCTTGAATTCAACATTTGCTTTTTCATTTGTTGTCTTTAGGTGACACGAGCTCTGCGTGAATCTGGTCTGGAATCCTCAAATCTGATAGTGGGCATGGACTTCACGAAAAGCAACGAATGGACAGGGCAACAATCTTTCAATGGGAGGTGCCTACATCACATAGACGAAGGCTTGAATCCGTATCAACACGCAATCTCAATCATTGGGGGGACACTTTCATCTTTTGATGAGGATAATCTTATTCCTTGTTTTGGTTTTGGAGATGGTTTGTGTACTTGCTACTTCTTTTGTAGGGTTAGTTGCACTGGCACCCCTTTGTGAAATACCCAAGTTACTGACTCCCCTCAATCTTTTATGATTACAGTGAGCTTCTCTCCAAGTTTAGACAGTTTTCACTGGCACCACTGGGGGTCTCCACCGGGGTAGTTAAACTCCCCATTCCTATAAGATTTTTAACAAAAAAATATTACCTGGAAAAACCAAAATACCGAAATGTAAAACCAACTTTCAAAAAAATTGGTATTTTCATTATTTGTTAATTACTTTTAGTGAACATAGTTTGGTCATTTTACACTTTTAGTTTGGTTTTCTAATTACGCAAGCTTAGAGGGGAGGTAATTGTAGTTATGAGAGATTGAGGGGGAAGTTGGTAATCTAAATATTTCTGAGGGGATGTCGGTGTAGTTAACGCTTTTTTCATAAACATCCAAGAATCATGTGTATAGTGACATATAAAACTTGCAAAACTTCGGAATTGATGTTGCAGTAAGCACCCATGACCAAGATGTATTCAGCTTTTACCCAGACAATCGACCCTGCCATGGCTTTTAGGAGGTGCTTTATCGTTACAGAGACATTGTTCCGAATGTTCGTCTAGCAGGTCCGTCCATTTACTTGCTTTAGTTCTTTTTCAACTTTTTTAAAATGTTGGTGTAATTATTCAAGAATAAATGTTTTTTTTTTTATTGTCTAGGACCGACATCATTTGCCCCTATAATCGAAGCTGCTATAGGGATAGTTGATCAAAGTCATGGTCAGTATCACGTTCTGCTAATTATAGCTGATGGCCAGGTACTTCATGCACACTTTTGAATATATATTTTAATCTTTTTCAAAAACATAAAAACTTCATTTCTTTGAAATTCGTTACCTAACTTTCACTTGATATGGAAGGTGACAAGAAGTGTGGACACGGGAGTCGGCCAGCTAAGTCCCCAGGGACAAAACACAGTCAGTTCAATTGTCAAAGCAAGGTTTTATGTGCAAGAAATCTTGGGATTATTTTTCCATATCATAGATTTTATTTAGTAAACTAATTATTTTTCTTCCCTTTATGTTACTGTTTTTGCAGCGAATATTGTGCAGCCATAATCAATATCCTGAATCGACTCTCATTCTTGATGTAAGACTAGAAATTTTACCGATTATATACATTGCTGGTGAAAATGCAGTTTGTGAACTTCACGGAGATCATGTCAAGAAATGTTCCTCTATCCCAGAAGGAAGCTGATTTCGCCCTGGAAGCATTAATGGAAATCCCTTTACAATACAGGGCAACAATGGAACTCCAACTCTTGGGGTACTTCCCTTTGCTACTACTGTAATACATTCCAGGGAATATTGATATCCTGAAACGTTAACCGCGTTTGCTTTGTTTTTCATCAGCAAACACAGAGGAATCACTACAATAGCGCCACTGCCGCCTCCATCATGGAACTTAAGGTCGACACATTCTCTCCCATCCTTTTCACGGTCGAGCAGCTTTAACCATAACTATTCAACTTCCTGCCCACCTTCTCCTCATCCCAGTGAAAGTTCTTCAAATAGTAGGGTATATTCTTGTACTTTCCCTCTGTGAATGTAAAAAATGTGAAATGTTCTTGTAGTTTGATTCCAGTTTATTGTATTTAACCGTTTGAATGAGTTCGTATTTTGGTGACTTTACTGACAATAACTGTGTGATGATTATCAGAGGTGACTGACAATAACTCTGTGATGATTATCAGAGGTGACTGACAATAACTCTGTGATGATTATCAGAGGTGACTGACAATAACTCTGTGATGATTATCAGAGGTGCCCGGTTTGTTTCTGGAACAAACGAGAGGTGCCCGGTTTGTTTCTGGAACAAACGAGACCTTGCGCTTGGATGCGGACATCGGGTAACCACAAAAAATGTATGAAATTTTGCATTTTCATTAAATCTCTTTGCACTCTTTTTTAATGCTTTGTGCATTTCGTTTGCAGACTTGCCATGACTGTGGTAGTGATCTGACATGGTGCCCTGTTTGCCGGACAGAGATCACCACTAGGATAAGGCTTCATGACTGAACTTATACTTGTAAAGCTAATCATCAAAATCAAAGGTATCGTTTGACAGTCGAAATGGGATCCCTGTACAAAAAATGTGAGTATTTTGCCACTGGTCGTTGAAAATGTACTGAACAATAAGTTGAATCAATCCCATTTTTCACTGGAAATCCAAGGCAATACAAATACATGTACTATTTTTCCAGATATAGTGATTTCATGTTATTAACACGTTTTGTATTTCTGTTGAAGAATGAAAAATCCAACTTGAAAATCATACATTGTACTGTGAAGAAACAATTGACGACTGATCTAAACCAGAGCCATTTTATAGAAACTAGCATATTCTTGTCCTGAGTTTGAGGAGTCATGTATTTAGGCCTCATTCACGGGAAATTCTAGCCCAGACCCGACTCTGCCAAATCAGTGTTAATTATGTGGCGAGTTTTTTACACTTGCCCTATTAATGGTCGATAATTTAGGGAGAGTTACCAATAACTTGGCAAGTGCAATATATTTGCCATATGATTTGTTGGATTCAGCCAAACTAGGTCCAGGCTAGAATTTTCCCTCATTCTCTTTGTTTGATGCGAAAAAAATGCTGAATGATGATTTGGAATGATAAGGAAAGTGTTTTCACTAATCAATCATTAGCTAGTCATATTTAGTAAGATGTTTAAGATATACAAATCTTAGGATACATTAGTAAACTTGACTAATTAAGATGATTGTATACATTTTTTTTCTAGAATAACCTCAATAAAAAAATCCGATCCTACCTCTTGGGTTGGATTCTTCATCCAACATCTTTTGCAATTTCATGCCGAGCCGTATTGACATCATGGCCTTCATCATTGTAAAAGAATATTTGATTAGCGTAAATGTAACAATACTATATCCAAACATATCATGTGAAGTGAACACAAGGATTTATCAAGTTCAATGGATGTAAATCGACTTGTCATTCCGGACAAATGATCTAAGTCAGCATAGGAAGTGAACGAACTTGGCCAAATTACCTTCTATCCCCACAAGTCTCTGAACCCACATATATTTTTCATGTATAATATTGCAATTGGATGCTACAGACAATGTCATTGAAGTTCCAAAAGGCAGTATGTATGTCTGGTACAAATGCAATTATAAGAAACACAATTGGATTGACTCCACTCCTTAAGTGGTGGACTTGAGAATATATCGTCAAAAAAGGCTGCAAGAATCAACTCCAGTCCACACTAGCTCAAAACTATCCTTCGCCTGATAATATAATTCTTTGCTTACAGTTCATTATCTTCTTCTATAAATAGCCTGCATGACAATGTCCATTATACCTGCATTTGCAAACAATCTAAATCTCCAAAAAAACAAAAAAAAAAAAAAAAAAAGAAAAAAGCGAAAATGTTTGGAGGGAGGAGTTTGGTTATCGCTTTGACATGGCTCGTATTGTTGACCTACCTTGTCACTTGCTCGTATGGAGCTACAGAGCGTGTCGTGCATCCCCAAGGTAGTACGAAATTGATTTATTTTATTTCATGAGCCTGAATTGCTGGGTTTTGAGGAATTCTCTGTTAATGAGGTCGTTTTTTCTTGGATTTTGAAGGGTGTAGGTGCTGCATATTTAATTTCTCAAAGCCGCTTATCACTTGTGCACAAGTGTGCTGTGGGGAGAATTGCTGCTAGACCAACTCACAATGACTATCGAGTATCACAATAATGTGCTACTAAGCATATACCTTGAAACTGGGTTTATAATTTCTCATGCATCAATAAATTCTGGGAACTTTTTCCAGGGTTTTCTTTATCTGTAATCTATAATATGTTTGCTACTTTATTTCCCCTTCCTGATCCATAAATTACCTGCAGAGTTCATTTGCATGTTACCAAGTTTAATCTTGATGCCGCTATATGTCTACGTCAAATAACTTGATGCATCGCCAATCCATAGCACAAGCCACAAGGGCTGCCAATGGTTTGTATGTTCTACACGCGAGAGAGAGGAAGAGATACTAATCACATTTAACTTCACATCAAGAAACTGTTCCTGCTTACCACTGCATTATGGCTAGCACTACAGCAAATCTCGTTCACCATCGATAATCATAAAGCCACCACACACGAAAATAAACTAATATCAAACTGGATATAAATCTGCAATAAATAATCATGGTGTAACGGTACAGAAGATCCCACAATCTTCATACAATTCCAGTAGAGCCATCCACTAACCCGAATCAATTTCTAACTAATACATCTATAATGATATATTTCTGTGCAGTATCATTTTCTCCTTTCCTACCACGGGCAGTTTCATAAGAGGGAAACCTGAAAACCCCACTTCCAAACCTCTAATCACACAAGGAACAAGTAAAACACCCAAAAAATAACTAATGATAATATAGTCCTCCCACCACTCAAACTAAAGCCTAAAGAGTTGCCATCCGTGACCCCAACAAGAAATCTGCAATCACCAACAGAAGGATCCAAGAAAGTGACCATCCCGAGCCCGTCAAATTCACAGCTCTTGGGATTCTGTTTTTGCAACTGATAGTAACTGTTGAAAGCATACGATATATTTCCCTTCTCACCAATATCATTGCAAGATCCCCCATAGTTGAGCGTCGTGCAATCAGCATAGCTACAAGCAAGCTTGAAGTGGTTAGCCACAGTGGAAAGATCACGGTTTGGATTAGCCACACACCATCTTGAAGGAAGATACTTAACTTCTTTCGCATTTTTTAACAATCCATTACCAAGATTTAACGAATACTTGGCCTGCCCATCGAACGAGAATATGCCCCAGTGTCTCTCAAAATTCCCCGGGAGCACACTTTTGGCCCCCTCATCTAGGAGACTGAAAAGGTAGACATCCATAGGAGGCACCCCTGGCCTTAGAGGGGTACCGTTGCTTCTTAGTACATGATTCACAAGTCCCTGGTTGAAAGCCCTCGCAGCACTAAGATTGGCACTTACAGCCCCGTCTGTTGGCCAGCCCACCTCTCCTATAACAATTGGCATTTGAGGATATCCAAGTTTGGTCAGAGCTGCAGCTAAGGTGTCATAGTTCCCATCAAATGCATTGTAGTAAACATTTGCTCCATCGGTCACGGGATGTGTCGTGCCCCCAAAAAATGCATAGTCTTGAGGAAAATCTGAGTTCCCATATAGGCTCAGAAAAGGGTAAATGTTCACTATAAAGGGGGAACCATTGGAGTTCAGGAAAGATACTAGCTGTGTCATAATTTGGTTGAGCTCAGGTCGGAAGGTTCCTTGTGATGGTACATTAGACTCATAGGCATCGGCGTTGCATGGGACAACCAGCTTTACTGTGCCCGCAAGATTTGCTTTTGTGAGAGACTGTTGTAAATTCATCAGAGCAGGCACAACAAGATTTTGAAATTGGCCATTGTAACTAGTCAGAAATGGTTCGTTTCCTACTGCAACGTACCTGCAATCATACTATAAAGTCAGTAGCATGGAGAAACTTTGTGAAGAGCTAAACATCCCCATTGCTACACACTCTCAAAAAGTTGTTTACAAATTATATCGACTTGATCGTTCCTTTGATAATTCAATTTTCACGCAATATAGTAACAAGAAGATATATGTCCCTCCTCCAAAAACTACAACCCTTTTATTTCTGCCCTGAACTTAGCAGCAAAAGTTGACGCACAGCCTCAAATTTGAGACTTGAGTGCTTATATTTCTCATCCTTCACAAAAGAGCCGAAAGTCTTCCATGCACCATCAAGTTCGTTATACATGGCAGAATGAATAAGTGCAGCCCAACCATGCTCTAAACAAGACTAGACATTAATTGACAAATAAACGGCTCTTCATCATAACAAGTCTGAAGTACCTCAGAATAGAATCTTATACTAAAAGCATTAGAATATGAAATAAAGAAACCTGTATCTAATTACATTTACACAAGAATTTGCAGACATATAGTACAAACAATTTCTATTAGGTAATCCACAACTTATTCATGTCACATTCCTATCCTCCATCTAACGAGAAAGAATGAATTCTTCAATAATCTTCTGTGGTTTAGGAATGAAAATCCAATAAAGCAAAATCAAGAGAAAATAAAGCAAAGAGAAAAACAAAAAAACAAGAAAAAGGAGCATACTTGATATTAGCACCGCCTTTAACCATGTATCTCGTTACATTCTGCGAAACCCACAAATCACAAGCAGAGGTAGAGGAGCTGAGCAGTGCCAGCATCTCGTTAGGGATCCCAACCATCACTTGAATCCCACTGCCCATTAACGCTTTGAGCACAGACGGGTCAGCATCAAAGAGCTTCACTTTCTGAATCTTGTTGGCCTTCAAGAGATCCACCACCGCGTCCGGCGAGAGGCGGTGGAGCGCCACCGTGCCCCAGTTCACTCCTATCCCCGATTCCGCCACCACCGCCACTAGCGACACACACAACAAAAGCACTAGGATTTTGCCTGAAAATTGAGCTCTTGCCATTTGCATCCTAGAAATCTTGGAGCAACAATGCGTTCATTAAAGCCGGTGTTGTCTTGTTTTGAAAGGCGGTGGAAATGGGGAAGCTGAGTTATTTCAGCAGAAGTGGGAGAGAAAAGGTGTTACTTCACTGTCATGTAGCTGATAATTACTGATGATGTCTTGGAGCTGCCAACGCGTAAATTTGAAGTGTCTCGAGAGAGAGAAGAGGGGGGGGGGGGGGGGGGGGGGGGGGAGGAGAGAGAAAAAGTAATAAAGAAAAACGAAAAAAGGGTCTTAAAATTTTTTGCTAGAGTGCAAAAGTGTGATCTTTCAGCATGTGAAATGACGGTTGTACCCCCAAAAGGGCCAACTGTATTGCGGCTTTTGTTTGGTAAAGAAAAGGGGTCGGTTTGGTTTTTAACTGACATGATAAGATTAGGGACGTTAATTTTTTTCAAAAGAATTCATAATTAATTGACGATTTAGATGGCAGTGAATAGTGATTATGGGATTATTTTTTAGTGATAAGAATTATTTATTTAATTTTGGTTTATCGATTGACACCTGGGGAAATGGACTCCACTAGAAACGTGCAAAGTGGATCAAAATTATAGGAGGAACAAAAAGTGCCTCAAGGTAGGCTAATAAGGATTTACGATTTTATTCCGTCCTAATTTACAAAAAAACCAAAAAAAAACGATTTTTTGAATCCTACATAGAATATGATGTACCGAGTAATAAAATAAATAACATGAGTGCAACAAAAAAAAAAAACGATTTTAAGATGCCGTCTAAGATAAATTCTTTTTTAAAAAAATCAAAAAAAATACCAACTTACTTTTTAAAATGTTAGAAAGTTCTTTTATTTTCAAATAAATTAATTATAATATTATTATTATTAACATCATATTTATTCAAATATTATAATAAATTTATTCTAAAATAAAATTTAATATCTTATAAATTCTTAAATCATCTTATAAATTGTAGAAGCATGATGTTTGAAGTAAGTTAAAAAACACACACACTCTTATGAAAAATTCTTATATGAATTGGAATATTGAATGTATAATTTTCATTCATATACTTTACAAATCAAATTCAATCACGTATTATATATTTTATAAAAAAAAAATTAATATATAACACGTGACTGAATTTGAATGGAAACAGAAGAATTTGCCTCTCTTATGCCGCATTGCTAGACGCATACGTGACTGAAAGGAATAAAGAACCCCACGTATCATAATCGCTATCAGACTTGACAATTTTGTGCTGAAGAAGACACGACACGACTCCATCTAATTGATCATCACCCTTTAATTTAGTCAAATTGTAGGCGCCGCTGGGGTGCATCATCTAATTAGTAGTTTTCCCTATATTGTATTTCGAAGAAAAAAAGAATCACGTGGTCACTTTTCATCATTATACATCCGCGAGCACAAGAAGCACCATCCCAAATAATAATTCCGCCCGTAATATCAATTATGGAGTGATAAACACGCATTTCTATCAACAATAATTTCTACAGAGAAATGATAAAATCCTCTTTTTATCTTTGAAATCTTGGTTGCCTAATGATGAAATATAAAAGTGCCAAAAAAAGCAAGTTTCCTGAATATGATAACATTGTCTAGTCCCATAGGCCATAAGCAACAGACCATGATTAACATATAATGATATAACCAAACCACAAATAATTCTCACATCACATGCAAGCCACAACCCTGGCATCTTTAAGCATGTAAAGACAGTTGCGGACGTTGATGCAAGACATGCAATTTTATCTTATCTTCGCTCTTTTTGCCTTTAGTTTAGGCCCCCATTCATGTGGACTGCACTTTGACAGTGCTGGAATATATCATATTTCTTTTCAGTAAAGCTCCGTGAAGGACAGAAATTTTTTTCAGCATCACAAAGGAAAAAGTTTACCCGCTTTCTTTATGGAGTTGATTTTCCATATTCTACTGCCTTTTGTTGTTGGATTACGGGACACCAACTCAAAAATCGTGCTTTCTCACTGCAAAATGACCACCTCTGCAAATTATTCACAGCTTTCCTGCAAACTTGACTTCAAAAGAATACATACATACATATATATATATATATATATATATATATATATCCCACGGCAGATGATATCACGCAAGTCTTCCTTATTTCCTTTAAGAGCAAGCATTACATATTACAATATCTATTTGGTTGTTTTCTAGGGTGATAAAAGGCTGTAAAGGCCACCGGGACAAATTCTTGGATAGCCTATTGCCTTAGATTCTCTCAAAATCAGGCTGACTGGTAACAGATCTAACCCATGCCCACTTGTGATCTCTTGTATTCACTGGATTCTTCGCCTGAGCCACCTCCTCCAAAGGAATGTAAGCATAGCTGCCATTGATAGGACCACAAACAAATCCCGTGTATCCAGCCATTGCACCATGAATAGCTGAGTGTGCCAAAAGAGTACAATACAAATTATCTGTTGCGTTTGCAGGGACAGCACGTATCATGTAAGTCGGATCAATGTATTTCACCGTGAACAACTCCTTAGGGTGATCACGAGCCCACCAGTTCTTCAGTTCCGATTTCAACCATCCACCAACATCCAAGAAAACCGGATTACCAGATTCATCCTTCTCTTGCACATGGGATTGATCTGTTTTAGGTATAATGTCTTGACCCGCGCCCTCAGCAACCACCACAACCGCATGGCCATTAGCTTTTAGCCTAGTTTCAAGAAATTCAAATAGACCACCTCGTCCTTGTAAGTAGAAGTCAGTTTCAGGGATCAAACAACAATCCACGTCCCGGCTGCTCAAGGTTGCGTGGAGGGCAATGTGGCCGGTGCTGCGCCCCATGAGCTTCACCAAGCCTATACCATTAACCGCACTCTCTGCTTCTGTGTGAGCTGCACTGATTGCTTGCTGAGCCATCTCTACAGCTGTTTGGAACCCAAATGATTTGTCAATGATGCCAACATCATTGTCCACTGTTTTGGGAATCCCGGCTACTGCAATGTTCAACTTTCGGCGCTTGATCTCATTGAATATCTTCACCATCCCGCGCATTGTGCCATCCCCACCTATGATGTATACCTATATATATACATGTTTCATAAGAACATCTTAGGTCAAGCTAGAGGGACACATAAATGATGAGAAGAAATTGATCTAGTTCTAAAAGCCACAATAGCATGTATAGCTTCAATTGTCAACCAGTCAATTTGCAAGCTCAACATACTCTGTATGGACCTACCTTGATTTATAAGCAATCCAGAAAAACATTTCTCTAGCCAGATATATACATTGTTTTAGCCACTTACTTTTTAATTTCAACATTTTTGTTCTTTATAATGTCTACAGATAGCCCCATTGGCCAAAACTCTCGCCAGAGTCGCACTCTTTTTTGTTTTTTTTTTTGGGGGCGACATAAAATGCAGCATCTCAACAAACCATTGTAATCTATCCCCAATTACTGATCGCTTGAGACCATAGATTACATAGATTAGCATTGATGGCAAAGGGGTAACAAATTGAACTCTCCTAACAAAATTCCACATAGATTCTAACTTCAACACCAAGTCTAACTGATATTAGAAGATCAACTACCAAAACAAATCAATTGTGTAAGCTGGCTCTGTGAAGAACAAAACCGCATAAAGAGAAAACATATTCTCCCTTCCTATTTTCATTTTTAGCTTGGATAAATTTGTTTCAAAATTGCAGTATCATGAGAAACAGTGATCAATCAGCCCTGGGGCTGAGGTGACTACAAGCTGCCAGCTGGGTCAACCATGTGGCTACTCAAACTACAATTCACCGCCAGTATCCTGCAATGCCATCACCACCGGCATTGAAAATTTACCAGATGATAAAGCAGAGCCTACCAATTTTTTCACTAGATAATGAAACGGAGCCTAACATAACTACAATGATAACTGGTCCGACTCTGCAACCATTTTTCAAGCCCCTCCGTCCATCTCTATCACATCTCTCAAATTCAACTTTTTCAAAGTCGATTGGGCTCTACTTCTTTTCCCATTATGGAACCAATTAAGTTCCGAACATGTGCATCACAAACTATCCATTATCGTTGGTCCATTAGCTATGCAATTTTATCGGAAAACGAAACAGAGCCTAGGCCGTAACTAACATGATAATTAATTATACGACTCTCAGTGTAAAGACTGCAAGCATTTTTTTCAGATGCTGTCTGTATCTATCAAATCAACCAAATTCCTGTTTTGAAAGTCGATTACGTTTTCTAACTAAGGGACCACTTAATAAGTCAAATAACAGAGAAATTGAAGTGATAAAAGAACGAAACCTGATTGAACCCACGATCTTGAATGGCATTCACAATCTTGTCGAGGTCAAATCCACCCCTGGAAGTCTCGAGCACAGTGCCTCCCTTTTTATGCCAGCCATGAACCATCTTAGGGTTCAACTCCACCGGCTCAGTCGAATAAAACCCCCTGTAACCCGCTCGGATGCCGAAAATCTCACGCACCCCGTACAGCTCCCACAGCCCCACCACCAGCTCCCTGATCACCGTGTTCATCCCAGGGCACAGGCCCCCGCAAGTCACTATGGCCGCCCGCACCCGACCCGGACCGAAGTATATCTGCTTCCTCGGCCCGGCCCGGTGGTAAGCCAGGTTGGGCCCCGGAGACGGGAACCCGCCGGAGATGTCCTGGAGGATGTGGCGCAGGATTACATCGGAGGAGGTGATGTAGAACTCAGATACCGGGTGGAAGAAAGGGTTATTGTCTAGTGGATTCGGGTGGGTTTGGAGGTCGGGGAGGTAGTCGGTGAGGCTCGGCGGGCGCCGCAGCTTAATTTTTGGGAAAGTGAGCTGGTCTTCTTCCGCCGTGTTAGGGCGGGGGTTTCCAGCGGCGGCGGGTGTGCTGTTTGATGAGAATGCCATGGCCGACTGATGTGTTGGTTGCTTCGGAGAATCATGTGGGTTATGTATGTATGGCGGTGAGTTAGTACGTGGAAGGCTGGCGGGGCCGATTGGTGGGGTAGTACGTGGTGAGCTTTTGCAGGGATAGCCAAGCACAGAAGCTCCGCGTTGCATTTGAAAATTCTGAAACTGTATTTTATTCGTACCGCCAGGAGCCTGTTGCTTGTTGTGGGTTTTCTTGTTCTTTGGCCTTCATTATGTGCACAACTAGGGCTACCAATGGAACGGCCTTTTACTCGAATTCGATTCGAATTTTAGCAAACCTCAAAAATTCAATTATAATATCCATAATCTAAAATAAATAAATAAGATACAAAATTCAACAGTTTGATTAATTAAATATCTAAGTTTGAGCTTTAATAATATTTTTTATTAAATTAATAATCTTATATATATAATATTAGTAAGAAATTTGAATTGAATGTAATATATAAATCATAATAATTAATGATGCACTTTTGTTCAAAGTAATTTTTTTTTTAACAAAATAATAGTTTTAAATATATTCTAAAATAATTTTCTACTTAAGAAAAAGCACATAAGAAATAATTGTTTTTATTTGTTACTTGATTTTAAAATTTCAATTTTTTAACTATTAATCGGATCTGATTTTCTTATCGAGTTTCAAACTTTTGATATGATTCGTATTCAATAATATTGAATGTAAATTATATAGGATTCAAGTTATGTTCATATATTCAGAAGACTTTGTTGGAGTGTAACAAAAAGAAAAGAAAAGAAAAGAAAAGATGGCTTGTTGGATTCGGATTCGAGGTCTCCAAATTCGTTCCAACTTCAACCCATTGGCAACCAACCCTATATACCTAAATTCTAAGTGCCCCGTTCCTGTTTAGTTTCATACTAGTCAATCTAAGCTCCACTGGCATGCGCTATCACTAGACAAGTGACAAGCCAGCAACAGCAAGGTGAGGCGTGAACGGCTGGGCTTGAATTCGGATTGGGGCTTAGTCAATTCTATTAAGTTTGATAGGTGTCAAACTCCACTTAACAAATAAGTAAATGACATGTTGAGAGTTAGCATGAAAAAATTTGACATTAAAAATTGACATTTTTTTGTGGTTTTTTTTTTAACTAAGCTATTTTTCATTTTATTTTATCTTTTCTTTTTTTCCACCTATTTCAATTGTATAAATTTTTAAAACAAGTATTCATAAGTGTTTTAGAAATTGTCAAAAATTTATTTTCAAAATTTGGATAGAAACTATTTCTACAAACAAATAATTCCTCATGTAAATTATTACTTCTAAAAGGTGAATTTATTTTAAGGTGTATCCATACTGGGTTTGAACACACACACACACACATATAAAGGGGAAAAAACCCACCCACAAAAGAAAAAAAAATGGTCATTTAAACAAACAAAAGACAAAAGACCAAAAGGTCAAAATTAAAAAAAAGGAACCCAGCCCTGGATCGGATAGATATATTCTTACTTTATATATTTAATAATATATAATATATTGTATTTTTTTATATATAATTAATTCGAAACACCCTATAAATATTAATCGAAACATTATACACACTCACTCAAAAGGAAAGAAAAGAAGACAAAATGATTCTAGCTCAGGACCTCACTAAAATCAATTCGAACCCCCTACCACTAGGCTATAACCCAGTGACTAATACAGTGTACTTGATAGTTCGAAGGAAGCGATACATTCATTGAATTTTATTGTATACATATATTTTTTTAAATTCTTTCAATTTTATTATTTATAAAAGTCATACATTTTTCAAGCGGAAACCGTTCAAAATTCTAGTGGAGACCAACACTATGACGTTTTTGTCAAACTGCATTAAAATTTTTACGAGCTGGGATCATTTTTGAAAAGGTCGGAACTTATTCATAATTTTTCCTAAATTTAGGGGTAAGGGGTGTGATTTTACCTATTGTCATTTGATGTATATTGACAATTTTTATATTGTCACTCGGCATGTTTTGACTAGTTCTTTTTTTTTTTTCCCCTAGTATAGTGTAATTTGATTCTGAATTAAGCTATAATTTATCTCTTTAATTTTTTTATTGATTATCTCCATATTTTGTAAGTGGCTGTAGAGCACATATCAAAAAACTAATAAATGATTATTGGCTTCTTAATAACCAGAACAAAAAATAAAGAGGATTATGATTAAGCTGCTACAGGATAATCCAGGCAATCAACAATATCAACCATAACTAGAAAATTAAATGATTAATCATTGGAAGCAGCCTTCAATCAATTACCCTAATATAACAAACTAAGGGTAAAATATTGTATTATTAAATCTAATTAATAAAATACAAATGAATTATCAGTCAGTGGACTGATATCCGTTGTAAGCCCATATTTTATAATTATGATATCGACATGATCATCCGGGCCAAAGGCTCATTGGCACTTATTACATTTTTTTCTTTTCTCTTACTTTATCTAGTACTAGCTAGTCTTTGTCCTTGTACGACAGGCCAGTTGCAATTTGTAAACATAGTGATAAAGAAGTCAATTGACCCAGACTGTGTTTGCCTAAATTTATCTGTAACATCTTATAAAATTTTACATTTTATATGATATTTTAAAAGTTTATAAGATATTAGATTTTATTTTTCAAATAAGTTATTATAATATTTGGATAAATAAGTTAGGTGCTAGCTTATAAAATATTAGTAATGACAATACTGTATTTAGTTCAGTTGAAAACAAATGATATTTGTAGATCTTAAAACATAAGTAAGAGCATCCTCACTTTTCTAAAAAGAGCTTATAAGCTCTTAAACATTTTCTTTTTGGAGTTTATAAGCTCTTTACCTTAAAATTTAGCCAAACATTCTATATATCACATCTTATAAGTTTCAAAACTTTTTATAAGATGTTTTGAGAAACTTACAAGTTTAGCCAAACACCCTCTTATATAGGTAGTCATAACTCATACAGACTAGTTATTTTGAGCCTCCAAGAACTAAGCTATTGTCGTTGAGGTCGTAGCTCAGTAATGGGGTTCAAATCTAACATCATTTTTTCCCCTTTCTCTCCTTGGGTGAATGCTTGTGATGTTTCGGTTGAAACCTATAAAATGTTTCAAATAGATTGTATCAAACCAAAAAAAAGAAAAGAAAAGACATCAACTACTAGGCTTCGAAATCTTATAGAGTGCACACTGATAGAACCGTCATCCAAGTCAACATACAGTTATGTTCAACTTGTCATACACTTTTGCAGTGTATTCTCAAATGTATTACGGATTATTGATTATGCATACAGGATATAATAATCTTATATTATTTTAATTAACAAGCACAACATAAAATAACAACATACGGAAATCGTAATTTAGCTCAGTATCAATCCATAAGGAAAAATCTTGCCAGATTCAATTTGACTATATCCAATAAATTATATGATAAGTGTAATAATAATTATTATCATATAATTTGTCACTCTCTTTAAACTGCATACCAATCTACATAATTAATACCAACGTTGCCTGACCCTAGCTAGGAAGAAAGAACGATGTATAATGCAAAATGTAAATTACTTACCAAATGGGCATCCAGACATGGAATCCGCCAGTAACTGTCGGTCGCAAAATTAGTTTCGTTTAAAAACTAAAACATATGATAATCTAGAGATAGAATTTTCGTCACTAGAACAAGATTCTAAAACAAATATAAAATTAACATGGGGAGTTGAATTTGAATATGGACCTGCTTGACTCCCTTGATGCCAAGTAAGAAGTCATCAAATAGGCACTTTTGACAAGCTTTCCCAGTTGGCATTCAGGGAGCCAGGCAGATCAAACTATATATTCCATTAATTATCCCCGAATTTCAGAACCAAGAAAAAGGTCAATAATAACATGAGATTGAAACGAAATGAACAAATTCAAACAAAAAAAAATGGAAGAAGAAGGAAAAAAAATGGGAATATCAACATCTTGTTAGTTTCTCAACAAGAAGCCTTGGATCGCTTTATAAAACCAAAGCACCATTGAAAATACCGATGAACTTGAGGCTATTAAACCTGTGTTTTCAAAGAGGTGTAGCCTATACTAATACTAGAGTAGTGTACCATGCATGCACGGACGATTTAATTTGTTCACTACTGAAGTTTTCTCACATATATATATATATATATATATATATATTTATAGCCATTTATATGAGCCCCTATTGTTATGAAATCTTTTATTAATTCTCCAAGAATAATATTTCCAATAAGAAGTTGAAGGCTAGGACAACATAAGATACACAAAAACGTGGGAGGAGGAGCCCCGGCCCCGGGGAAGGCGGCATGGAATTATATGGAGACTAGAGTGCTTTATTTTTTGACAAATAGTTCCAATAGATACAGCCAAAGCTGCCTAAGTTTTGCAGGTTGGAGTTTTGGACATCTTCTTCATTTTAATAAGTTTGTAGCACCTATGTAGTATTTGATTATTTCTATTCCCAATTATTGTCAAATATTATATCCTAAATTTGTACATTAAAGAAAATGTGGGAGAACAAATTTATTTGTCTGATAGTAATACCCGACTAGAGACCAGCAACGAATATTGAGTTTAGATCCTCTAATGTAATATCTGTTTCATCTTATATTCCATATTATACATACACACCATGTGTATATATATTGAATTAAAAACAATAAAATATATGGAGAATGCAATAATAGGTACAAAATGATCAGTATCACTCTACCACTTCAAACTTGGACCAGTGCTTCGATATCACCAAAAGAGCACCAAAGGTTTCAGGGCACGACAAAAGTTAAGCTGAGTAGCTTATAGATTGATCGAAGTTCCGAGATAATAGCTCAAAAGTAATTAATTGTGTATTATTGATAAGAGATCACTCACCAATATGGGTATTTATTTGTCCATTGATCCGTAAATTAGTTTGTTGATATATGTGTATGTACTATGTTGATAATAAGTTTGTATTAAACTCTAGTAATTTATATTTTATAAATTTAAAGTATTTACACAATAATTAAAATATACTCCAATATATTTCATAACAGGGACCATAATTGTATTGGAAAAAAGGTTAGACGCGAATTCTCAATCATTTTATTTTTCTTTGTGGAAGATGGACTAATTAATATTTAATTTACCATACTTGGTTACACTTTCAAGTGTCGCAAATACTAGGCGACGATTTTTTTCAATCATCCTGTACCAATTAACTAAAGTTCATTAAGAGAATTGATTGGCTCTAACATGAATCTAATTAGTTCTATCCTTTAAGCTTATAAAGAGCTCGTTTGGATGATTTTTTTAAAAAAGTGCTTGTCTAATGATACCTTTTACAGTAAAGTTTTTTTTTTAAGTCAAATAATTTTATATTTGGATACAGTAATTAAAAAGGGTTAATTACAGTTATACCCATCTTGGAATATGTTATATTACAAGAGGTATCTCTCTCCGTTTCAATATGACAGATACATCCATCAACAAATTTGATAATTACAAAATCCCACAACTGTTATGATTCCATTAAAAACTTAACGGGGTGCTCAAGATAAGCTTGATCTCGCCGTTATACCCTCAAATAAATTATTGAAATAAAATAAATAAAAAAGGGGGGAAAAATAGTAATGTTCTTCTAACTTTTATAACCAAAACAAGAACTCCATATGGGCACTCTTGTGGTGGATCAGGTCGGCCATTTTCAGCATATGTATCTGTTGTTGGGCCTTTATCACTCATTTGAGTTTCTAGGGCCATGACCCATATCCAATTTTGGTAGGATCACCAATTATTAAAACAGGGTATCGGATGCGCACAAAAAAATGAGATATAATTTAATTAAATGATTAACTTATAATAATATAAAATTATTTTTTTGCTAAACTCTCTATACAAATGCACATCTTTCTTAACTTATAATATCTTTTAAATCATTTATATTATATTTATTAAATTTATGAAAATTAGAAAAATCAATTTTAAATAAAACTATTTTTTGATTAAAAATGAATAAACTATAAAATAGAACAAAATTTTGAAAAAAAATAAAGGGATGTGCGGGAGAAAATGGGAGAAAGGTGAAAAAATAGGGAAAAAAAAATTGGAGAGAAGAAATTACCATTGAACTTTTTACATTTATTTATTTTTATTAATATTGATTATAAGTCAGTTTTCCTTATCTATATTAGAGTCAGTTTTACTTATCTATATTAGTTTATATGCGGAATTTCCATAGACACTACCACACTAATATATGAAGATTTTGATCTTTTTTGTTAGTCCGTTCAATTTGAAAAATTAAAACTATCTCGAATAAATTGTTACATTTTTACATTCAAGAAAAATACGTGAAAAAACATTTTTAAGAAAATATTCGTCGAAAATTCAATTCGTTAAAAATTACATTTAAACAATTATAATTTAATGCGTGTTACAAGTATAGCATTATGTGGCAATTCAAGTTTCTGCATGGGTAGTGCTTAGTTGGATGACCTCAATGTTTTGTGAATTATATATATATATATATATATATATATATATATATGGCAAATAAGTTCTACACCTATTGAGATATAGTATAATTATAAATTAGCCCCTAGTTTTAAAAATTATAGATACCCCCTGAGATATGTATTAGATTAACAAAATTCATCATTCATCAATGCGAGAGGTAATTGTGAGTCGTTTTTTTCGGTATTTTCAATGAGATTTTGAGATAGGATTTCCATAGTCTTGACAAATTCAAGATGTATAAGTTATGTATGAAGTTAATTTAAAATATAAAGTAGTGGTGGTATCGAATTATAAATAATGATGTACAATGATGGTTATATGTGTATAAAGTGAAATTATTTTGCAAATATTGGTGGAGTAATAAAGTTGGTTGAGTGATTTTGTCAGATTTGACAAGGAGTATCTATTGGCGGCTAGGTTGAGTCGGTTGACTGCTATAACTGTAGGAAAGTTATCTTTTAAATATCTCTATTATAAGGTCCTAAAGCTTGGGGGGGGGGGGGGGTCTTTATAATATTTTTAAAAAAGAAGGACTAATTTGTAATTAGACCATATCTCAAGGATAGCAGATATAATTTGTCCAAACATATATAAATGTTATGCTATTCATTTAGGTATTACCCATTTGATATTTTTAATTGTTGAATTAAACATGATGAATGACAGAATTTTGATTTTCAACACCTTTAAATCCAACGCTGAAAGGATTACCTAAATGGGTAACATACATGAAATTTTTCATAGAGTATTGGTGAGTGTACCTTTTCACGATAAAAAAGCAGAGAAATAATATTTTAATTTATATAGCATAATAATTCTATTAGATAAAAGTAAATTGATAAAATAAATTGATCTATCTTTGTGTAAAACATAAATTTCTAAAATCACAATATAAAAAAATACTTGATAAATTAGAATCTTCAAAAATTCATTTGACAGCATAATATATTTAATTTCAATATTAATTTTTGGTATAATTATGCCATAGAATTCTTTCAAAAAAATATGTAAAAGTAAGTGATGGATAATTCTAATACTTCAAAATTAAAATAATTGATAAATATTGTAAATAAGACAATATAAGTAAGAAACAATAGTTTTATCATTTGAAATTCAAATGTAACATATGTTATTTTATATTTTGGATAGGTGTTGGATTTTCTTAGGTAATTGTGAATAACTATGTATACTTATACAAATAAAATTTTAAAAACTATTATAATTTTACATGTATCACAATGACACATAATGATTTTATCAAAGTGTGCGCATAAGTGATGCTTATTTGTATGATCACAAGGTTTCTAAAAATATACTAGTGTATGAGGCATACTTGATGTGTGTACAAATAAAAAGCAAAGTGTAATCTAATCATGTGTTTTAAATTTTGAACAGCATTAATTAAAAGTTTATGAAATTTTTATTTGAATATATATATATATATATATAACTATGTTTAATATATCTATAAGATTTATTAAAGACAGACACTTAATTAAATTACATGATTGAATAGATAAATAAATAAATAAAAATTAAAATAAAAGCAAGGACATGAGAGTGAAGGGAGAGAAGAATAAATGAAATAATAATATTACCTTGAAGAGAAAGAGAAAAAAATGAAAAGATATAGTAGAGGAAAAAATTGCCGAACAAAATCACCAAAATAATTATTAGGTGGGTATGGTACTTTATAAATAGTTAGTGGGCAAGGCACACTTGATGTATGTACAAATCAAAAATGAGTTGTAATCTTATCATATGTTTAAAAATTTGAATAGCATAAAATTAAAAAAATTATTTTTTATTTGAATATATGTTTTTTTTTGACTATTTTGAATATATTTATTAGATTTATGAAACAAAAAAATGATTAAAAATTTATTAAAAGTATGGGATTGAAAAAATAAATAAATAAATAAGAAAGCAAAATAAACGATAGGAGCGTGAAAGATGAAGAAAGAAAAATAGAAAGAAAAATAATAGTATGAAACTAAATAGAAGAGAGAGAAAATGAAGAAGAAATAGGAGATAAGAGAAAGAAAGGAAAAACTAAAATGCCAAATCAAATATACAAAGTAGTACAAAGTGTTTGTATTTTATAAAAGAGTATTGATATCTACATCTATACTATATAATATAACAAGGGGGTATTTGATTAAATTGTGTTAATTTTGATTAAATATTTTATTTTAGGAATACTAAGATTGAAATCTCACTCCAACTCTTGACATTTTCTATTTTAAAGTTACATTTTGATTAATATTCTAAATTGATAACCAATACATTCATTTTTAGAGTTACTAATCACTCTTCCATCTGATTTTAAAGACTAAAACGACTACCAAATCATGAGTATTTACCAAAAAATAAATTATTTTTTTAAATTGGTTTGGAATATGTTAACATTTTACCCCTTTACTTAGATAGATAACACCGATTAAGACTAATTAAACTGTTAATGTCCTAGCGTTTACTTGTCATGTCAACTAACACGGGTTATCTAGTGGCACTAAAAGTTGTAAATGATTGGGAGCAGATTATTCAGTGACACCTATATGAAGTATGGGATTCCTTTAGTCGCATTCTAAGGAAGAAAGGGGCACAAAGGTAAAATGACGTATCAACTAATGTTGCCATACTTGGCATGTAAACAAAAGCGCGTTTGGGATAAAATTTTCAGGAATAAACTCCCAATGAAAAAAAAAAAAAATCATTAGAACTAAACCAACACAAATCCACTTTCTGCCACTGGGCTCGGAGCTGAATGGTGGGGGTTCGAAAGTGGTATCAAGGAGGTCCTGAATTCAAACCCTCTTGTCTTCTACCAATTTCTCTTTGAGTGAGTGTGTGCGTGTGCGTGGGTATGTTTTTCAGTTGACATAGAATATCGCGAGATGATTATATCAAAAAAAAAAAAAAAAAAAAAAAAGCCCACTTTCTGACGCCCGCTAACCGAACTCCCCCTTGAATGCGACTTTACGGAGTGAATGAGTTAAAGTGTACTAGAAACTATATATTTTTTAATATTATTTAGATAAATTGACCGTTTCAATTGATGTTTCTTCTCTCTCTCTACAAACACTTCTGTTAATTTATAATTCTTTCTTGACCAACTACGAAGTTTTTCTTTACATTTTAACTTTCTAATTTTTTTTAAAGTTTTCTTTGTTGAAATTAATCATTTGTTCATAAACCCATTAATCATTTGATTTCTTCTTTTTTAGATCAGATAATAATTAAACATCACTTTATTTCTACTAATTTATTTAGCAATATAAGTATAATTTTATTTTGTATATTTATATTTTATGTACATAATTAAAGAGAAATTAGTACATGATATACCGTTCTTCTTTATATTTCAAAATGCATTAATCAACATTAAAATGTTTTCAAGTTTGAAATTTTTAGTAAGATATGATTTATAAATCTAAAAACTTTTTTTCTTAATCTAATTGTTGCCAACTATTTCAAAAATATAAATACATTTTAGTACTTTTTTTCTAGAATGAAAGCAAAAAGAAGCATGCATTTATTATGCATATATAATATACATACAGGTAAAATTGTACTTTTAGAACCACATGTTCCACTTATTTTCAATTTAAAACATTAACTTTTTTATTTCAATTTTAGGATATAAATTTAGAAAAAAAAAATCACACTGAGGACTTTGGAGAAGAAAAGATATAACACCAATATTTAATAAATGGGAAGAGTCCAAATCGTTAGTATCTCGTGTAGGTGAGTATAAAAAATACAATCTTATCATGGATTTTGGATTGATATTGAATTTTTTTAGATTAAGACGATAAATCATATATTTATCTAGATTTAAATTTAAAAAAAAATAAAGTTTCATATATGGCAAAATGGCTATCCAAATACGTGCATGCATGGCACTTACTTGGATGATTTCAAGAATTTTGAATTCTCTCTCTCTACACACACACACACACACTCTATACGTGTGTAAAATAAATATAAAAAATAATTTGATCACATGTGTAATAAATTTATAATTTTATATATTATAAAAAATCTAAAAATGATAGAAAATAAAATATGTATACTATGAAAAATAAAAAAAAACTTACTTGAAAATTAAATTGGGTTTTATTATTAAAAAAATAAATAAAAAGATAAAGTATAGTAAATATTGAAGTAAAGATATAAGAGGATAAAGATATAAGAGAAGAGGGGGAGATATATCACATTGAAAAGAGAAGAGAGACAAGTGAGAGAAAATAGGAGAGAGGAAAGAGAAAAGAAAAAAAAAAGAAGAAAAAAAAAGTCACACCAAAGACACTAAACAGTTATTAGAGGGTGCTAGTGCTTTATAACTGTTTAAGTATAGATATTTTAGAAATTTTGAAACTATTTAAGTAAATGCCATATATGCTCCCTAATAATTATTTTACTTATATATTTAAAGATATCGATATTTATTTGCTATAATATTCAAACTTGTCTTTTTTTTCATATATATTTTGACATAATTAATTACCTAATTTTGAATGATTTTCAAATAATACACTTTGGTTGCATTTGGTAGGGATTTATGAGTAGAATTATATGAGTATCATACTAGTAATTATGTTTGGTAGAATATTTTTCTGGCCCTTTATAAAGTCCACCCGCTAGTGGGTTGTGTACTCCAATTGATTTGAGTTGAGTTGATATAAGTTGTAATTTACTGTATTACTTTTAAATTTATGTGATGTAGCCTAAATTTAAAGGCTTTCTATAATTCTTTCTAATTCATATAAGAAAAATTACACTACCAAACACTCTGTGAAGGACATTTCACAAAATAATATTTGTCACCGAACAAATTAATACAATGGACTAACAAAAGAATTATGAAATATATATTCCATGATTTCGTTATCACACACAATCCTATACTGCTATGAAACATAACCTTTAGCTATGGTTATTGATATTTATTAATTTTTTGACTGTTGGAACAGTTATTTTTAATTTTATTATGAGGGAAATCCCATACCAGTATTAAACATATCATGTGGTTGTTCACATGGATTATACCTTCTTTATATTCAGCAATTTTATTCATGAAAAATCTTATCATGGTTGAAAACCTGCATGATTATAGCTAGGAAAGAAAAGTTATTATTGAGAAAATTACTACTAACTTGGAGTCTCTCTCTCACACACACACAGTATGTAACTGATGCACTTAATTTACAGAGACATAAGTAGAAAGATTAAAATTATTGAGCAATAATAACAATTAAGGAGTGAATTAATGTTTTAGTTGGGTATTATGAGAGCATCACTTGATTCCCTTTTGAAAACAAGCTGAAATTATTTAGTGCCCAACAAATTAATATTTATTTTTATTCTCTCGAGAATAGAAATCTAAACCCCCCCTTATAATCATGTTTCAATAATGTCTTTAGGAAAGTAATCTAAACACATCTTTTTGGTCTTCTTGTTTTTGTTTATTTGATGGAAAGTGAAAATATTCATGTATCTTTAACAAGAAAATGTTCATCAGGCTCCTCATTTGGAATTTGGAAAGAATTTTTTCCTTGTAACGTTTCAGGAAATTTACTATACTGCTCAAAGCAAATGAATTTAGTCTAATTAATACTGAATAATTATTCACCATTAAAGGGTCACAGTGCCTGCATTATTGCAGAATTAAGGGAAAAATTCATAATTTTTGTCAAAAATAATTAAGGGGATGAATCAATGGAAAATTCCTTAATTTTATCCAAGGTAAAAAGAACCCCGAATCCCTACAAATACGCAGTTTTTTCAAAGAGGCCAAATTCAAGAATAATCAGATCACATGTCTCTCTAATCAGTTAAGTTTTTAGATAGCCTTGGATTTGTTTCAGAGATTAAGTGAATTTCAATTTGCATAGGACTCTTTTTTCTGTAGTAGTCTGCTAATTAATTCTTAGTTTTTTTTTATCAGTTTTTGTCTCACTTCATCATCTTCTTCTTCTTTGTTCTCTTCATATAAATAATCTCTAACTTTTTGTATGTGTTTCAGATATATCTAAGGTGGTACAAAAGCATCTTAGAAAAAGAAGAGACTTAGTGCTTAATTATTAAGCACAATAATATAAAGTATCACGAGCACAGGCTTTTTCACAGTGACAAAAGCAGAAATGTTATTTGGCAAGTTTTCAAATTTTGTGGCACTATTGATCCTTTTCGCTGTGTTCCAAGAACCAGCTTTAGCCATCAAAAAGGTGCACATTGTCCTTCTCTCCAATTTGCTCATAGATATATATATATTTTTCTCAACTTCATGCAAAACTTAATTGTTCTCTTGTCAATTCTCATCATTCATCAATTCTTTTGTTTGGTTCTTGAAAATTAAGCAGTCTTATATTGTCTACTTGGGAGGACACTCTCATGGTGCCGGATTAACCACTGCTGATCTTCGTCGAGTCACGCTTTCGCACACCGAGTTGCTCTCCTCATTCTTGGGAAGGTTTGCAAATTCTCTATGTGTGTGTGTGTATGTATGTTTATATATAGGTAGATAGTATGATCTGTTAATCAACCTGTTGTGTTGTTCTGCAGCAAAGAGAGGGCTCAAGATGCAATATTTTACTCATACAAGAGGCATATAAATGGTTTTGCAGCTCTTCTTGAAGAGGAAGAGGCTGCAGAGATTGCAAGTATGAACACACATATGTATACACATTTGGTTCTTGTGCTTGTTTCAAAGCGTTTGTTTGCTGATAATTACGTGATCCCTTTGGTTCTTTCGCTCCGTAAATGCAGAACACCCAGATGTGGTATCGATTTTCTTGGATCAGGGCAGGAAACTGCACACAACACATTCATGGGATTTTTTAATGCTCGAAAGGGATGGGGTGATCCACCCGTCTTCGATATGGCACAAGGCTAGATTCGGCGAAGATACGATCATCGGAAATCTTGATACTGGTAAAAGCACATAGCTTTTTCTATCTTTTTCTTTGATGGAGTTTTAATCTTTGTTTGATTGAAAATCTCTTTTGAAAATCCTACATTGTGCTTTTGATTTAAAGTTGAATCATTTGCAATTGCTTTCCTAAGGTGTTTGGCCTGAATCAAAGAGCTTTAGTGGTGAAGGGTTTGGGCCCATTCCATCAAAGTGGAAAGGAATCTGTCAGTTTGATGACAATGCAACACCCCTTTGCAATAGGTAACTTTTGTATTTTTTCCTCTCTAATTTGTTCCTTTATACAGTGAAACAAATAATTTGACCATCATAAAAGATGGTTAAAATGACTGCTCATTATGATATAAACATGCCCTTTTTCTTTTACCAAATCTGTACTTATGGATTCATTTGATTTTGCAAAAGTGTTTTATCTTTACTGCTACATAATTGTACACACAGAGGCCCCTGTCCATGACTTCTGGCTATTGTTCTAACTTCAATATTTTCATTCAGTTTTTCCCAAGTATCTTGTTTATAATGAGAAGAAATGAACCACTAATGTAATACTAGTTGCGATTCATCAATCGAATGTTGACACGAAATTGGCTCACTGTATACCCTTTAGAGAAAAAGCAAACCTTTAGTCACTATATTAATCTGCTGGGATGCTTTGGAATTGACAAATTTCAGGACACACATTCAAAAAGTTGCCATTGTGCTTTCTTTAATACAATATAAAGCCAATATGGTCTCATTTGGTTCTTTTTTGCATAACATGTTGTGGGGTACTTCATACTTGCCTCCTCAGCTGAATCATTGCATAGATATGCATTTTTTCGGGTCAATTTTGAAATTAAGCCACGTTATAGCATATCACATATTTTCTGTGACAAATAATTGAAATATATAAATATATATGTATGTATATGTTGCAGGAAACTGATTGGTGCTAGGTACTTCAACCAAGGCTACGCCAAATTTGTTGAGGGACACCTTAATTCTTCGTTCCACACGCCACGCGACACAGATGGCCATGGCAGTCACACCCTGTCCACTGCTGCTGGTAATTTCGTCCCTGGAGCAAGCGTGTTCGGTGTGGGGAACGGAACGGCAAAGGGGAGGATCGCCTAGAGCACGTGTGGCTGCATACAAAGTGTGCTGGCCCCCGGTGAACGGCAGTGAATGCTTCGATGCTGATATCATGAAAGGCTTTGATACAGCAATAAGTGATGGTGTTGATGTGCTTTCAGTGTCTCTAGGTGGAGACCCTGTCGACTACTTAAAAGATGGCCTTGCCATCGCCTCGTTCCATGCTGTGAAGAACGGAGTTGTAGTCGTAGCATCTGCTGGAAATTCAGGACCCATCCCGGGATCTGTATCTAATGTCGCACCGTGGATCATTACTGTGGGAGCTAGCACGCTTGATCGCGACTTCCAAGCTAATGTTCAGTTGCCAAATGGTGCTGTATTTGAGGTTAGCTAATTTGTTCATTAGTCCATTTTATGTTCCCGCACATTGTTCTCCAATCTCTGGAATTTTTCGATTGATTTGAATCAGGGTACGAGCCTTTCAAGACCATTACCAGACCATAAGTTTTATCCGCTTATCAGTGCTGTTAATGCTAAAGCTGCCGATGCAACTGAATTAGATGCGTAAGAACTGGTCTTTTTAAGTTGCATGCATGAGTAAACAAGTATTGAGAAGCAGGAAATGATATTTGATATCGTAACTTTGTGCAGGTTACTCTGCCTGGCAGATTCATTGGACCCTGAGAAGGCAAAGGGCAAAATAGTAGTGTGTTTGAGGGGGCAGAATGCAAGAGTGGAGAAAGGGCAGGAGGCTTATCGTGCCGGTGGTGCCGGAATGATTCTTGCCAACGATGAAGAAAGTGGCAACGAAATCATTGCCGACCCTCATATCCTTCCGGCATCTCATATCAATTACACAGACGGCGTTAAACTCTATGCCTATATCAACAAGACCAAGTATGTTATGTTCTTTTTTTCTCTTCATCCAGATTCCAGATGTTTCGCAGTCACAAACTGTTAATGATTAGTATTTTTTTCTTACAATCTAATTGAATTTGCAGAAATCCTGAAGGACTAATTACACCTCCCAAGGCCATCTTGGGCATTAAGCCGGCTCCATTTATGGCAGTCATTCTCCTCCAGGGGCCCCAATACTGTTACTCCAGAAATTCTCAAGGTTCGCAGAAATTCATTTATATCAAATCTTCATACTTAAAAGAAATGGATAATTACACTGACACCCCCTCCGAAATGTTTGGATTACCAACTCCCCCTGAATCTTTCACAGTTACAATGAGCTCCCCTCTAAGTTTGCCTAATCACGAAATTAAAATGTTTGCCGTTTATGCAGCCTGATATTACAGCTCCAGGAGTGAACATCATCGCGGCTTACAGCGAAGGAGTAAGCCCAACAAATGCAGCTTTTGATCATCGCACAACTCCATTCAATACAGAATCCGGGACATCCATGTCCTGCCCCCATGTTGCCGGTGTAGCTGGCCTGCTCAAGGCCATCCACCCTGATTGGAGCCCCGGCGCAATCAGATCAGCAATCATGACAACGGCAAGAACGAGAGACAACACCGTGAACCCAATGCTCAATGCGGACTACCAAAAGGCCAACCCCTTCGCCTATGGTGCGGGACACATCAGGCCAAACCGCGCCATGGATCCTGGACTCGTGTATGACCTGGCCGTTGATGATTACTTGGACTTCCTATGTGGGCTCGGCTACAATGAGACTATGATCAACCAGTTTGCGAGCGCCTATCACGATTGCCCCAACAACTACACCATATTGAACTTCAACAACCCCTCCATTACCGTTCCTCATCTCTCTGGATCAGTCACCGTAACACGAAAACTGAAAAATGTCGGGAAACCTGGCACATACGCATCTCGTGTTCGCACCCCGCCGGGTTATTCGGTCACCGTGGTGCCAAGCATTTTGCATTTCAAGGAAACTGGAGAGGAGAAGAGGTTTGAGGTGACTATCAAGGCCTTGAGAAGTAGAAGAGGATATGAGTTTGGGCAGTTGATATGGTCAGATGGGAGTCACTATGTGAGGAGTCCAATAGTTGTTTCGTCGTACGTTGATCATCAGTGAATATATAACCTTCTTGTTCATTGTTCCTAACTTTTATCTGATAATTGGGATGGGAGGGAAAATAAAGTTAAAAGGGCTACAGTCTGATGTCTTAGGTTTAGATTGTCTTTGTTTATTTTTGGTTATTCTTTATTGGGCGGTACTATTTGGATTTGGTATAATGAGGGTGGTTAAATGTAATTATTTCTATCTATTATTATTATTATTATTCTCAATTGGTTTAAGTTCTATGCCAAGTTTGTTCAGTTCTATTTCGGCATCTAGATTTTCTGCTATGATGGATTGATTATTCTAGCACTACTTTACGGCTAATCTCACACTAAATTAACTTAATACTGTCCTTGGAATATCATAATTTTGAAAATGAGGGTGAGCATTTGATGCTACAACCCAGCAAAAAGCAAGTCCAAATCGACTTCTGATTTTAAATGATAGAAGATAATGTGGGTTTCTAATACGACTTTGGTTAGACCTAGGTAATAAGCCTAAGAAGACCAAATTCTTGCAGTAACACGTGAATTTGATGAAGTGAAATGGCAGCCCAGGCAACTTATGAAAACCAAGCAACTTAAGTCAGCAAAAAGACTATGAAACGGGTTGTCTGTTATTAAGGAGCGACGAAAGTGTTTAATATTAGGTAGGGATAGTTTATTAGAGGCCATCCGCTATCGGAATTTGTAAAAACCACTTGCAAACAAATTGACGGCCGAATGAGAGAGATCATCCAAGGAGTCACAATTGAAAACTCTTTTGACCGATCATAAGGAGGTTTATAATATGGTTGACTTTTATAGTATTTGAAATTTTTGAAGTGAGATATTTTTAGTGGTGTTGACGTTATCGAATTCAGATAAAATTCATCAGAAATGCGAGAATCAAGACTTATTAACCCATAAGTTAGATGAGATTAAACAATGTTAACCGGTCCATCACCGTGGAACTGAGAGCAATGCAATTTTTGGAGATGTATGATTTACGGATTTCCAACATGGGGAGGCTGCTGAAATTTTTTGTAAATTTCAATCTCAGGGGTGGCTTTTGTAAATTCCAGTATTTGAGGCCTTTTTTTTATAATTTAATCAAATTTCAGAGAACGTATTTTTAACTCACTTCTTTTCTGTAATTTAAATTGTTGAGGGCTTTTTTGACATTTTACACACTCTATCTATTTTAACACTATATAAAATATCTTAGGAATTGTTTTTGTGAATTCCGATACCTAAGGATTTTTTTTGTTTTTGTTTTTTCTTGTCTAATTTCACCAACGTTGGGGAGGTGACTAATTTTCCCTTTAGATTATCAAGGGGAAGGGAGTGTAAGTTTCAAAAATTTATTATTATAATAGTTCAAATTTACATAATAACTTTGTATCTCAATTGTACTAAATATGTATATTTTTGGTTTGAAAAATTTTAAAATAATTATGTAAAATCTAATTATCCAAAACTCCTCAATATGTTTTTCTTTTTGGTGAGTTAGAAACTAGTTACATAGTGCTAGACCCCAATTTCTCTAATTCGATACATTATTTCACCTCTGAAGGAGGACAATCCCGAACAACAATCGTATGTTTAAGTTTGTAGCCCAATTTGGCTAAGGTGTTTGTGCATGCATTGCGGTCTCACCTCACATGTTTGAACCTAATCCCAAATAGCAATCGTATGTTTAAGTTTGTAGCCCAATTTGGCTAAGGTGTTTGTACATGCATTGCGGTCTCGCCTCACATGTTTGAGCCTGATGGACCATGGTTTCCTGAGTAGCTGCCTGCAATATTCAACTAGGAGCCCTAACGGATACATGCAAGCAATGGCTAAAGTCACCAATTGAGTGACCACCTTCGGGTCCACTTTAACCTTCTTGTGTTGAACACGTTCTTTTCCATGCTATCCTCAAACCTTTCGTCAAACCTAACAACTCAGCTAGAGTGATCTGAACTTCCCCTAGTTTAAGAGTAAGAGCCAAGCCAAGAATCCAGTACCCGCTGGTGGTTTCTAATAACTGCTGCTGCTGCTCCATGTCCTTGGAGTTGGCTTCCATCAGTGTTTAGCTTCAGCTATCCCTCTCGGGGATGCTCCTATGCTTCACGTACATGAGTCTTCTTTTTTATTATTGAGGCGGGTAAAAATGCAGCAACAAACTCCAGTGCCAGTGCTTTGGCGTTGTTAATGATCCTTTCGTAGTGTTCTTTGTGTCTCTTAAACACTGACCTGTTTCTACCTAGCCAAAGGGACCAAAGAGTTGCAAAAAACACTTGATGCCATTTACAATCAGGAGCAATGATAGTTTTGGAACGATGCCTTGATGTTGTTTCTGAACCAAGCACTCTGATCAATTGCCATGAATTCCACAAATTGTGTGGAAGCAATGATATGCTTCCACACATGCTGTGTTCGGGGGCAGTTAAGAAAAATGTGAAGCTCATCTTCATTATTCATTCGACATACACCACATGCCGCATCAGTGGATAGATGCCTTTTGAATCTTAGCAAGTTAGTAAGAAGACTATGGTGCTTGCATCGCCATAAGAATAACTTAATCTTCTTTGGGCACTTCAATTCCCATATCTAACCCCATGCATTAACATTGTTTGAAGTCACACCTTATTGAGAGATCAGATAACGATACATAGATTTACACCTGTTGAATGACCTAGCCCATATACATAGGTCGAGCACCTCTGTATCCCAAGGG
Organism: Petrea volubilis; assembly: GCA_026212405.1. Taxonomy (NCBI): domain Eukaryota; kingdom Viridiplantae; phylum Streptophyta; class Magnoliopsida; order Lamiales; family Verbenaceae; genus Petrea; species Petrea volubilis. The sequence goes on from CM047870.1 coordinate 7,731,157, forward strand.
AGTGGTAGATTAACTATATCCATTTTGACCTTATTAGGGAGCGTATCGGTTTCATGAATTAGCCAACCCCCTATTTGCGGTGAGATGAGGTCTGAGACCATCATGAGTGCTTCATTTTTGACAATTGGGCTTCAATACGATCACAATTTTTTTCATCACTAAGCCACTTGTCAAACCAAAGTGAGATATTTTGCCCATTTCCCACTCGCCAAATAATCTTTTCTTCCATAGCTTTAATACTTTGTACAATGCCTTTCCATGTGCCCGATGTGTGTGATTTAGGTGTATGATCTAAGATATCCGATTTGAGACTATCTTGATGCCCATGTATCTACCCAAATTTTGTATACTGTTGATCCCCAAGATAGCACAGATATCTCTCCTAACATTGTGGTCTAATTTGGGTGCTAAATAGACCTTGGATTTTCCATGATTCACACTTAAACTAGATGCTAAGCAAAATTCCTCAATGACCCTCTCAATCACACGTACATTCTTCACTGTTGCTTTTCCCACCAGGGTTAGGCCATCTATAAAAAGTATATATGTGAGAGGAAAGGTCCCCCTCGATAAATGAAAACTGAATTCCATGTCTTTTTTCTCAACAACCTCCTCAATTAAGTAGGATAAACGTTCCATGTACAATATGAAATGGGATGGGGATATAGGAACCGTTGACAAAGTCCATAATTCATCTCGATAGGATCCAAGATTTCCTATTCCAAAGAATTTGTGGCCTAACGCATCTAACATAACTCATAATTGGACTAATAATCTGAAGTGGGAGCCCAAAGAAATCCAAGGTTTGTTTGAGAAAGTCCCATTTGATCATGTCGTATGCCTTTTCAAGATCCAACTTGATTATCATGCCCCTCGTATAGCTTTTGGAATGGCTGATGGTATGGAACAATTCTTGTACCACAAGGATGTTATCATGAGTACTCCGACCCGGGCTACAGCTACTTTGATAAGGGCTAATAAGTTCACTCATCGAAGGCTTTAACCGCATGACAAAGAGCTTAGTGATAGCTTTGAGAATTACATTACATAATGTAATTGGCCTAAATTCAGACACAAGCGATTGGTTTGGAGTCTTGGGGATAAGAACAATAAACGAGTCACTAATAGCTTGAGGAACGTTTTGCTCTCTATAGCAATTCTTAATAAACCTTGTTATTGAGTCTCCAATAATGTCCCAGAATGTAAGGTAAAATAATGATTGGCGTCCATCAGGGCCTGGTGTCTTATGTGGATGCATATTGCAAAAAACTGCTCGAATTTCATCTACAGAAAGCTCTAGTTCCGGGGAAGTTCTTGTATCCTGAAGAAGACTCTTCTGCTGCGGGCTTCTAGGTAATTCAACACAACTCAAATTCTCATCACTATTGAAGAGATTTATAAAATAGTTAAAGATATGTTCTCTAATAGCATCCTGGTTCGAGGTCCAATTATCTCCAATTCTTAGCGTAATGATCTTGTAGCACCTTCTTCTGCAAAAAGTGGTCAAGTGGGAAAATTTTATATTTTTATCCCTCACCGAAAGCCACTAAAGTTTGGATTTTTGATACCAAAAGATCTCTTCTTGATGGAGAATAAGGTTGCATACTCCTCAATTAGTGATTGCTTTAGTGCTATTAGATTGGGGCTACTGTTGTTGTCCAATCTTTTTTGAACCCCCTCAATTCTTGCAACAAGTTTCTTCTCCATGTGAAAAATATTTCGGAATTATTTTGCATTCCATTTCATCATGACGTCAGGGCTTTGGCCATAGAAGTCAAAAGCTCCTCCACTTGATCCTATATTGAGGCAATTTGGTCGGCGCACGTAGGGTGTGTCGTCCATGCAAGTTCAAATCGAAATGGCCTATTACTCCGTATTGTCTCCATACCATATAATTGGGTGATAATGGGGCTATGATCGGAGTGTGTACATGGTAAGTTAAGAAGAAGGGCCTCTGAAAATAGAAGTCTCCAATTTGAGATTGCTAATGCCAGACAAGTCGTTCTCTAATATTATGAATACTATCTCTTTTATTGATCTAAGTATACTTGGGCCCTTAAAACCCTAGGTCCATCAAACCGCATCTAGCCTTTCCTTCTTGTATTTGATTGCATCTATTCCAGTCGGATACCCGGCCTCCTAATTTTTCATTAGCCAAACGAATGTCATTAAAGTCTCTGGTTATGAACCGAGGACGTTGCATCCATCCATCATCCATCATAAACTCTTAAACACACCCATCCATTATCAAATTTTGGGCTAATTATAGCGTGAATCGCTCGACTAGTAGCTAAAAGAATTTTTTTTTGGTCAGACTAAAAGGATTTCTCCCTGAACATTAGCTGCATTTCAGAGCATCCAGATCCCTCCACGTCTCCCCATCGTCGAAGCAAGACAAACATTACGAAACCAAGTGTGACATCTCGATTTTTACACATAAAATAGAACTAACAACTATATACTGATTAAAAATGGGTACTTATGATATATGTGCATGATTAATTATATTTTTATATGATTTTTATTTTGTATGAGAATTATGTGATATGATAATGATGTTTAACATAAACAATTGAATTTATGATACATATATAAATCGGGATATATACATATGTACGTACATGTATCTTCAAGAATTACAACTTATTACTTTATTTGTCATAAAGTCATATATATAGATAAATATATATATAGATATTTCAAAAACATATATCTATATATATATGTAAGTTTTTGTATTTATGTATATATTATAAGAAGATCATTTTTATATCACATGCATCCTTACTCAAATGTCATCCTTGTCCAAAATCTCATCCTTATCCAAAATCTCATTTTCATCATTTATTGCAAGAGATTTTCATAATAAAATAAAGTATGTATCTTGGCTAAAGTACTATAAATATGGGAGCTTGGCACCCTATTTTCTTTACACAAAACACACACACACACACACACAATCCTGCTTAAAAAACACACACCCATACTCACTCCACTCTCAACACACAAAACACTCTCTAACTACAATATATCTTCCACACACACACATACACTCACACACACACATACACACACACACACACATATATATATATACCCCTTTTTTGCATACATATATACCTATGAGTCTTCTATATATCCCCTTATTTTCCTCAAACACTCTTGAAAAGGTAGAAATCTTGCCCAATCCATAAGTTAGCCATTTATGTTAGCTCTTGATTCTTCCCTCCTAGATCCCAAGATGTAACTACAAATTAGTTACCATCTAGGTTCTAGTTGTATATTTATGTTGATGCATTTTTGATACTAAATGCTTAGGAAGTAGGGCTTCTTCAAGTGTATGATTAAGTTTAGTCTTGCGTGTTAGTGCCACAAAATGATGAGAAAGTATGTTTTAAGTGTAGTATGCTTTAGAAGAAAATATATTTTTATGTGTAACTGTACTCTATGTTCATAAAATTAGCAATAACGCATGCTTAGTTATTGTTTCCAAATATGGTTTTAGTATGCTTTTATGATTTAAAGTATGAGAATATGTTCTTTATATTTTTATATGAGATTATGTGAAAACATGCAATATTTTCCTAAAAGTGGATACTAAGTATAAGTTAGTATCTTAGTTTCTAAATTATGATTATATGAATATTTTATTAGTTCAGAATATAAGTAGTTAGGTTATTCTTTAAATAAAGATTACTAAGTAGTATCCTAGCTATAGCTATTAATGTAAATTTTAGGAGGAAGTCAAGTTGATCTAGCCAAACTAAATCTATAAACTTAATAAACTCCTAAGGTGAGTGCTCATTACATTCCTTGCTGGGGCAATGAACTATATGCTATAAATATTATTATTCATATAGCCTACCTAGTCGTATTTATATTATCCGATCTTTTTGGAATTATATCTTGCTCCTCACATTTTAACGAAGTATTTCTCCAAATTATAAGTCAAGTTATATCTGAAAATACTACATTTCTGATACTGCCAGTTATATTTGTCCCGAAATGATTTATTGACACTTTTGGTATATCATATTTTAATTATGTTTTTATGTATCTTGGGTGTAAAAACAAGTTATTGCTTTATCGACAGTTTGTGAGCCATATCTATTTCGTTATGTTTCTGTTTACCCTTAGGGACGCCCTTGGGAAGTTGGGGCCATGTACTTATAAGAGGAATTCTATCGAGCAGAACGGACTGTCGATGGAACCTTTTATATGATACCATTTCGTAAAACCAATTTCTACGTACAGCCGGAGGATGACTGTGGTAGAGATTGGAGTGATGTATTGTATGGACGCGTGATACATCTTTGTTCAGTTTAATGTTGAGGTCGCTCCTTGACGAGGGAAGCATAAGGGTTTTTGTTATGTTTATTTATTTTGGATAGTCATAAGGTTGGAGATTTCGTTTATGGCTTACTATCAGTCTTGTTCAAGTTTGTATGTACGCGCTTTGTACTACAATGCACTTTTCCGTGATTCATTACTTTATTGGTTTTATGAATCTTATTTTCTGCATAGATGTCTATATGTATATTGCATTCCTCACTAAGTCATTTGGACTTACCACCCAAGTTCTTTCTGTTCATTACATCAGTTTCAGGAAAAGACGTTGAGGGGACTCGGTTAAGGCGATTGGTGTGTTACAAGTTATAGAGCCTAGTCCTTTATCCTGTATAGAACATTAGCTTATGTAATAGGAATCGAAAGATTATTAAGTGAAGTGTTGTACTTGGATAGATTGTTACCATATAATTCTATGAGAGTTAATTGTGTTTTTGATTTATTTCAATTGGGCAACATCAAATAAGTTGCATATATTAGGTACCGATTGGAAAATGGGTACTCAGCAAGATCGTTATGTATATTGCATGCCTCACTAGGACTTACCACCCAAGTTCTTTCTGTTCATTACCTCAGTTTCAGGAAAAGACGTTGAGGGGACTTGGTTAAGGCGATTGGTGTGTTACAAGTCATAGAGCCTAGTCCTTTATCCTGTATAGAACATTAGCTTATTTAATAGGAATCAGAAGATTACTAAGTGAAGTGTTGTACTTGGATAAATTGTTACCATATAATTCTCTGAGAGTTCATTGCATTTTTGATTTATTTCAATTGGGCAACATCAAATAAGTTGCATATATTGGGTACCGATTGAAAAATAGATGCTCATCAAGATCGTTAAGTGAGCCCTACTCGTATAGGATGGTCCTAGCGAGGAGGGGTGTTACACTAAGTCTTGAGGATATTGTAACGGTTCGATATTTAGTAACCTTCGTCTCAAGAAAAAACACCATGTTACGGTTGTGTGTTCGTATCAATTCTCTAAAATTTTGTCTAAAATGGGGGTTACCAACCCCTTGATAATTCCAGGACAAAATCTTCATACGTGTACTAAATAAAAGATCAGGAGTGACGGAACTCCACTAGGCTATTGGCAAGCTTCGATAGAATCTGGCGTATCAATAGCAGACTCAAAAACTATTGGCATAATCTATTTGTTACACTGAGTCGAGCATCTATAACCCCCATTTGCTGCGAATTCTCCTTAGGGACTATTTTGAATGCCATCCCAAGTTGCCAATACAAGGGGTGTCCCTTCAACAAATGGACAAATAGGATGTTGATATATAGGGTTCACTTTATCTCCGCTGTAGAGACATGATCTCCTCTTGGAATAAGGATATCAGACTTTGTCCTGGATGAAGAACTTGGATGAAGAAGGGTGTCCATGGTAGTTTGGTAAAGTAGGGACTTTAGTGTTAAAGATGAATGGACGATGGGTGGGTGGCTTAGAGGATGAACCGGGACAATGGGTGGGTGGGTTAGAGGATGAACTGGGCTCAAGACATGAAGTGTGGTGGAAGTTAACGGGAATTTCAATCAGAGAAGGGTTACAATCCTAAAAAGTTGATTTGCTACCACCCAACCCTAGGTTTCCATTTTGGTGAATTATCATTGTCATTTTAGGGTTAGGGATAGCCCTAGGATTTCTTTTTTTGGCATTCAGGGGATTACTCTTTTGGTTTAAGGGATTCTTTCCTTTTTTCCTGGCCAGCTAGCCTAGTTTCAGTATACCATGCACTAGTCCCAACTAGCCCTAGAACCCCTTATACCTCTGGTAGGGGCCCCTCTTCATTGAGCACCTGGTATTTGTTTTTTGTAACAGGTTTGTCACTATACCCCGTTGTCCTTTTTGTCAGTTGTTTTGCTTTTGGCATTTAACTATCATCCACTCCCCATACATCTCCTCGTGAAGCCATCATGAAGTAACTAGTCGGTTGTTAGAGCTTTTGTGACTAGTATTTTTAGAGGGATCAACATGATTAACTTCTTTCCTTTGACAATTGGAGCATAGTGCCCCACCATTCCATATCCAAAACAGATAAGCAATAAATTTGCATATTCAATGGGGAGAAGTCTGTCACCGATATCAATGGAACTCCTCAAGGGATTCTCCAAGTCCAGTTGGACACAAAATCGGGCAAACTTAACCCTAGTAGCCCAATACGTGTTCTTGTCCACCTTGATTGGCACCTCAAGACTAGAGCCATGGCAAATATAATACCCTCGTGGTAGTATTCAACAAGTAGTTCCAGGATCCTAACCCATGCAATGGTGGTATTTAGCTTATCCTTACACGGCTGAAATTTTGGATACTATTTCCTTGCAACAAGCTAATGGTTTTAGATGGCCCAATGTCCCTCGGTTAAAGTGTGTTCCGCCTTTGCCTTGTCGTTGAGCTTAAGGATAAAGCAACCGTGACCATGGTTCGCAGAAATGCTACGATAATGGTTGGAATGGAGTTGGAATGCTGGCCTCCGTTCCACTGTTCTATTATTTTTCAAAAATTTTAAAAGTTTTTCTATACATGTTAAATTTTTAAATGTGGGGATCAACTGCGACTGATCCGCGACGTTGCAACGGAACTAGAATGGTGTCCTCCGTTCCATTCCCCGCGGCTATTACAACGAACCATGGTCGTGACCTAAATCAATAAGATCTAAATCTCCCTGCAAATGCATTCTCCCTACAAATGCAGAGAGGATGTTAAAGTTAATTAACCTCCAAGCATTCTCAGTATAATAGTCTCCTTCCAAGGTGCCTGTATCTCCCTTTCATAGTAGGCGTCTAACGTGATTTTGGGAAAGGGGTATTCTTTTGTTGGCTCTAGTATCTTAACCTTATCTAGGTTGAGTAGACCCTGTTTGAAGAATTTAACCGTTGTTCCTCTCTCTTGATGCATTAAAGATTCCAGATATGACCGGTGAGGAGGGTTTTTCGATGACTGTTCCTCATGAGAACGGAATGTATCATCTACCATATTGTCCTCTTCACGGTAGGTAGTCTTGATCTTCTTCATGCTACGCTGAAGCAAGTCTTCTTCTTGGAGTGACAAGTTTTGGTTTTCCCGCTGAGACACTTTTTCTCTCTGTATGTCCATTTTGGCAAATGTAATAAATTAACCATTTCAGCTGTGACTTAGGAAGTGGAATTTTCCTCAATATGTTGATATCACATGTCTGTATCGATTTTGTTTGATTTAAGTATAACATATTAATATCTACTTTAGTAAGTTATTTTTAACAGTTGAAAACCGTCTCTTTAAATAATCAAAATCAACACAATTTAATTTATGAATTGTACGAAAATGATGTTAATTCAAATTAAACCTCAATCTCGTTTTGAAAGTTCATATTTTCTTCAAATTATCAATGGTTTTTATGCAATGCATTATGCATTAAATATTTATCAATTATTAAAAAGTTTACGTTAAAAGGACAACGAAAGTTTCAAAATATACATATATATAGTCAAATCTCTCAATAAAATTTATGAAATAGGTTCTTATAGCCTGAATTGTCTTTTTAATATAAATGCAAGTAGCAATACGTTTTATATTCAATTAACATTATTTAATTTGAATCTTACTACTTTTTGTTGAAAATCAATTTCGAGTCAAACTCTTTTAATAGATAGTTAATGTGATCATAAATTTTAAATTTTCTTTCCTCATATGAAATTTGAATTTTATTTTTGTAATATTTTGTAATACACAATCCACCGAATAGTTAAATATTTGAAGAAAATAACCAACATTAAAAAAAATCTTTTTATTTTGATTTTAAATAACAATATACCAAATATTATTTTAATAGTACTTTTAAATAAGATAGTATAAAATTTATGACAACTTTTTATTATCAAAATAAGATGGATTTTCAAATACATTGTGTTGGAATGAAACATAGAAATTTGATTTCATATAAGAAAAATATACTTAAAATGTTAAGAGTTTATGAGAAAATATAAATATGCAAACTTAAATAAATATATAATATTTCGGTTCAAGTAATTAGTGCAAAATTTGTTATGCTAGCATTTCCATATTATTAAATTAAATTACAAAATTACTTACTCCTTTTGCGCTAATTAATCTAAAATTGATAACTCTTTAGTAATAAATGAACTTTCTTTTTTTTTTTTAGTAAAAATAAATGAACTTTCTATTCCTCTTTTTATAAATCGCCCTTTGAATTTAACAGGGTTAAAAATTTTAGTTTTAGGCTTTTTGTAAAGACTGCAGTGTGACTGCACATTGATAGTAGTTTACAGTGTTACACTCGTAACTAATGAAGAACTAATTTGAAAAAATAAATAAAATCTAAAAGATTAAAGCATCAAAATATGAGGCTTGAAGGAGTAGATCGCAATGTAAATATGATCGACAATTTTACTTCAAAAAAAAAAAAGAAAAAACATAATTGACTAGGGTTCGAATCCTAGAAAGTGTGTGTGCATGGATTATATCATGTATTATAAAAAAAAAAACTAAACTAAAAATCTGTTGTATGCTAAGTATTTTAGTGGCTCTAATTTCTTGCATTCTAACAGTGTTGTGCAGGGCACATCTTAGATTTGTCACGACATCATCAAATGCAGGCCAACCATCTTGAAAGGAGCATGTTACAAGATCTCTTCTAACTCTTCACTTCGTATTTGGTCTAATCCATGGATTCCTTCTCTTGCAGGTTTCATTCCTCCCCCATGTCCAGACTCACATCACACCATTGGACAACAATTGTTGGTTGGATCCTTGATGATCACATATACTAATCAATGGAATATTGATATGCTCAAAAACCTTTTTCAACCACACGTCATACAGGCCATCCCCAAAACTCATATTTCTTCCATTTTGGAACATGATCAGCTCTTCTGGACCCCCAAATCGCCGGGGAAATTTTTAGATAAGAGTACCTTTTCCACTATCATTTCTTGCAAAACATCAGCTGGTCCGACAGCTCCTCGTAACATCCATAAGTTGATTTGGTCAACCAAAATCCATGATAGGCACAAAGTCTTTATCTGGAGAATTCTTGAAAATTCTCTCCTCACAAAATCAAGATTGGCCCTCATTCTTGGAAATGTGGATCCTTCATGCCCTTTTTCCAATGCTCGTGATGAAACAGTGGATCATCTTTTCCTCAAGTGCCCATATATTGTGATAGCTTGGTGGAAATCCAAATGGTCTCTCAAAATTGACTTGCTTAACATCAGCTCTTTTGAACATTGGTGCTGGTCCATTTTTGACCAAAAGCAAAGTTTTCTTCCTTTTAAGAAGATCCATGATGAATTCCTCATCTTTTCAGTATGCATGCTGGAAGCTATTTGGAAATCAAGGAATTCTCTCATTCATGAAGGTACAAAGACTCCGTTGCCATCTCTTCTTCAGTCAGTGTCCTCACGTGCATCACACTACCATGAAGTCCAGACTCTCAAGCTGCTCAAGGCTCGTCAATTCAAACTACCTGAATTCTGGAATGTTCCACCACAAAACTAGACCAAATTAAATTCTAATGTTGCATTTGTTGATGGGAAAGCAACTTTGGCTTAGGTTCAACGTGATCATGTAGGTGATATCCTCTTTGCAACTGCCATCTCCAATTGGTCTCTCACAATGCTACTCAAGGTGAAGCGGAAGCCTTCCTTGATGTGCTTGTTTTTGCTGATAACAACAAGATTACAAGAGCCTTTTTTGAGACTGATTCCTTGGTCACGGTCAATATGATCTTGGGCCCTTGTGCTGATATTGATTGGAGTGTAAGAACAACAATCAGAACAGCAAAAGGAATCCTTTCCAATTGGCCAAATTGGAGTATTTCTCATATTTCTCGCTCTGCAAATTTCACGGCCCATGCCCTTGCGCGATGGACTTTTGGTTCTAACTAGAACGAACCTATTCATCAGTGTTATTTTCACCACTTTTGTAACTCGTAATTGTATTAAAACTCATGTTTATTGGTTTTCTAATTTAGAGCTCCTTTAATCATCAAAAAAAAAAAATGGGAAATGCTTTGATTTAAAGAGGATGGACTAAATTGATTTTAATTGAAGATTATATAGATCAATTGTATGATTTAATTTTCTATTAGAAAATATCAAAATAAGAAACACAAATGAAATTGACAAATAAATACACATCACATTGCTGCGCTGGAGCCATCTGGATCAGCCGTTGATCATGTTGACCACTCGGTTTTTCGTATTAAATAAATAAATAACTAAATTAGACACTCCCAAATCCCAATCATATCATACAGCCTCTTCATTTTTTTCTTTAATCATCTTCAAATTCGCCTTCTTTCTCGAATCACAGAGTTCCTTCTCCTTTTCCGAAATTAAGATTTTGCCCCAAAAAAATGTCTTATGCATATCTTTTCAAGTATATCATCATCGGCGATACTGGTAATTTCTTCTTTCTAGCTTTCCCCCATTTTTGCTTTTTTCGAATTTCCTATCATTTGATGTTAATTAAGATTAGTTTTATGTTTGATAGGGTTTTGTTGGGATTCATGTTTGTCGTATTCTTGTTGATGTAGTTTGTACTGCTCGAATATTTATGATTTGTTTCTGGTTATGTGAGATGTTTTGTTTGTCTGGTATTTCTGTGTTCTTCTTTCGATTGATGAATGAGTTGATCCAGCAGTGTACTTGAGTAGATAAAAATCATATGTTCATGGGATTTTTTACTGTCTGCCATGCAATGAAGCTTAACCGTCAAATCTGAAAGCTCCCGAAGTTAGATAGATAGATTTTAATGTAAATCGTTTGAGCAGTGTTTGGATTTGTAATATTTTTTTTTATTGGAGTATGATACTTTGATGATTGTAGGATAATTGAATTTTGGATTACTATTTGCTTCTTATCCAGTTCTTGTTCGAGGATGCTGCACTTTTTCAAGCTTAGCTTTTTCTCTTGTATCAGCTAGTTCTTTGGGAAGTTGGATTTCGAGCTTATGTAGTTTTAAACTCGGGAAGTCACTTTAGAATTTCTGGAAACAAATCAAATTTAGTTGGTTAAAAGGAATGAATAAGAAGGAGAGCTGAACTTGAGAAGCAACCAGGTAGAATTATTGAATGGCACGAGTCAAGACTTAATGACTTTTCAGACTTGTTAATGATAAAAAAGTTGTGATATTTCTTTGTAAGACATGTTAAAACATAACTCTTTTAGCCCCCTACTCCAGCAACCTTGTGACCTATATCATTCTCAACCTAATGGTATCCATCTTTATGGATGCACTTCCTACGGGTTCTGCAGTCTAACATGCCGTCTTCTGTTTGTTTTCCATGAATGACATTGTTTAAAGGGCTGCTAATTCCTCGAAAAGAATGTAAATGAACTCAAATGCATCTCAATTTGATTTCTTTCTAACTCAATTTTATTATGATGAAGTATATCTTGACCAAAGATGTACAAAAACTTGCTGTAGTGAATTGAAATGAAACATGAGGAATTCTTCAAGATATTAATATTTTCGTTCTGCAAACATGATTTCATGCTATCATTTTGTGTGGGCTCCTTTGTTTGATCATATGTTTTGTTACCGTTTGATTTCTTAAAAGCTCTGGAAAATGGTAAGCAGTATGTTGGCGTAAAACTTTCTTTTGCAGGGGTGGGAAAATCTTGTCTTCTTCTACAATTCACCGACAAGCGTTTCCAGCCTGTGCATGACTTGACTATTGGAGTCGAGTTTGGCGCAAGGATGATTACTATTGACAACAAGCCCATTAAGCTTCAAATATGGGACACGGTTAGTTTCTTTCTAAGATAAAGTTTTGATGTTCCATTAGCTCTTTGCTGGGTCTGTGTGGTTGATGATATAATATTTGGTATACATGGTTGATGCTATAGTATTCAATGTGCCACTGATTCAGTTATTGAGAATGCTGGAAAAATATTTATAAAGATTCATTTCCAATCGGTCACTGAGGGGTTGTTTTGTGTACTTTACCCAATACCATTCATATTACCTGAGGCTTGGGAAACAACGATAAATCTTGTATCTTTAGGCAAAAATTTTGATTGTACTTATTAATATATTGTTGTAAATGCATGAATTGGTCTAAGCTATTCTAAATTTATTTTTTGACGCTTTTGAAACGGTTAGCTTGAGGATATTCTATATCTGTAACTGGATTTTGGTTGATATTACAGGCTGGTCAAGAATCTTTCAGATCCATCACAAGGTCTTACTACAGAGGAGCTGCTGGTGCACTTTTGGTCTATGATATCACTAGGTACCACTTTTTATAGCTGCACAACATCAAGGACGAATTGGTGATATTGCAGCTTGTTATGCAGATATTTGTTCTCTGTTAATGCAACCTGTTCAAGAGGATAGTTACACCTACTAATTCGATACTCAACTTCTGGCATATGAACTTTAACAGGAAATCTATACCTCAGTTAAAAGTTCTAATTTTTGTTGTAAAGATGATATATTAACAGTTACTTTGCAGGATTCGTATAATTTTCCTATATTTTTGCTTTTCTGGGGGGACTGGTTGGGAAAGGGGTGTTGTCTTTGTCATGTGTGAGTATCTGGAAGATGCCATGCATAAGTTGTTATTCATTCTATATGCAATAAAAATTGATAAGAGAAATTTTATTAATGCAGTTCGGCTATCTTTTGGTGATTATCACCAGATATTATCTGAATTATCTGAAATAAAGAATTGGAGAAAATTAAGCTGTACCTTGTCTGGTCTGTGGCACTATTTAATTTGATTCAATAAAGCTTTATTTCACACAGTTTCCTGAATCCGCTTTTGTATTACACCTATCAAGATGGAAGAAAGATTTAAACCAAAATTTTCCTTTGATTCTTTTCTCATTGTCTCCTTTCCTACTTGTCAGGAGGGAAACTTTTAATCACTTGGCTAGCTGGCTAGAAGATGCAAGGCAGCATGCAAATCCAAACATGAGTATTATGCTGATAGGCAACAAATGTGACCTGGCCCACAGAAGGGCTGTTAGCACAGAAGAAGGTGAACAGTTTGCAAAAGAACATGGATTGATTTTCATGGAAGCATCTGCAAAAACTGCTCAGAATGTAGAAGAGGTGATGAAGCATTTCAGGAACTACTTCTATGAAATAAAATTTAAGCAATAAGCTTAATATTTGAGTCTCGCCTTCCTATTTTTCATGTGCGAAACATTATATGCAGTCATTTATTAAAACAGCTGCAACAATATACAAGAAGATTCAAGATGGAGTTTTTGACGTTTCAAATGAGGTTAGCTCGCTATTGTTTCTCTTCATAGGTTCCCTAACTCTTGTTCAAACAAATATTGGCTTCTTAGTTTTATTTGTTGCCACGATCTTCGTCCAAGTAAGCAAGATTTTAAAGGGCATTGTTTGAGTGACTGATTGCTTCTTAGTTTTCTTATTATCCTGATCTTTGGATTCGGAGAATTGTCTTGATGATATCTTGGTTTTTTGCTAAACTGCTGTCTCTCTGTCGCTTGCCAATTTTATAAGTGACTTTTTCATCCACCATATATCTCATTTATATAATAAGATTTCAAATACCTTGTTGGAGCATTTGAAATGTCTTATTTCATTCCTTCACTCTGTTTATTTCCTATTACATATTTTTTTTTTGGTTCCATCATATTTAGTATTGAAATTGACTGCTCACACCGTGTGTTTGCTTCTTCCTTTTCCAGTCTTATGGAATAAAAGTTGGTTATGGTGGAATCCAAGGCCCGTCTGGTGGCAGGGATGGTGTTTCTTCTCAAGGTGGAGGTTGCTGCAGTTGAACTAGTATGTGAGCACCGCTCAAACATTCTTTCCACTCTTCTCGACTTCCATATTTATACCCCAAAAATGGGGCATTGCAACATTAAATCTTGATTTTGTTGGAACTTGTTACTCTCTGTCCACTTGACTGCCAATTTGACAATATGTTCAGATAACATTGTCGGTGGTTTTACAAAGGAGCGGATGGTTAAGCTTGCAAGAAACTCGTACGTTTTGCTATGTTGGCAAACTTGGAAAAAACAATCGGAATGTGTTGTATTCTAGCTGCGTTGTGTACTGGTCTTCCAAATGAAAAACCCCTGTAATTATTGTGTTTCTTCTTTCCAATGTGTTCATTTTTTTATGTGACCTATGTTGTGGAAAATATGATCGCAATAATAATAAGCTTATATCTTCTCTTACTTTTTTCCTCTGGATATCCTGCCTTTTCGTTGTGCTCTGGCGCATGTACTAAAGCCAAAATAGCTTAATAGTAAAGTGATATCATGACATGCTACCCTGGTGTGTTTTCAGCTGATGAATTGAATATAAAGATGTCATAATTTTATTTTTTTTAATATTTTTTGACATCATGATATTCAAATTCAATGGTTAAAAACATTAGTATTACACAACTAGGTATGTCAATATGTTGATATAAACAGAATGATGATAAAGAATATGTATTCGTTTAATCCACCAGAAAGATGATGAAAATATATGTAGTATATTTATCGGGAGTACCAAGTTAAAGACTTGTTATACAATTTGTTATTCATAAGAGAAAATGAGTTTACTTCCAAAGGGTAACAGCACATAATGCGCACTTTCTAGGGATCCCATTAATCCAAAGAGGTAGCGTGCATCAAAAGACCGAGGAGATCACAATGGGGAGAAAAGGCATGAATGTAGGACCTTAAGCCAAATATTATTTAAACAGAGAAAGATTTTTGTGCGAAGCCGGTTTGATATGCACCAAACAAATCAACAATAAGTGGGACCACACTTGCATGTGTGACTGATCACTTTTTCTAAAATACATGTCAATCACATGGTAAATGAAATATTAAATTTTTGAAAAACATTTATTTATTTAATCAATTTAAGTGAAATAATCCCAATCGAACTTAAATAAATGTGTAACAAATACTAGCACTAATGTAGCTAGGGAAAGAGAGAACGGGAGGAGAGGAAAAGAGTTTATGTTTAACTTGGTAAAAGGCGTGACGGATGGTGTGCATTTGTACGCATTGTGTGTGTGTGTATTTTAGAAACGGTTTTCAATTAGCTATATATGAATCACTTAACGTGTGAGGCTCAAAGAAAGATCATCATCTTCATTCTCAAGCAAAGCAAAAAACAAAAGCACTTGCCCAAAACGAGGAACAAAACACAGAAACAGAACAGGTACTTAAGATCTATTTCTTATCATTCTTTCTCATTTCTCCATATGAAATCAATTAATTATCAACATTAATTTCCCTTTTTTTTTTATGTGTTTTCAGATATTAAGAAGGAGCTATGGAAAGGAACAATTCTGAGAACAGGAAGAGAATGAGAGATGGAGAAGATCATGATAAGATCAAAGAATCACATAAAGCCAAGAAACCAGAGAGCCTCAATTACTCCATGGACGACAACTTTAACAGTTATAATGTTGAAAATGGCTTCGAATTCTTCGATGGCATCAATGGAGTTTTCGATTTTCCTTGGCTCAAAGAAGGCCCCATATTTAGAGCCGTTGATGATGACTACGTGGAACTCCAAGAACAGTTTGCCCCTTGTTCTTATCTGCTCGATCAAGTTTCAGAAAATCTGAATGAATCCTGTGTACAAAATTTATCTGTTAATTTACAGGATAATAGTTTTTGGTCGTTAAAAGTGGATGATCTCGAACCCATCGATTGCATTTGGAACTGTATCATTGATCAGCCGCTTGATGTTGGTTCCAACAATGGCTATAAAATTTTTGCCCTTTGAGTTGAAGGGACATCACCTCTCCTCTATCCGACTAGAAGTCTTGGGTTCAAGACGGGGCTCTGAACCCCAAGTTAAAGAAAAAAAAGAAAAAACTTATGATCGGTCGCCAATTGATACTAGTACTGTACTAAATTGGTCAATTTGAAATAAGAACTATCATTGTTCGTATAAGGGCTTTATACTAAATTGGTCACTTTGAAATAAGAGTGGTCATTGTTCATTCATATAAGAGCTTGATGATGGTGTTGTAATAACCCTTTTTGCTGCTTTGCTGGAAGTATTTTCATGCAGGAATGTAGTAAAGACGTAACTGGAAGAAGGCGCGAAACAAGGATATACGATTTCAGCAGGGAAGAAACGCTTCTGGGAATAAAAGGCGCGTTCAAGGAAGACCAGCGTTTTAGTAGGTGAAGGACGCTTTTATTAAGAAAGACGCATGAGGAAGAGAAATAACGTGTTGAAGGCTTCATGTTTTTGGTTAAGAAACGTGTCACCTTGTTTGCTTTCTTTAGTCAATAAAACGATTTCTGAATCGTATTTTCTGGGAGTAGCAACTCCAGATTAGTTAAGTTTTTAAATGTTAGTTAGCTGGATTAGATATAAAAGGGGGAAAAGTGAATTGTAATCTTCATATCGCCATTTTTAGTGAATGTTATGATTTCTTCTTCAATCTCTCTCTTTCTGAGTTGAACCGAAAGGTTGCGTGAATCTAGATCTTCGAAGTTGCTTCGGAATTGCAATTTCCTAGCTAGATTCCTTCGTTTCTCCCTAATTGGCAGAAACGATCATTCCAAGTGGTATCAGAGCCACCGATCCTCGGCGGTGGCACTGATCTGCTACAATCATGGCAGAAGAATTCGATGATGCAATGTATGATGAAATTCAAGAAGGAATTTCGAATCTGAGGAGATCGATGAAGGAATTGATTGAGAAGCAGGCCAAAGGAATGGATGAACTTCGACGCTTGATCGTCCAAAAGTTTCCTCAAGTCGGAATTGCTCAGGAAAGGAAATCATATGAATTTTCCCATCATAGGTCGAGTGGAAGTAGTGAGTTTCCAGCTCAATTTCAGGAGACTATGAATGAACACATAAATTCATTGGAGAATTTCAGTTTCGGGAATAAATTGGAGACGAAGAGGGTTTACGAGAATTCGGTGGAAATTCGTATATTACCCGATGGAGGAAATGGAATGGACCTGCGTCTGGAGAGCAAGGAGGAATTGAATTTTAGCCATTTAAGCCCCAAAACGGTAGAACTTGAGATTAACCATGATAGTGAAGAGCCGCAATTCACGCAAGAACCGACGATTACTTCTTGTGGTGGTGAGTTCCTTTTCAACTCTTCCCCAAATTTGAGTACTGCATATCACCAGTTAGCTTATGGGAACTTGAGCATAAATGTTCCAGATGATGATTTGAAAAGAATAGTTGAGGATGGAAGGGAGTATTTTATTGAAGTTGTGGTTGACTCTCATGACTTACAAGTGTTTGATGAAATGCCTGTTAGAAAGGCATACATTGATTTTGGTCTTAAACATCATCAATCATGTAATATGATGGGGCATATGCATATTTCATTTGATGAAGGGGTGATGGGGGGTGAGAATGAGAAGGAGCAGCTTGATGAAGTTGTCAACGAGTTGCAGGAAGTAGAGGTGTTTGATAAAATGCCTAGTAGAAAGGAGGAACACAAAAATACTGTTGTTAGTGGAAATCATGAACTACAGGTATTTGATCAACTGTTTGACAGGAGTGAGCAATGTGCTCACGTTGTGAGTAAAAGTCATGAGTTAAAAACTTTTGATGAAATGACTAAACATAATATGCTTGAGAAGTTTTTGAGGTATTTTGGAGGTGACTGTCCAAACAAAATGCCATGTGGTTTTAGAGATGTTGGGGATAACAGTTTGGGTATTTTTGGAGTCATTAGTCCTAAAACAAGTGTTTGTGATTTTGTTTATAAGCAGTCAAGTGCGAATAATGGAGTTGAGGAACAATCACATTTACCATTACCACTGCCCGAACCCCCGCCATATTTTGAAGTGTGGATCCCCGTTGAGCACATGAATTTAAAAATGGGGGGTCAAATGATACATCAGGCTGTTGAAGAGCTTGAGGAACACTTCCATGAGAAATTTGGAAAAGGGAATTGGTTAATCGGAGAACCTCAACAGAGGAGAGGTGTGATAAGGGAGTTCACCTCTTGTGAACTCATTGGAGCTGGAAAATGTAGTAACTTTCTCTATGAAGAAGTGAGTGCAAAAGAAGATTTTTGGGTCATTATCGTGGGCGGACTTCTATTCGTTGCAGCAGCGTTTCCTTCACTCCAATCCTTGAGGACAAGGATTGTTTTGAGGGGGGGCAATTGTAATAACCCTTTTTGCTGCTTTGCTGGAAGTATTTTCATGCAGGAATGTAGTAAAGACGTAACTGGAAGAAGGCGCGAAACAAGGATATACGATTTCAGCAGGGAAGAAACGCTTCTGGGAATAAAAGGCGCGTTCAAGGAAGACCAGCGTTTTAGTAGGTGAAGGACGCTTTTATTAAGAAAGACGCATGAGGAAGAGAAATAACGTGTTGAAGGCTTCATGTTTTTGGTTAAGAAACGTGTCACCTTGTTTGCTTTCTTTAGTCAATAAAACGATTTCTGAATCGTATTTTCTGGGAGTAGCAACTCCAGATTAGTTAAGTTTTAAATGTTAGTTAGCTGGATTAGATATAAAAGGGGGAAAAGTGAATTGTAATCTTCATATCGCCATTTTTAGTGAATGTTATGATTTCTTCTTCAATCTCTCTCTTTCTGAGTTGAACCGAAAGGTTGCGTGAATCTAGATCTTCGAAGTTGCTTCGGAATTGCAATTTCCTAGCTAGATTCCTTCGTTTCTCCCTAATTGGCAGAAACGATCATTCCAGGTGTCCTATAGAAGATTGGAATTTGGGATTTGACTAAACACGAGTAAGGTAAGGTGCTTAATTAATAGGTTGTGATCCATGTAATTGTAGTGGCAATTCAAAGAAATCTTTTGGAATATATGTGTCTAATGAAGTCGGTCCATCGAGCAAATGTACTAAAAACACTACTTGAACTCACATCATTATATGGACTTGAGCAAAATTCTTGAAAAAGCTATTACATACAATCCATTGCTTCGATTACAATATGGAAATTAATGGGCTTCACCAGCATCGCTTTCTCTCCAAGAAATTAAAAGAAATATATTCATATGAATTAAATAGTATCTGAATCAGCATATCTTAAATTGAATGACTTGCCATCCAAGATATGCATCGTATGGGGATATATATATATATATATATATGTATATATATATATATATGATGTGTGTGTGTGTTTGAGTGGGTGGGGCTGGAGTGGGGGAAGACCATATAAATAATGAGGAAAATATTAAAGATGAATAATTGCGACCGACGCGTTCCTACATTAGATAGCAGGACTCAAAAACATTGCATGTCCGCAGGATCAAGGGATGGGATCATTATTATCCGAGCAACGGTCATCACAAGGTTTATAATGTTATTATGGCATTTTAATACGGAAAGATTATAAAATTGGCAACGATCACTGGAATATAATATGCATGGAGGATGTGGACCAGCTGACACAATGAGTAGGATATGAAGATCTATCTACATAAGGGGATAGGGACACACAACTATATTTGTGTTGTCATGGAATGGATCCATTTAGGTCTTCACTCCCAAGTTGCAACTACTAGAACAATAATTTATACATTGTGTGTGTGTGCGTGTGTGTGTGTGTGCGTGCGTGTGTGTGTGTGTGTGTTTTGTACAAAAATAAGGGCGAATTACATCTACCTCCAATAGGTTTGACGAAATTACAATTTAACCCACGATTTTTTGTAAATTACAATAAACCCCCTGTGGTATATTTCGTCTAACAATTTACCCCAACCGTTTATGACCGTTAGGGTTCCGTTAGTTTTTGCATGTAAAGTTTCGATAGTACCCTTGAGGGGTTTTTTTGTAATATATATAAAATATTTGGGGTTGTATGTTATGTATTACATCTTTGTGGGGCTAAAAGTAATAATATTGAAAAAATTGCTCTGTTTTTCGACAAGTTTTTTGGTGAACTTGAAGCGGGTCTTAAACTTTTCGACATGGGAAACACGTTGGTGAGGTCAATTGTGGGCTAGAGTAGATTTTATACATTTTTCGTTTATCACTTGTAATTATTACATATCACAGGGGGTTATTGTAATATACACAAAAAAATGTGGGTTAAATTGTAATTTCACCAAATCGCAGGGGAGGTAGATGTAATTTGCCCTATTTAAAACAGCAAAAAATAAAGGGCAAAACGGACTTTATACACTTTCCGTCCATCACTTGTAATTATTTCATACCACAGGGGGTTTATTGTAATTTACAAAAAACCGTGGGTTAAATTGTAATTTCGTCAAACCTCAGGGAAGGTAGATGTAATTCACCCTAAAAATAATACATTGTATTAGACCTCGTTTATATTTTAAAGATATTAAAAAAGTATTTTGTAGTTTAAATAATATCATCATAAATTTTAACTTTTTTATAAAAATAGTAGTATTATCAATTAATTAATTATTGGGAAAATTACGATTTGGTGGTTAAGAAGTTTCAAAATTAATATAAAGGTAATAACTTTTAGGTGTTTGGAGATAAGGGATAAATCAAATTAAAATTTTGTGGTTAATTATTAAATAGGAAATAACTTTTATATTTTTAAAAATAAGGAATTAATAAACTTTTTAAATTACTAAACAGTTCATTATAATGAAAAAATCAAATTTATGCTGATTACCACTATTCTTTACCCAAAACAAACTTGTTCCGGATTTAATTTTTTTTTACTACCATTTGATGTTTAATTTATTTTAGATATTGAATTAAAAATTTCACAATTTTATCTCCATGCAATAATTGAATACAATAAATTCGATAATTTCTAATATAAATTTCGAATGCGTGCCCAAGATCACCTAATAAATAGATAAATAAACAAATTTTAGAAAATTAAATTACACAAATAGTAGAATTCTTGTTGATAAGAGGCGAATGAGAGAACTCATAGGAAAAATAGATGCAATAGAGAAATCAGGTTAACAGAGTTTGGATATATTTTCAATTCCTTTTCTATATTTTCTTTTTTCTCTTTTAGATTATCTTATAACAAAAATCTAAATTTAATTAGTCTAGTATCTTTAAATATCTTAAATTTATTATTACTTCTTTATTGATTTTAAAACTTCCTTATCCCTTATCTCTAAATATCTAAAAGTTATTATCTCTTTATTAATTTTAAAACTTTCTAATCCTATAATTATAATTTTTCCTTAATTATTTGTAAAACGATCTATGCATGTATCTCAAGTTTTAAAAAGTCAAAATTTGGATCGAATATTCTATCTTATATATATATATATATATATATATATATTTAGAAAATAGATTATTTCTTCATTAAAAAATAATTATCTATTAATATCATATAATTATTGTAATGTATAAAGATATTGCATTACTGTTTTGTATGTGATTATGTATATTATACGCAGCTTTTCTTAATGCACATCATATAAGTTTACATAATATTGGGACGACGTGGGTCATAAATTGAAAGATTATGCCAACTTTTATAAATTGAGTTGGGGATTATACTCAATTTAATCAATTATTTAGGAATTATATCAAATTTTATTAATTGAATTGGAAATTATAATCAATTTTATCAATTGGATTGGGGGCTACGCTCGATTTGATGAAAATTGAGTTGGTTGTTATAGTCAATTTGATTAATTGACTTAAGAATTATGTTAAATTCATCAATTAGGTTGAGGATTATACCTAGTTTTACTAATTGAGTTAGAGATTGTAGTCAATTTGATTGGTTAAGTTGGTAATTAGAGCCAATTTAAGTAATTGAGTCAATAATTATGATTAATTTGACCATGCGAGTTGATAATTATGATCAATATGATCAATTCAATTAGAGATTATACTCAATTTGATTAATTGAGTTTCAAATTACAGTTCATTTGACCAATAAAGTTGGTAATTCTGGTCAATTTGGTCAATTGAGTTCTTAATCATGCTCAATTTCATCAATTTGGAATTTCAACCACTTAACACTATTATGTAGGACTTATTTACGTCTATGTAGCATTCAAGATTGAAAATCTAAAATCTGCAAAATTGAACATAGTTTTGTAACTAAGTTGGGAAATACTTCATATTCTCATACATATTCGGCAAACATTGAAAATCATACACTCTTGAACAATCATATACTTCATTTAAGACATACTAATTCGTGAATGCACAACATAATACCTTCTATATTTTGCTGCCTTTATACTTCTCATGCAAAATTTTCTAATATAAAAAACATTATCCCAAGCACGTTGAATTTCCTACTGTGAAACAAATGAAACACATTCACCTTATTGCTTCAAAATTACACAATCGATTTTGGATACTTTTTGCCTTACAAGAAAAGAATGGAATTCTCTTTCCTCACATTCAGTTCAGGTATCACATACTTAAATTGGATCCAAACATCTATTATTCTATGAATCACCTTAATCATGACCATAAATATCAATGTCTGCATGCCTGAAAACATCAATCTTCTTTCTTTCTTCTCCCGGTGTTCAAAAGGGTAGCATATCCATCGTAAACACCAAGAAACAAACACAAAATGAACATGTAAATAAATACGAACACAATAACAAATACAAACCCTCAATTTGTAAGTGCATACAAACACAAATTGAACAAATTAGATAATTTTTACTTTGCAATTCCACAAATGAAGTACCAGAATTTAAATATATAATACACATATGTGCACATTAAGTATTGGAATTCCAAACTAACGAATTTTTGTGCACTTGTAACCCAATTTTTCCGTAAAAAATTATGGATTTTTTTTTTTGGTTAATTGTAATCCAACATTCCCATAAAAAGGCTATCCATTCATCAACAACAACTAATTTTTTCAATATATTAGCTTAATTTATACAAAACACATTTTTTACACTCTAAAAACTACCATCACCAATATGGTGAACAAAATGACACAAAAAACATAAGAAAAATGAACACATTTCCTCTGATAGGTTGGACCTTATAGTACGGAATTCGGCTCCACTAAAAACCACAGACCACCTATCTAGTTTGCCCAAATAAATTTTCGTCATTGCGAGCTAGAGAAGTAGCCAAAATTTTAGTTGATTGCCAAGTGGTCGAATGAAGATTACATCATCCCACAAATTTACGGCAGTTAGGACAACAGTAGTATACTCAACTAAAAGATTCCTTCAACTCATCCTCCAAATGCAATATTAAGCATGTCAAGGAACGCTTTGGGTAAAAGGGTGTAAAATTAAACCTACAGGTAAGATACTCGGATCCTCTCCCAAAACCCGATCCTCTTGCCAATGAAGGCATGAACTCTACAAAAAACATATCAAATCTATGGATCATAAAAGAAATAAACCAAAATTAAGAGAAATTAATTACAAATCAAGAAATCAACCAAAAAAAATAAAACTGAAAAAAATCACACTTACGGGAAGCAATCAAAGCTTGATAGAGGCAAGATAAGATGAGAGATAATAGAAGACATTTTTTTTTTTTTGGCTTTTTTATACGAACGAGGCGAGAAAAAAAGGAAGGAAGAACAACAATGGCGGGAGAAGTACCAGGAAAGATGAATTTGGTGTGTAAAATAGGAATACCGAGTGAGTTCATTGTGATTTTGGCTTCTCACTTAAGAATATTTTAGTTTTTTAATGGCCTTTACAGAATAACCTCTAACTCCAATTGTAATTGGAGAATTGAAATATGATTTCTCTAACATGAAATTCATCTCAAAAGTTAAAATAGTGGTTGATACTTTATATCCAATTATCTTGTGATTTATTATTATTATTATTATTATTATTATTATTATTATTATTATTTTGCAGGTTTTTCATCCCACTTTAAAGTATGTTTAGGTTAGATGGAGGGTAAAAAAGTTATGTCTCTCACAAGTATGTTTAGGTTAGATGGAGGGTAAAAAGCTATTTCTCTCACCAAAATCAATTTATGCCTTGCAGTAGATGCCTTCAACATCATCCACTGGATGCAAGATTTATTTTGTATAATCTATAAGTTTGCAATATCAATTAATATATAATAATAATAATAATAAACTTTATGATAATTAGACAATACACAAGAGAATCAAGTGAAAATTGATCCTATAATATGATTCATTAATCATTGCTCTATGAATGAAAAGTTTAATCAATTTATTAAAATTATTAAATACAATAATCAAAGTAAATCAAAGGGATTACGTTGCAATTTTATTGGGAAAAAGAATGATATATTCATTATATTGTTTTAATTAAATTATACTTGTTTCAGTTAAATGGATAAAAGAAGAACGACTGTCAAGAAAGGTCAAGAAAAAGTAAAATGCACATACCTCTTTCCCTCATTATTATCTCGAGATTTAATGTGCCTCTTATATTAAGTTGTTGGTTATTCATAATTACCAACAATAGATACAGGAAGGAGCAATAATGATATACTCTTCTACAGTTTTACTTTATGGTGGGATTATTGCCAATATTCATGATTTTTTTTTATCAAACAAAAATAAAAAAAATGGAAGTGAAAAAGGAAGAAAAAAGATCTCAAACTCTAACCCTACGTTTGTTTCTCGAATTTTGATAAGAAAAATAAAAATAAAAATAAAAATAATTTTTTTTGATTTACTTTAGCTAATAGTACTTTTTACTTTTCTTTTTTATCTTTTCATTTTTCTTCTATTTTTTCTTTCTAAAATTGTTGTTACAAATATAACATATATCTGAACATGCATAAGGAGAAGTAAAATAGTACAAGCACGCGGAATAAAACAAACAATTATAGAGGATGAAGCCTGGAGAGGACAATCGCTCCCTGTCAAATTTACATCAAATTAAATTTTATATATATCTATTTAAAAAAATTAAATTAATCGCTTTTAAATATTATCAATTTTTTTAATATTTTATATAAATTCGATATAGCCCTAAACAAAAATTTCTGGCTACTTATTGTGATAAATCAATTATTATTGTCATACGATTTTTTATCTTCCGTATTTTCTTTTTGTTGCCTCGGTGCTAGATTCTTTCATTTTTGGATTTACCATTGGTTGCTTCTATTTATTTAGACACTCAAGATTGTCAATTTTTTCCACTTATGTAGAGAAAACATTCTTCCTACATATATATATACACAGTATATATACTCCTTTTAAATACACCTTAACACAAATACACTTACACATACTAAAAGTTTCTGGGGTTCCTCAGCCCACATCAAACACAATTTGGGTTATCTTTATCACAGAATTCTTGGGCGAAAATTTCCCAAAGTAGCTACCTTTTCTTAAAATCTTGATTTTCTTTTCTGGGTTGGCACCTCTTTCCCTTTTGTGGGTGTATGCATTCATGTGTTTTGGCGTGGAGATTTGGTTCTGAAAGTTAAAATCTTGAAGTTTTTTTAGTGGGAAGTTGAGATATTGTGGAACAGAAGCATAAGAAAAATGAAGATAAAGCTTAGAAAATCAGTGCTTTTCTTGCTGTTGATGACGGTTCTTGCCCCCATTGTTCTCTACACCGACACTCTTGGAGCCTATTTCACTTCCTCTACTTGTAATTTTCCGTCTTCCTCTGCTTTTATTCTTTAATCCATTTACTTTTCTTTGTTTCTTTAAAGGTTAAGGTATCTGTAGGTTATCTTGATATTCTTTAATGTGTTCTTGGTTGATTTGTGTTTTCCCCTTCTGCTTTTACAGCCAGGGATGAATTTGTGGAAGATGTGTCATCCTTTGTAAGTCTTTAGTAATTACTTGGTTTTTGCTTAGTAGTTCTTGATTTATGGTTTTTATTTTATTATTTTTTATTTTGAGAGAAAAAGGAGGGATGTTGAATTCTTGGATTTTCTTTCTGTAGACATTTGCTGGTGAAGTGAGGCCATTAAACGTGCTACCTCAGGTATGGATTTCTTGAATTCCTTTCATTCTTTCTTTTATCATTTTGCGGAAATTTTAGATCTTTGTGATTCTGATTCGCTGTAATTACCATTGTATCTGATAGGAGTCATCCACCACATTGAAAGAACCACTGGGTATAGTTTATTCTGAAAATTCAACCAAATATAGTTCAGATGACTCTAATGCTTCATCAGGAAATAATGCCCGCGTTACTAGACAACTCGCTGAAGGTTTTTATGTACTACATTTTCTTTTTGCCTTGAAAGAATGGTTAAACTCAATTGTGGGTTAAGATTTGTTCAACTTATGGCATTAATAACAGAATCAGCAGAAGATGGGATTTCAAATTCATCCACTCTGAGCAGTAGTGGTGTCAAGAATCTGTCTTTCGATGAGAATCCCATAAGACAGGTGACTGGTCAGGTGCACAAGGCTGCGGTGGAGTTAGGTCAAGAAAATTTGAAGGAAGCTGAATTGACAGGGAATATGAAGAGTGGGATTGGACAAAATGATGTAAATAAAGGAATTAGTTCACAGCAATCCGAGGGCACGTCTAAAAACGTGTTAGAGAAAACGGTAAGACTGGTATAT
Source organism: Petrea volubilis (assembly GCA_026212405.1). Taxonomy (NCBI): domain Eukaryota; kingdom Viridiplantae; phylum Streptophyta; class Magnoliopsida; order Lamiales; family Verbenaceae; genus Petrea; species Petrea volubilis. The sequence continues at coordinate 7,757,879 of CM047870.1, forward strand.
GCTGCTAGCTCTGGTGTTGAGCAGTTTCTTATTGTATTCTACAAGGATTTCCAAATTCATCTTTCTTTAAGTTCTGTCAATTGAACCTCATACATTTTCTAGTTCTACTATGATCATTAGAAGAGTTGGTGGAATTTCAAACATCTGTTGATGCTTTTGTAATTTGTACTAGATGCAAAGGACTTTCTGTTTGCGCATTGGCTCTGTAAAACTTCTTCTAGCTTAATTCGTGCTATCCTAAAAGTTTTTGTATTTAGTTTCCTTTGTTTCTGTTGTTTCTTCCAGGAACTAAAACTTCAGTTAGACTCTTCCCGAAGCTCTGGTAAAGGTATCTCAAGAGAACAAGTCAAAGCTGGAACTGAGAAAGAGAACAGGCCAACGGTATTGCCAGATGCCCGTATTCGTCAGCTTAAGGACCAGCTGATTCGTGGAAAGATTTATCTTACCCTCTCAGCTACTCGAAACAATCCTCACTTTATCAGGGAGCTGAGATTGCGTATGAAAGAAGTTCAACGAGCACTTGGAGATGCCACCAAAGACTCTGAGCTGCCAAGAAAGTAAGTGTTGTTGTTTCATTTACATTTAATAGGTACAGAAGATTTCGAAATCCTGGGGAAAATTTAGTTCTTGGTGTTTGTCAATTTCTTTGAAATTTTGTTTTACGTTATTGTATTGGTTGTTGGTTGAATGTAGTGCTGTTGAGAAGTTGAAAGCAATGGAGCAAACACTCTTAAAAGGCAAACAAATACATGATGATTGTGCTGCTGTGGTGAAGAAACTTCGTGCTATGCTTCATTTAGCTGAGGAGCAGGTCCGAGTCCAGAAGAAGCAGGCCTTGTTTTTAACGCACTTAACTGCGAAGACAATGCCTAAAGGACTTCACTGTCTTCCTCTGCGCCTTTCAACAGACTATTTCATGTTGAATTCATCTCAACAGCATTTCCCAAACAAGGAAAAACTAGATGATCCTACACTATACCACTATGCCTTGTTTTCAGATAATGTATTAGCAGCAGCAGTTGTTGTGAACTCAACCATAGCCCGCACAAAGGTGAAAAATAAATAAATAAAGCTGAAAAGTCCTATGTATTTCATGTTATTCTCATAAAGAGAATGTTGGTTTTGATAATTTTGAATAGTTAGTCTAAAGTAGTTCTATTTTGATTCTTCAAATTCTGATGTTAACTATTTTTGACCAAAGCAGGACCCTTCAAAGCATGTGTTCCATGTTGTCACTGATAGGCTCAATTATGCTGCCATGAAAATGTGGTTTTTGGCCAATCCTCCCGGCAAAGCAACAATCCAGGTTCAGAATGTGGAGGAGTTCACATGGTTAAATTCAAGTTACAGCCCAGTTCTCAGGCAGTTGGGTTCACCCTCCATGATTGATTATTACTTCAAGAATCGCCGTGCTGAATCTGATCCCAACTTGAAATTTAGAAATCCCAAGTACCTCTCTATCATGAATCATCTCCGCTTTTATCTGCCGGAGATCTTCCCAAAGCTGAACAAGGTTTTGTTCTTAGATGATGATATTGTGGTCCAGAAGGATCTCACCGACCTCTGGTCTCTTGATCTAAAGGGGAAAGTCGTAGGAGTGGTTGAAACATGTGGAGAAAGCTTTCACCGGTTTGATCGTTACCTCAATTTTTCAAACCCTCTCATTTCGAAAAATTTTAGTCCTCGAGCCTGTGGTTGGGCATTTGGAATGAATATCTTTGATCTGGATGAGTGGAGGAAGCAAAATATTACACAGGTGTACCACAAATGGCAGAACTTGGTAAGCCTGTTCTATGATCTTTACTTCTGTGAGCATTAACCCTCATGTCAACATAATGTTTGTATTCATTTTTGAGTTAATTACAACCCCCAAGTTATTCACCTGTTTTCACAAAATCCCCTGTGGCATGAAAAATTACAAATGCCCCCCTAGTGTTTGGTTTTGTTTTACAAATCCCATCTGCAGTTTTGGGGGGTATCCATAATGCGAAACAAATTAGGAGGTATTTATAATTTTTCATACTGCAAGGGGTTTGTGAAAAGGAGCCTAACCTCAAGGGGTTTTCCTTGTTTAACCCATTGTGTTTTGGAATGTAAGCTGAAGCAAATTATCTTTTATGTTCAGAATCATGACAGACAGCTATGGAAACTAGGGACTTTGCCACCAGGTCTGATAACCTTCTGGAATCGCACTTACGCTCTTGACAAATCTTGGCATGTCTTGGGACTTGGTTATAATCCACATGTACCACAAAAGGATATTGAGCGCGCAGCCGTCATACATTACAACGGCAACTTGAAACCATGGCTTGAGATAGGCATACCTAAGTTCAGAAACTATTGGGCGAAATTTGTCGATTACGATCTCTTATATCTGCGGGAATGCAATATCACTCCTTAAACACCATGCGTGTTTTGTCCTTCAGAGATGTCCTTCCCGAATGCCGGGCCGGCCGTTTAGATTGCAGGTTTTTGTACTTTGCTAATGGGTTTAACTTTTCATTATTAATGAATGAGCTATTTTGTTATATATATCCCTAGTGGAGCATCATAAGTTCAGATATGTAACTCTACACATTTATTTTTTTGATCTTGATTGTTACAGAGCTGCTGACATGTATGTGTATTTGTAAATGAAAAATTTGCCACAACACCAAATTGCAATCTTTTTCGGCTTCAATTTGTTTATGGTGCGTGCCATCTCTTAGCTCTGTATATTTTCTAATTTTCTTGGGCTCACTTTGTCAGAAATTAAAGATAAGTGAACTTGATAGGCTTTTAAATATGTAGAAACTAACAAATTTAAAGTCATCAATGTGGAGTTGTTGAGGCTTTGTTTAATCCCCTTTGATGGACAAACTTGTTTTGTAGTATAATGTGTCCTCTTTGCAGTTATAAGATGGTGCGATGAATCAAATTACTTGGGGGATATGACTTGTTTTTATGATGGTGTTACACTTTATATTTATGCAGTTGGCCAGTTGTAGGGTGTGTAATTAACTTATAGATGCAAATAATATCATGACAGCCTGTTTGTCGTGAAAGCCACAAATTGTTGGGGGCCCTATTGGCCACACTTAAAATTAAATTGCTGATGCTTGTCTCTCTCTCTCTCTCTCTCTCTCTCTCTCTCATAACTTGCAGATCCAGCTTGCGTACATGTATTGCAGCCACTTGAAAGTCTAGTAAATGTTTGATGTTCCTAGCTTTTAAATGCGATTCTTGGGGTAAATTGAATTTCTTTATTAAGTGCATGCAACCAAGACATTTCAAAGTATGTGACACGTTTTACCTGCCTTTTTTACGAATGAAAAGTCGGGTATTGAAGATTTATATTAGGAATCGACAACAAATGTGTCATGTCTCCTCTGAGAATTGGGAGATTTAATTTTCTTTATGAGGTTGTGAAACAATTCAAATCTCAACAACGAGTGAGACCATTTTCAGAAGGTGAGAAAGAAACCACCCATCAACTGCATATCTGCTCGTTAAGATAAATTGGAAAAAAAGTGCTTGTTTATCTCTACTTTTTATGATATATATATATATATATTTTTTGCGGGTAAGCTAAATTATAATTTTAAGATAAATATTAAAATGTGGATATAGCAAATTTAGTAGATACTTATAATTTTATTCTATTAAAATTTAAGCAGCTAATTAAATTGCATTTTAAATTAGCATAGATGATTAATTTATGTCTTACTCTCCAAGTTATTTATTCCAAATGGATTGCTGTACCTCTACGCTGGGGGTATCGATGCAGCGGGTTTAATCGGATCCGATTCAACATTTTGTATTTGCAATTAAGGGTGGCAATTCCAGTGGGTTGGGTGGGTTTGGATTGGATTGAGATAAAAATATAATATAAAATTTCTCAATCTTAATCCAACTCATGATCTGTCAAATTCATGAAATCTCAACCCTAATTCAATCTGATTGGATTCGTGTCAACTTAGATTGATCGGACTTAAATATTAGGTCTTCCCGTTGACCTACTAATCCATTACCCAACCCATTTTGTTTACCTTTTTTTTTTTTCTTTTTTTGATTTCATGAAGTATTTTCTTACTATATTCCTTGTGAAGCCTTAATAATCACAAGAAAACATTTGATATCTTATATGCTTATGCAATAACAAAAAAATCATGTTCTTATGAAGTTTAAAGTAAAATTTAGTTCTATCAATAATTGATTAAGTTTGGGATTACTATGCTTAAATTAATAGTGTCATAGTTTTTAGTTCGTATGACGAACTTAAATGAATTTCAATCTCTCACCTAAAGTAATAAAAATCTCAATCAGTGAAGAGATTGAAGAAGTTGCAATTTACTTTTTAAAACTTTATTTCTCATCATTTTTATTGCTATAACTATGCTATATTTATTTTATATGATTGGTTATGCACAACCTATATGCTTGAAATTTACATTACAAATTATTGAGTTCATTTTTTTTCTAATTTATGTAAATGATATTTAGAAGCCTATACCACAAAATTGTTATAATGAGAAAATCTCATTTAATATTAAAGTAAATCAATAAAAAACTTAAAAGAGAGAATATATATGCGTTTCTTTCTTTCTTTTTTTGGTTTTTTTGTTTGGAAAAAAAGATGATTATAACTAACATGAGTATAATTTCGCATTCAAATTGGCTTTTCACTTACTTAAAAAGTTTAACAATCTCTTATCCTTAAATATCTAAAATATTTTATATTTTAATTATTTTAAATTTCTCTATTTATTCCTTCATAAATTTTCCTATATTATATTGTTAATGATCAATTATAAGTTTATCGCCTTTAACAGGCTATATAACTTACAATGTATATATGTAATATATTTTTCTTAGGAGAGGCTTGCTACTTTGGATATGATCCATTAAATTGAATTATTAATGAAGAAACTATATCAAATCCTTAGTTACTTATTGCTTGTTAACTTATTTGTTCATTTAAGATATCACATGCTTTTTACTATTTTATTGTTTGACTGTGTGAATTTACTATGCTGGATTAAATAGAAAAATACTTTATTGTCCAATTTTTTAAGTGTTTCCCATATTCACCCTTAAATTTTATAGCACCATTTCAATCATGAACATACTTACCCATTGTCTAACTTTTAAAACTATCATCCACATTTTGATATGATTTATTTAATTAATTTTATTTATATTTGTAAATTTGTTTTTATAAGTCATAATATTGTGAACATTCAATTTTTGATAATTAAAAATATTTTTCAACTTTGTGTTATCTAAAGTTTGTATTTATTAAGATAAATATTTGAATATTGAATATCAATTAATATAGTGAATATAAATTTTTTGTTTGATGGACTTTTATTAAAAACATTATTATTTAGATACTTTCTTGCAAAATCTACAATCATTCAAAATTTGAATATTTATATAAAAGTCAACTGGTACTATGAAATCAAAAGATGTCATTATATATAAAAAATGGTAAGATTATCTTTTCGAATTTATTAAAGGAAGAAATAAAAAAAAGAAAAACATACCACACCCTTTTCAATCCAACCCACTTTTTTCGAGTTGCTTTTAGGTTAGATCCATTCTCTACTCAACCCATTAAACCCCAACCCTATCCCATTATTTTCGTATTGGGTTCGTATTAAATTGTTGTATCGTGTCAAAATTTACCATCCCTATTTGCAAATATATGACATAGCGAGAGGTCCAATAAACCAATTATGTCAATTTTCACTGACTTCTAGTTTTTGGTAATATCTAATTATTTTAATTTGAAGAAAAAATTTGATTAGTTGATTCAAAAGCCTTTAAGTTTCTTATTTACTGATTAACACCATCCAATTTATTGCAATCAATGATGTGTATGTATGTCAGTATAATCACTTAAAATTCTAGATATCTAATTCATTTTTTGCAGTCTTTAACCTTAATATACATGGTGGAGCATTTCCCCACTAGAAATAATATTTTAATTTTCTTATGGGGTATCAAATAATCATAACATATATATACTCATTCATTGGTGTTTATATTGATTTTCTTATGTTTACAATTTTCCTTTCATACTCCCTTAAAAGATGTAGTATATCTATACTATATGGTGGTATCATATTTTTGTCCCACATCAAAAGTAATTTAGAAATTTGATAGATTTATAGGCTCTAATTGCTTTCTCATCCTGCAAATCGTTTCAAAGTATGAAACTATACCTCGTAGGGTTGGACCTTCGTGTTTCATAACAAATTTGATTATCATCAAATGACATTGTCTGTAGAAATTGAAACCACGACCACGAGCCATCACTATATAATATAGCAAAGGGATCCGCTGACCTTAATTGTTAATTTTGAATGAATTCTTAATTATTAATTTTAACCGAATTTTCATTTTTGATAATTTTAATTTATTTTATTAAATTGGAAATGACTGAATCCTCAAAGGATTAATAATTTTAACACACTAATACCTAATATTTCGCATTAAAACAAGAAAACTTAATTGGTGGGATGTGGATTAAACATTCCATAGTTATCTTTTTCATGATAGATTCTCATACAATTTTGAAATTTGAGTAGCCAAAATTAAGCACTTGCAAGGCAACAAAACAAATACGGTTCGCCGGTTCGGGCCTCGGATCCTACGCGCCCGTACAAATATGGATACCATTTTGAATTTCTTAGAAATATGTTAGGAGGGCTGATTTTCTCAAATATTTTCATTTTGGCCCTCAAACTTATCCCGCAAGCTTTCATTCTCATATATTTTCCCTCTCCAAGCCCGAAACGGTATTGAATCTCGAAGCCTACTCGCTCCATTTTCAGGTTTCTTTCTCTTTCTCTCTCTTCAATTTTTAATTTTGAATCTATTGCATGTATTGATCTTGTGTTTCTTGAATAAATAAACTGTAATTTATGATCCAAAACAGATTTTTTTTTTCTCTAGTTTTTGCCAGCGGTTAAGATGCCAATTCCTTTCATTTCATGTAGTGTTGTGGAATCGTAGTTGTAAAGTTCTTGAAATTCTGTGTTTAAAGTATCTCTACGTGCACAAGTTTGTGTGTTTGTGTGAATCACAACTGCATCAAGTTTTGTGAAGGTTCATTACTTCGGGTAGATCATTCACTCGTTTTTTAAGGAGCTGGATGAATATGAGTTTCGTATTGTGTAATCGGAGTGTCAGTCGTGGATACAATGTGGTTTGGGTTAGGTTGAACTGGCAAAGTTAAGAACTGGCGATGATTAGTAGTTTTAATTATCTATCTTCATCTTGTGAAATCTTGAACAAGTTTGTTGTTGCTGCAATTATAAAATGATTTAATTGGGCTTCTGATACTAACATGCTGAGATGTTCTTTCTTAAGGTGCAATTTTCGCTTGCATAATTCCAACTGAATTTTTTTTTTGTAACAATCATCCTACTAATCCCTTTCTTTTAATGTTCTCATTTTTGGTTCAATTTATTATCAGTCTAAGGTGGTAATCATCAAAATAGTTCAACTTTTGGTCTGACTACAAGCCTCAACAAATGGATGTATTGTAAACATGAATGTTTTCTTTTCTCAGCATATAACTATCTAAATCGTTTTGATAGTGATATTGGTATGAATTCAAAGTCTAAAAAATTTCAGGGCTATATGTGAAGGCCTTGACGATGTCGTCGTCGTATCTACCTGCCACTGCTGATTCACTTGCTCAGGCTGCTGTGGCCGCAACTCCATCTGAGGCGATCTCAATCCTTTACCAGGTTCTTGAAAATCCTTCGCCTTCTTCTGAAGCTCTGCGAATAAAAGAACAGGCTATTATCAATCTCTCGGACCTTCTTAGACAAGAGGGCCGAGCTGTGGAACTTCAAGACCTCCTCACCAGTTTGCGGTCATTCTTTTTGCTGATCCCTAAGGCGAAAACTTCAAAAATTGTATGCGCTATTGTTGATGCAGTTGCTAAAATACCTGGTACATCTGATCTTCAGATTTCTCTCTGCAAGGAAATAGTGCAATGGACACATGCTGAAAAGCAGACCTTTCTACGCCAGCAAATTGAGGCAAGGCTTGCAGCTCTCCTGCTGGACAACCATGAATATTCTGAAACATTGAATATGCTTTCAGGTCTTGTGAAGAAGGTCAGAAGATTAGATGACAAGCTCCGGCTTGTGAAAATTTATTTGCTCGAGAGCAAACTTCATCTCTCTCTGAGAGACCTGCCAAAAGCAAAGGTTGCACTTACTGCAGCAAGGACAGCAGCCCATGCTGTATATGTGCCTCCGGCTCAGCAAGGTAATATAGATTTTCAGAGTGGCATTCTCCATGTAGAAGAAAAGTACTACACTACTGCTTGCAGCTACTTCTTCGAAGCATTTGAGGCTTTTAATTCTCTTGAAGATCCGCAGGCCATATACAGCCTCAAGTATATGTTGCTGTGCAAAATTATGGCTAACCAGGCTGATGATGTGGCAAGAATTGTATCTTCACCTATTGTTGGTTTACAATATCAAGGACCAGAAGTCGATGCCATGAAAGCCATTGCAGATGCTCATTCGAAACGCTGTATTAAACTCTTCAAGAATGCTCTGCAGAACCATAAGACTCAGCTTGAGGAAGACCCCATTGTCCACAGGCACCTTTCTTCCCTCTGTGGTGCTCTGCTGGAGCAGAATCTTTGCAGGCTAATCGAACCCTTTTCAAGGGTCGAGACTGCACATGTTGCTGAGTTGATTGAGTTGCCGACTTACTATGCGGAGAATAAATTGTCTCACATGATTCTGGATAAGAAGTTCGTAGGAACGTTAGACCAGGGTTCTGGTTGCCTGGTCATATTCGACAATCCTAAGATTGATGCCATCTACCCAGTTACCCCGGAGACCATTTCAAATATGGGAAAGGTTGTAGACAGCCTTTATGTAAGGTCTGCCAAAATAATGGCATGAGGATCACAGTTTCCTTTTCATCAATCTTGGCAAACTGAAAATTTTGCTGTCGAGACATGTCTATATGCCGTATATCTGGCACGCCCAGTACTTTGATTCTTGCTGTTTAGTTTTCTATTGAATCGATACCTTCAAATGTCTATATTAGGTCTTGTTTTTTCTCATAAGCATAGATAGAATGCTTATTACTTAATTAAGGCAATCTTCGCTGTTGAATTTCATAATGAAATAATATTGTTACTGAGAAAAAACATACTTATTGCACCGGAAAAAAAATCCATATGAGGAAATGTACATGAGAAACAATTATCCGATTCTATTTCTTGTTCGTATCATAATCTAGCTACATTTTATTGGATGATATTCTCTTTCCAGTAAGACGTCAATTTTTTCTCAAGTCAGTGCAGAAGAAGGCAGGAGCAGGCTTGGGAACAAAAAGACCTAGTTTTGTCCGTGTCAAGATTGTCATCGCCTTCAAATAATTGTTCCACTGGGAATTAAGGCATCCTTGATGACAGTGACAATTCCGCTCTTGATGAAGTACCCATCTGTCTCTCTCGCTGCCTCTTGCACATTACCTCTGTTAATGATCTGTAAGAATAGTAGCATAGACATCAAGCAGCCAGCAGAGTTTCATCATGTAACAAGCTATATATACCAAATGCACTATAGATGATGAACTGCTCCACTCTTCACTTCCCTCCCAAAGTAAAGTTCGTTAACAGTAGAACTCCAAAGTATATAAAAAAGCAGACAAACATTAAGAAATACTAGTATCCTAATGATTACTATTACAGTTTTTCCCCTTTAAGGAGCAATACACAAAGATGTGTGGGAGGCGGATTGGAGAACTAGCTGCATAACTTGAGGAAGCCAAATCAAAATGAACACACTTTAGTGGATGGGATTCTTTCTTTTGATATCATCACTTCCTCAATCTAATAGCCTCAGACAGATGATTAATCCCACATGCAGGTTGCCGGGAGAGAAAATGGAACAGTGTTGTCTTAACAGATCTTGCTTTGTTTCACTAAGGAACACATCCAAGACAACTCAGCCACTCCCTACTGGACTGCAGCCTTTTCAAGAGAGCTCTAACTCCATCAAATCATAATTTTCTAAGGTATTCAAACTGGTATAAGAAATCAAGGAATTTACCTTGACATTTTCTCCAATACGAGCATTTTTGTCAATTATTGCCCGCCTGATGTGAGAATTTTTGCCAATACCAATCGGAACGCCACCTGTTGCTGCTAGGAGTCTTCTGTCTGTGTCAGTCTGGTGCAAGAGGCAATAACTGAATTAGTACTAGCACACTGTAGGAATTTCCATATGACCAAGTATAACATCTTTTCATCAATTAGATTGCAAAAGATAGGATTTTTGGTAAGTGCATCAGAGAAAGATTACCTCATAATAGTCAGCTCCCATCAACAGGGTGTCCTCTATGATTGCACCCTCAGATATGCAAGACCGGAGACCAATTACAGAATGGTGAATCTTACAGTTCTGGGAGGTTAAGAAAGAATCATCTAAGTTGTTGTATTGTGTCGAACAAAATTTTTGTAGAAAATATCTTCACATTTGCATCAAAGACATCTTACCCTTATGACACAACCCTCACCAATGACACTGTCAGTAACATCAGCATTGAGCATTTTGGAAGGTGGCAAGTAACGTGGCTGTGTATAGATCGGAGAGAAGCGGTCATAGAAGCTGCATTGGACGGGCCAGTCATATATAATTGCAGCAATGGATCAGGAAGTGTAATTGAAGGGCATGTCATAATGGGCAGAATAATGTCTTTTAATCTCCTGTAATAAGCGGTTAAGGCAACTAACCTGAAATCTGGCGCAGGTTTCTTCGTAATCCCTAAATTGGCATTGTAGAATGCCTCAATAGTCCCAATGTCTTCCCAGTAACCATCATACAGGTAGGCCTGGACCTGAAAGAAGAAAATAACTTCTTTTATTGGGGAGGAAAAAGAAAAGGACAAAAGAAAATGCCCTTTCAGTGTTTCAGAGCTTAGTTTTCTATTGCTCCTCTTGCTAAGCAATAAAGGGAATACAGTTTTTAAATAAGAGCTTCAGTAATTCATAGACATAAGAGGAAGTCTCTCTATCAAGACATAAGTTATTACTTACAACCATGTTCTTGCTGCCTAGCTAGTTTTTCATTAATGATTTATTTTGTTGGAAAAGATCTGCTTCCCTAAACGAGCAACATGCTGGCAAATAGGCATTAGATGTGATAATCTCCATTAAGTTTTGTCAACGTAAACCATTCATTATATCTGTATCTGGCATATAATTTGAGGATACCTTTTATATGTCAACTGTGGCTCCATCACTAATATTTAATCAAGAGACAGCGTTTAATGCATGAACAAGGACCAAATTCAATCTTTCAAGTGAAATATGACAAGCATGCAACAAGCAGCAATTCCTCAAACATGACTTACCCTCATACCAATTGAAGTAGCACCTGGAATAACTTCACTACCAAAATCGTTGGCTCCTAGGAATTTCTCTCGCAGTAAATTCAACATTGCGTCCTTACTGAAAACATAGATACCCATACTAGCAATGTAAGGCATTTCCTTTGCTCTCTCATCATCAAGACCTAAAATTGTGGTGTCAACCTTGCATAATCATAAAGCAAAAGTTAAAAAGCCATAAGTAAATAAGGGTTGCAAACAAAATGAAAAGCCAATAACAATATAAGCACGAGGAATGGGTCTTGCAGTTTACCATCATTGCCTTGAGTTGTTCTCCCTTTGGCTTCTCGGCAAATTCTATTATTCTTCCTTCCTCATCAATCTTCATGAGACCGAATGCGGTAGCACGTTTTTCATCCATTGGCAGTGCTGCAACTGTTATATCAGCATCAGTTTCTCTGTGTGCTTGGATGAATTTCTCGTAATCCATTCGATACAAATGATCTCCAGCAAGAACCAGAAATTCAAGAACATCATGTTCTTCAAAAAGCCACAAATATTGCCTCACAGCATCAGCTGTACCCTAACATATCCAAAAAAAGAAGCAGAGAGATGAAAGAATCTCCACATTTAGTTAGGTCATGCAATTAAAAGAACCGCAGACAGCAAAAAAATATAATAAGTTTTTGTTGGGAGAAAGGAGCGTGTCCTTAGTTTCTTACCTGGAACCAGTTTGGATTTTCTGGGCTTTGCTGGGCAGCAAGAACTTCAACGAACCCTTCATTTTTGTGGCCACCCATATTACTTGCATAGGCCCGTGATAAGTGTCGATTAAGAGAAGCAGAATTAAATTGAGTAAGGACATAGATCTTGGATATGTTGCTGTTCAAACAATTACTAACAGGTATGTCAATCAACCGATAATTTGCACCCAAAGGGACAGCTGGTTTTGCTCTTTTCTTGGTAAGAGGATAAAGTCGCGTCCCAGCTCCACCTCCAAGAATGATTCCTAGAACACTCTGCGCGAGCGAGCGGACATCAAAAGGTCAACTTAACTGATGATAAAGAATGTTGGTTCAACAATCAGATACACCTCAAATGCAATACTATGGAACACTGATCCTCACATGATAAATGGATACAATATTTTCATGGTGATGGAGAAGAATTTTACGGCCAAATTAGTCATTAGGTGAGATACATTACTTAATAGCATGTTTAACACTGAAGAATATGTGCAAAGTCCCAAAGTCCAAGGCCTGCGTTTAGGTAAAAGCACCTAAGGAGAAATTCAAATTATAACCAAACACGAATAGCGAGTCAGTTCTAGAAAACTGCATTATAGTGGTATAATTTTTGCTCATCAACATTCATGTTAGTTCAAAGCCATTTGCTGTTCTGATATAGATTATAACTATTCTATTTAGTTCAAACGAGAATGAAAAAGTAGTTAACTGTTAGTGCATCTAAAAGTTTTCCGCATCATTCATAAATCACTGAAAATTTTAATTGTTCTTATATGCGTGCTCACACATCCACAAGAAGTGAAAATAAAGGTTCTAAGTTCAAATTTCACATTCTTACATAGCTTTAAGAGGAAATTTTTATGCGAATTCCATACTTCTCCAAAACTTAACTTCAAAACAAGTCTATCATCTGAAGACAGAGGAGTGGAAAAGTTCTCATATCACAATGGCAAGAAAATTTGAGATACTGCATGTCATTGTCATATACAGATAGATTCAGATACTGTTGCACGGTATGTCCTTAAAAAAAGGAAAATTTTCAAGAATTCCGGCAGAGAACTTTATGTTTCACGATATATTCTCGTGAACTGAAATTCCCATATTTTAGACCCCATAACATCTTAAACTTAATTTGATAAATAAAGTCGAAAACTTAAAGATACACTTAAGAGTATTGATAAAATCTGTATGTACTAAAATTACTCAAATGTCATCAGATGATGGATTTAGAAACAACCACTGAATTTATAACCTGAGTGGATCTCATCATCCTCAGATCAATTTCAGCCACAACCGACAGACCCTTCCTTAATATCTCCAGTTGCATTTTCGTATCACTTTATTCATCTACGACAATGTATTCGGAATAAACCAATAGAAACAGAACCACACTCCGTTGTGCATCTCCACAATACAAAATTATCGTACATCATGATACATTTGCACCATACATATCAAGAACACCAAGCCAAAATGAATATACTCAGTGCAAAGCTGTAGAGTGTACTAATGAACCCGAGAAAACAATTTGATAAAATCAAGAAAATGACAAGCCAGTAATATGAACAAATCTAATCAAACAATGCATCACACACACACACACTCAACCAACAACCACAACGCATTGAAAACACACACAGGGAGAGAGAATATACAGAGCTGGCATCAGGATCAAGACAAGTCTGGGAAGAGCTGGAATCAGAAACCGCTCTCGGAGAAACCACGCTGGCAGGGCGCAGTCTACCCCTGCCATTGCCTCTGCAAATGTTCTTTTCAAGATTCACACACACAGCACCCCCAAATAGCTCCGATTTGGAAGAACTAATGGTGGGCTTACACGGAAATTTGCTCTGCTCAGACGATGAAGAAACTGGGAGCCCACAAATTCTCCTGAACCCAATAGAGGATGACGATGCCATAGCCGCCATTTTCACTGTTTAATGCAATGCTACGTGGGATTATAGCCCCACCAGTATTATGAAATTTTTGATCACTTGAATGGTTATATTAAATGCAGTGTGAATGAATGAATTTATTAAAGAAATGTTGCTGTACAGATTTGTTATGGATCCCCACTTAGAGAAGTGTGTGTGGACGAATGAATTGAAGGCAAGATCGTTCTATAACGACTTTGTGGGCTTGCGGGCAATCCACACCACTTGTACATAGTTTCTTTTCGTAAATTACAAAAACTGTCCCAAATGTATTTTGTAATTACAAATTCTCTGCTGACTTTTTGAAAATTACACTTGGCCCCACCGATTGGGGGATTTTTAATTTTAATGTAAAAATAGACAACGGGGTGAAAGGACTTAATTATCCTTATTTTATGGAGGCAAAAAGAAAAGTTTTGAGAAAAGAAATTGTGTGATCCCAAATATATTCTTCTTTTTTTTTTTTTTGTTGGTGTATCTCAAATACAAACAAAAACCATATTGACCACTATCGTCGCACAGTCGGTAGTGCTAAAATATCACACTCAACCCTAGAATATACGTCTCGTCTAGCTAATTAGATCCCTCAAATAATTTTATAATTTTACAAGCCGCTTAAGAATAATTTCAAATTAAGAGAGTGTTTGACTGAGCTTATAAGCTCTTAAAAACATCTTATAAGCTGTTCGAGAATTTATAAGCTTTTTAAAAGTGTTTGGTAAATTTTTTAGTGAAGGAGCTTATAAGCTCCAAAAATAAGCTAACAAGAGCTTATAAGCTCCGGAAAAAAAAGTAAGCTCCCCCCAACTTTTTTTTCAAATAACTTATAAGCTGTCTAATGCTAAAAGATAAAATAATATAAATATATTTATTTTTTTTCAAGATTACATTTCTACTATCACAAAAAATATTTATTTACATGAAATTAATTTAATTTTATTTTTGTGAATCATCATTATACTTAAAAAAAACTTATAAGCTTTAATTTTTACCAAACAAAATTACAGCTTATCAGCTCCAAAAATATTTTATAAGCTACATCGTTTTATTTTATCCAAACACTTTAGAAGCTTATTTTTAAAATAAGATGTAGGAGCTTATCAGCTCCAAAAACATCTTATAAGCTCTATGAGCTTATAAGCTCTTTAAAATAAGCTTAGCCAAAAACTCTCTAAATCAAATTAAATCCATACCACCACCACCACTAACACCGCCACATTTAATCCGCCATCACCAACCCTTTTTTTTTTCTTTCTAAAATTGACTTCATAGATAATTTTACACCTTTTAATTTATGAATATACATCAAATTCTAATTTTGAAACTATCCTTGGAGCACCTCAACCATTGACCACAGTTGCATTTAGCCGGTGTACACCGGCACGCCTCCTCTATCGTTCATAATGAAAACCTTGCACTCGATATCTCATTGATCTGATCAGATCACTCAAATAATTGTGTGATTCAACCAATTTAATTACTAAAGAGGAATTTCAAATTAAATCCATACCACACAGTCGACAACGCCGCATTTAATCCACCACTACCATCTTTTCTTTCTTGAAATTGGCTTCATAAATAATTTTTACACCTTAGATTTATCAAGACCCATCAACATTTAGTTTCAAAACTCTGCTTGTAACACCCAAACCATTCGCCACAATTGCATTTATCTAGTGCGCATTGGCGCGCCTCCTCTGTTGTTCACAACTAAAGCTTCCACCCACTGCAAGTTTTGCCACAATGATAAGAATACATTGGTGGATTAAAATTTTAATTTGGGTGAAAATTTTGAGTGTGTGTGTGTGTGTGAGAGAGAGAGAGAGAGAGAGGAAGGGGGAGAATTAGGGTCGGATATTAAATGGAGCGGATATGAAGTATTCGAATCCGTATCCGATTAAATTTTCTGATATCCGTATCCATATTCAAATCCAACGGATATTCCAAACACTATATCCGAATTCGAATCCGATGGATAGTTTGCGCATTTAAATATATCCGAATCTGTTTAGTATTTTTGAAATTTTGACAAAATTATGGATATCCGGATACCCGAATATTCATTTACGCTTATAATTATCCAAATATCCGATTGAATATCTGAATCCGCTTATCCGAATATGTTTATATAAATAAAATAAAAAAATAAAATTTATATAACTTATCTAATTGAAATTTTTGTATATATATAAGTATAATATATGCTCATTAATATAAGTAAAGTTAATATATTTACTTATATTTTTATTTTGTTGTAAATTATGAAAATGAGTCAATTAGATTTTTTCTATTTTATTTACAAGAAGACATTATAATATATAAATACACACACACACACACACACACTACTACTACTACTACTACTACTACTACTACTACTACTACTACTACTACTACTACTACTACTACTACTAATAGTAGTAGTAGTAATAATAATAATAATAATAATAATTTCATTTATCGGATACAGATAACAAATATATATTAAACGAATATATCCGTCGGATACACATTCGAAGCGGATATTAAATGTGATGGATATGCAATTACCATATCCGTATCCATTTATTATTCGGATACTTGTAATTGGGTAATTGGATACGGATAGTATCCGTTTTATAAGGATAAGAATAATATACCCTATAAACGGATATAGATGCGAATGGTAAACGAATTTTGGGTTACCCATTTACAACCCTATTATTTTTCTATTTTTTATTTTTTATTAATTTATTGAGTAATAAATTAATTTGTTAATTAAGAAATAATTAAATTAATTAATTCAATTATCCTATATTTTCTTATTGAACTTTAAGAATACAAATCTATTAAATAAAAAATATATAATTATTCTCTTGTTTTCCTTTTATCTAGAAATTTGAAATTGAATGTTAGGATTATAAATTTTATATATTTTTTAAGAAAAATACATTATCTAAGCATTCTCCTATTTAATTATTTCAATCGAATTTTGAATATAATTTTTTTTTTAAAAACCTTGCATTTATCGCCTCAACATATCATAATATTGCATGCAATTGCAAAGGACAAATATAATAAAGGAAAATTGGACGGAGGGTAATTTCGAAAAATCATATCACTGTTTAGTGGCCCTAGAGAAAAGTCTAGCTGTACCGGACGGTGGGATTAACGTTGTTAAACGGAAGCAAACGGAAGCATACATCAGGGGTGATTGCAATTTCTAAAAACTAGGGGTGTAATCTGTAATTATGACATACTTTAGCGGTTGTTTTTGCAATTTACCCTTCTTTTACTTACTTTTATTAGTTTGTATCTATTTTCTATTAGATTGGACAGAAGACCCACTTTGATTTGTTTATGTTTTTGAACAATCCCAAAATTATATATTTATTCGTGCAACATTCCTATAGTATTACTTTAATCTAGTACCAGAAAGAGTGCAGGATTTATTTTACATTGTATTTAACAACTTTTTTTTTTTAAATAAAACTGTCTATTATAATCAATCAATTATATTAATATTCAAACTGAAAAATAAATTATTACAATTGATCGCGACTTAATATCAAATAAACACAAACAAAATACTATATACATTGTGCAAGAAGCAAGTATAAAACTAGAAATTGATTGAATTTTTTTCCCCCCTTTTCTGAATCCATGAGATCCTATCAAGACAACTATTTTTGACAGACCATTAACTAGATTTGAATAAATCTCTAACGAATTCATAAGAAATGGTCTTATTTTTTTCATCAAGTTCGTGTAGGGGCAATAGATCTTAGGGTGTTAAGGTTTGGATAGTTAAAAGGAGCTTCAAATTATCTCGGTCCAATTTATTGTTTGTAACTAAGGAGCACAAATATATATATATATATATATATATATATATATTATTAACGAGTTGAAAATGTCTTATACTTTTTAAATTTAACTATTTAAGCAAATTTACTAAGAAATAACAAAGAAATACAAGTTCATATATAATAAAAAATATATTAGTATCAAACTAAAAAAATACACATATTTATCACCTACGCCTTACCAGTAAGGTAAGATCTCATTGACAATTAAAAATTATTTCTAAAGGAAGATTTAACGTATAAAAATACCTAAAATATATTATTCTACCCTTCCCCTTTCCAAAAACAAGTAGTAAACTCGTAAATTAGACAAACACCCTTTCTTTAATCATATTAATGCATCTCGTAGGTAGTATTGCTAAATTCTAGTTTAAATCCGACTCGATCGAATCAGTGCTAATCATGTGGTAATTGTATTATGCTATGTGATTGATATATAATTTTGAGAGATTAATCAATCACTTAGTAAAATGCAATGCATTTGCCATATAATTTGTTAAAATCAACCAAATGAAATTCAGGTAAAAAAAATTCCCCTAATCACCCTAGTCCGCAAAATTTAATTAAAATCTGGATTTTCGTAATTTTATCTAGTCAATTACTTCCAAATCAATCCCGAGAGAAAAAATCTTTGCCATATTCATTAAACGTGAATTCGCATTTTTGTATATACTTTTAATTTCTTTTTTTTTCCAAATTTGCTATTCCAACTTTACAAATTTTGCACATTGACATCAGAATATTCTACTTGAATTCTCGATGTGCCATATAAATTATTTATATTTGGCATTTTATCATCTAAAACAAATCTTTGTTACATTCGCAAGATGACTACTGATTTCAAATTGAAGCCGAATATTTCTCTGAAATGTTGCCAATGCCTTGCAGCATTGATGGTCAAACGAATGTTGGAATGTCATTTTGTAATTTAAAAAAAATTATGTAAAATTTTAGAATAAATTAATAGAAATAAAAAAAATAACTATAATGTTTCCAACTTTGCATGGTTCATAGAGTAAAAATGTTTTTTTTTTCATATATTATTATCTGGGATTTTACAAAAAATCATCCTCTAAGTATGGAATATTTGAGTTTTTGTCCTTTATGTTTAATTTTTGCAATTTTCGTCATTTATCTTCCCAAATTTTCAATTTTAGTCAGATTTTGGACTAGTTTGATAGCTGGAGCTGACGTGGCATGAAAATTTGGGGTTTTGCTAATTTTCCCGCCAATATGTTGATGTGGCGATGATGTTGGTTGTGATATGTGAATTTTGATCCTACATGGAGATGAATTTGTATTTTTAAAAAATATAAAATAAACAAAAAGTCAATAGCATTTTTTTATTATATATTTTAATATATGTATTAAAATATTTAATTTGTATAAATATTGCAAATTTAGAATTTGAATATATATTATTTTTTTATATAAAAATATTATATTAATTCAATTACTTTAAATAAATACAAAATTTAATGAAGTTACATATAAAATAATAAAAAATAAAAAAAATTCCTTCATTCTTCTAAAAAAATCTAAATTATATATATATATATATATATATATATATTAATAAATTAATTAATTTTTTTGATCAAAAATAAATTAATTAATTAAAAAAAATTCACCATTCATAATCTTCTTCAAAATCCCCCCCCCCCCCACCCACCCCCACAACTACATATGTGTGTGCATATATATATATATATATATGTGTGTGTGTGTGTGTGTGTGTGTATGTATACGTGTGTATGTGATTTTTGGGCTTTTTTTTAAATCTATGTAGCATATATGTGTGTGTGTGTGTGTGTGGTTTTTTTTATTTTTTATTTTTTTAATCTATGTATCACTACATGGACACTTTGGAGGGAAAATCAACAAAAATTCCCAAATTATTGACCACATCAGCATAGGTGAAAAAATCCGGCCAATTATCATGCCACATTAGCCTCATGTGACAATTTTAGTTCAAAATCTGACAAAAATTGAAACTCTCATATGACAAGGGCTAAAATTAAAAAACTTAAATATAAAGGATAAAAACCCAAATACTCCATACTTAGAAAACAATTTTTTGTAAAAATCCCTTATTATTTTTGTACCAGCGCAATGAAAATGTCCAGCAAGCGGGTGACTTTAAAGTTCAGAGTAAACGTGGGCATGTTTAATATTCTAAGCATATTATACGTATTGCGTTAATCCTCCAGCATTTTTGTTTCAGTTTATGCTGTCTGCTTGGCTTTTGGTTGTGATGAGATTGATTATTCATTAATTATGATTAACTTTACCCAGAAGCAAAAATTAATAAAATTGCCTGTTGAGACTTGTTAATCTTATCCACAAGCTTTTGACTAAGATCTTATACTTATTGAGTACCAAAAACATATAAATGATTATCACCAAGTGGTGTATCATAATGGTTGGGCACTGAAATGCACCTGTTCTTGATAAGAAACAAATTAAACCTGAATTTAATTGGGGTGTATTTAAATTTAAAAAATCAATTTTATTCGAATACACACCATTTTGACTTGCTTATTTCATGAATTACACTTAAAAATAAAAAAAGAAAAAAGAAAAGGTTGAATCAAATTCAAATTGAAACTTATCTTCCAATTCATCGTCTATATCTTGCCTTGATCGATCTAGACAGAAATGATTCATTACATACATCTTTTTCATAAATAAGAAGAAATCCTAACAAAATTGGAAGCAATGCATACACAAAAATTGATATAATGTTATCAACTTCTATGCATGTACTTGTGTAATTTTGACTAAATGCTCAATTATTAGAATTTTGAATTAATTTTACTTGTTTATAATGAATTATCTGATTGATTTGCATTAATTATAAATTTTTTTGTTCTCTCTCTTAATCATTTAAATCCGTCAACTATCCATATGTAATGATATTTTTAATCATTTATAAACTCTCTCTCTCTCTCTCTCTCTCTCTCTCTCTCTCTCTCTCTCACACACACACACACACACACACACACGCGCAACAATGATGTAAACTAAAATAAGTAATAACTTCAAACAATATTGAAAAAAAAAAAAACTTCAAACAATAGCATAATCATATATCTATACTATTAATAAAGAGTTTAAGGGGTCTAATAACTAGGTCTCTTGGATCTCTTTTGGTGGTTATTAGACTCTTTAAACTCTTTATTAATAGTGTGTGTATATATATATATATATATATATTTTCTTATCTCTTTTATCTTTTTTTTTATTTTTAATTTCTTATTTATTATTAATCTTATAATTCTATCTTTATTTTAAATTATTTTCTTATAACAAATTTAATAAAATACATATGTTACAAATAATTAAAAAATATATAATAATGTATAAAATTTAATAATATTTTAATTTTATATTCATAATTTAAATATGTAATTAAATTGTATTTTATTTTTTTTATTTTTATGAGTCACTCTATTAATAATAATGGGAATAAAATACTTTGATTTAGAAAAATAGTAAGATACAAACTAATTAGATAAAATGTATTACTTTCTCCTTCTTTATTTTGAATAATGTGCCTATTTAGAGATATTAGAAGTTTTATAGTTACGTTTCAAAAGAAGCTTTCTTTATTATACCTTTATTAATTTGGAATAGTCCATGCTCAAGAATTAATCTAAAATTTGAAAATAAATGTATTTAATATAATAAACGGTTCTCACCATAATTTTAATATATAGTCACTTCTTCATCTATTTTAAGGGTCAGGATATAATTTCTTTTTATATTTGTGATCTATTTACATTTTTATCTTGTCTTTTTTATAAATTATAGTAATCAAATTTAATGTATATTAATAAGTTATGTTTTTAAATTAATAGCAAGCATAGCACGTTCTACGCTAGTAATTGTAAAAGATTCTTCTGCATATGGAATTCATACGACACACTACCGCAACTTCATTCAAATTCTCGAGTCTCAAAGTACTTTTCCAGAAAAAATGAGCAAAAGGTTTAGTACTTGTAGTATAAGTAGATTTTTATTTAGAAAATAAAAAGTGTAATCAGATTTCAAAATTGCACAGGTATACTTTTATGAATACAAATTGCATGTCTCGAAACCGAAATGCCATCAATCTTCATCAATTGTGTGCACCCTGTTACAACACACAAAAGTGATGAACTCAAATGTTCGTTATAAATCCATCAAACGAAAATTAACCAGCGATCATCACGTTTTCTCCCAATACGCGACAACTATAATCACATCCCCGCTTTTTCTTCTAATCCCCAAACCAAACAAAAAAATGCCCCCCGTCATCAGCTCAGTTCTACTCTCGATTATCTTTACCGTCCTCTGCAGTTTCCTACAACCGCCACCGCCGCCGGAAGCACGCCGTTAGCAAACCAGATCTGCAAAAAGACGACGGACTTCGCCTTCTGCGTAAATGCGATATACTCCGAGCCACTCGCCGGACAGGCCGACCTCAACGCAAGCGTACCACAACGCGACCGATACCAGAGATTAGATTGCCTCGAAGGTAAAATTCAGCAGGCAATTCGATTTTTTGATCAATTTTGAAATCCCACAAAATTTGAATGTTTATTTTTAATTGTATGTTGGTGTTTGAGTATTTTTTTTCTTCTTCATTTTTCTTATATTTTGGGTATAATATTTTTGTAATATATTCCTTTTTGGGGGGTTAAACTATAAATTCTGAAAAATAGATAAAAAGTTGTGTTTAATGATGTTTAGGTTTAATTTACAATTAATTACGTACAATTAATAAAAAGGTCATCCACCTAAAAATTAAAATTCAAGGGTCATTTTCTTTAAAAAAAAAACTTGGGCTTCCCTTTTAGTTGAAACTCTTGGGGGGACATGGTGAGGGGAGAGGGCTAGTTGGGTAGGGTGGGGGTTTGAATTCAATAAAAAAAAAATTTATAGTTTTTTAATTTACATTTTGATTTTTATATTTAATTTATTTCTTTATTCATAGTATTATATTTTTTCTATCATATATATTTCAATTTTTCAAATACTAAAATTTTTTGTTTAAATTTTTTATTTATAATATGTATTTATCCATTATCATAATATATATATGTATTTATAATATTTCATAATATATATGTATGTACTATATATATATATTAATGTGCCACGCAGCACCTCAGCCAGACACATCAACATTTGTCAAGCGGTCAAAAAACTCGTAATTATGAGATCTAATGCCCTAAAAGAGACTCACTGTCCTCGAGAGTGCATCTGCTTGAAAGAAGGGGAGCCTCAGTGTGCTAATCGCGAGAGGGGGAATACCCCCAGGCTCACCCCATAACTAAGTTAGTGGTTTTTGGGCCACAAGGGGCCTTCTGGAGCCTTTGAAACCTTTTATGTAGGGCAAATGAAACAGGGGAACAAGTGGCTTTAAGGCGCAAAGTACCCTCGAACACTGTTGTGTTCAAGGGCACGAGCCTTCAACATGGCCTTTACCAAATGTGACTGCCAACAGGCAAATATTAGCTGGCAAGGATGACAAGTCTTGTAACTACCGCCACCAAACACGCGCCGACTACATATGGGTCTATCTCATCAGTCTCAGACACATTTAATGCTCTTTTATAAATACAATTCTTAGCCATAAATACTCAAAATATGCATTAAATGCAAAATTAAGGTCTCATTAAGGAGAGGTAAGGTCAGCCCCCTTTTTGGAGACCTAGAAGTGATAAAAAAACATATCCTCTTGTACTCTATGTATCAGATCTGCTGACCAACCCCCATCAACCACGTCACGTCATGGGGCATCTCTCATATAAATAACAAAAAGGCTCTCCTTCAAAAGATTTCAAAACACTTTTTACAATATATGCACAAATTGTACTTTACTATTTACCATCTTTTCCAAATACTCTTGAGCTAACTTGAGCATCGGAGAGCCTACGCCTAGGTAAAACCAGCTAGCCTCATGTGTGTTCCTCCCTTTTTGCAGGTGGGTTACCAGCATATCAAGCGGAGCGTATCAAACTCTGCCACATAGTTGATCAAAAAGACCCCGCATCATATATATATAGTAATTTTTATATATCAATTTTCTATATCTATGTTTTAAATTCTAAGTTAAATTTTTATTTTTAACATGTATTTTTTTATTATATAAATTTATATATAAATATATATATTATTATTATATTTTATATTTTGAATGAGTTAGCGCCTTATCACTGTTATGACAGGTGCCACATATGTAACAAAATGTTGAAAAATGCCACACGAATTTAGTCAACGAACACGTCAATTATTTTTGTTGATCCACCATCAAGATTTGGCCGGTGGGTCTAAATGTAGCTAAAAAATCTATCCTAGAGAACTAAATATGGCTAAAAAATCTATCCTATGAGACTAAATGTGAGAATTTTGATTATATGGGACTAAATGTGAATTGACAAATTTCCATTGGGACCAAATATGGAATTATCTCCAAGATATTTACTAATGAATTTGTTATAAACCAAATGTGTGACTAAAACTAAATTTGTAATATATTGATTTATTATTGAAAAATATACATTCCTGTATTGAAGTACACTGAAAGTTCATTACGAAAACAATCATTTGGGTTGTTGGGAAAGGTATTCAAAGTGATAATCCTGCGAAATTTAATTCGGGATTTGAAAAATATGATATATGATGATACCATATTAATTCTTATTTTATATCGAAATGAGTCTAATGGCCTGACAATCTTATAAACTTCAATCTCTCTCTTATTTATGAGGTGCTTAATTTCATCAAATGACAAAACCCACCATATCAAAATGCAGGACAATATATCAAACGGTTGAAATTTCGTATTCGATGATGATTTTGGGCATCATCAATATAGAAAACTTGAGGAGCAAATAAGTTTTGGGAGATAATATTGGTACTCCAAATTTTTATAGTAAAGTTCCATTTCTATTGTTTTATCAAGAGATTGACTAAAATACCTACTAATTTATAAAATATTATTGATATTATTTCAATGACAAATATACTCTCACTCTAACATGCATCTTTCTTTCTTTCTGGTATTCCTTTATTGGTGAAACATATGAAAACACTTTAACATAAAAAAAAATTATATAAAAAAAACTCTTGAAATAAAACTCAAAAAATTAAATATGCAAATAATTGAGTACAAAAACAAAATATAGTATAATACAAAAGATAGTATATCTCAATTAGACAAATAAAAGTTAAACTTTAAGTACTTTTCAAATACTTATGTCTCCTAATAAAGTTTTGACTAAGGTATTTGGTCCATATGTCTAATCCTATAACAATAATAATAACAAGAAGAATTAATTAACAATCTTTATATAAAGAAATAAAGTATGCCAATTTATTTTTTTCAAATTTTGAATTTTTTTTCTACTCTTATTTATGGTTGTTGAGAAGAGAATTTGGTATTCCACTCTATGTTGTGGTTGTTTTCTTGCCAAATTTAACATAAGGTGAATAAATAGTGATTTAGAGTAATTTTGTCCAACAAATTAAATTAAATAATGTTTAAAAAGTAATAGGATATTTTGATCAAATGTTTAAAGCTAAAAATTGAAGTGAAGTGCGAATATAAAAATTTGAAATGTTAATATCATCTCCCATAAGTTTTTGAGTGATTTGTGCAAGTCATCTTTCGAAATTGTGGCATGGGAGATATTTACAGTGGTAAATTGGTAGTCTACCGTGTATCACTTGGCATAATTTTGAAACTTCGGAGCCCCTTAAAAATTTAGGATTGACTAGATGGGCTTTAACTGTAAAATTAGGCCTTCTTATTTTCGAGTGGGTTGTGGGTGAAATGTACCCAAAATAACACCCATATCCCGAATGAATACAAAAAAGACCCACGATTACTCCAAATTATTCAGATAGATCAAATAAATCCGCTTCGTCGAAATAAGTCCAAAACGTCTCCTGCAGAAAATGTCTCCTGCAGAATGCTGATTTTGAATCCACAACCCATATCAGAAATTTGATGAGATTTGTGTACTGTTATCTAAATTAATAAATAAGGAATAAATAATCATGAAGAAAATAATTGTTAATATGCGTAGACAGATACGCCATTGGATTAGCCAATTGAAATTGTTGGTTTTCGTCTGTAAGTTTGTTTTTAAAATACTAGCAGTACCGTACACTCTATGCGTGTGCAAGATATAAAAAACATGTATATTAATTTAGTGCTTAAATTATTTTATGATCAAAATATAAATATATTATTAAATTTTTTTTATAAGAATACTTTTTTAAGAACTATTTGACATAATTTATTAAATAATAAGCTAAAAATAAAATAATTATATACAATAAAATTACGGAATAAAGAAATAACACAAAAAGAAGAAAAAAAATGTTGGATAATTGTAATTAGAGAAATTATATTTTGTGTGTGTGTGTGTGTGTGAGAGAGAGAGAGAGAGAGAGAGAGAGAGAGAACTAAAAATATTAATTATTGATTTAAAAGAACTTTTTATTAAAAATGAATTTCAACTTCCAAAATCCAAAATGATGGAGAAAGTGGTTTGTGGGTTGAGAAAATAGGTTTTCAAGTTGGATTGCAATATTATAATATTGTCCTCTCTATTTGTTTCCTTGTTGCATATGTTTATTAATTAAAAGGGTAAAATTGACACATCAAAATTTAGTATCCGAATTGAATTGATTTCAAGAAAATTTTCAATATTAGCTGCAATTTTACATAGTTCTATTTATTTCACATAGAATTGAAATGTAAATTTTGTAAATTACAAATAAAAATTGTCATTTGTGAGACAAAAATGGCTTTCTTTTTAGAGTAAATTACGTTAAGCACCCCAACCTTTGGGATGTTTTGCATTTTGGTACCCAACCTTTGTAAATGTGCGCTTTGGTACCTAATATTTATTATTTGTGCGCCCATAGTATTTTTTATACTATTTCAATAGAATATTCCTCAATATTTCCTAGAACATGCTTGAATATTCCACAAATATTCCATCAAAATAGTGAAAAAATACCATTAGCGCACCAATAATAAAGGTTAGGTACTAAAACGCATATTTACAAAGATTGGGTACCAAAGTGAAAAAGATCCAAAATATTGGGATGCTTAACGTAATTTACTCTTCTTTTTATAATAGTATAGATAAGAATTTTTGATTTGGTCTCCAGATAAATCTTGAGTTTTTGTTTCAAGGTCCAAACACGACCCTTTAAAATATTGCATATATGGTTTTATTTATTATGTATGTATTTTAATTTTTATGTTATCCGTATGTACATATATTAATAATAGTTATACTCACATATAAAATATACAAGTATAATATTTTTTATAAGCTAAAGTAAATATATTGCATTAGTAAAAACCTTAAACTTCCAATCTTATAAAAACGGTACAAGAAAAAATAAAATTTCACAACATATCAAATGACAACGTAAAAATTATCACCAATTATACACATTTAGTGATAAAATGTTTGATTTTGTCACAAAAGTGATTTTCATAATATTGATAGTTACAAGAATTGTATTTAAGTTGTCAATATTGATAATTATATATAGAAACAGTCTTATTGTGACAATTTAGTTACAAGGAAAATCTTATCATAAAATCATACTAACAATTTTGTTGATTCTACTCTCTATATTGTGATTATAGATATGTCACTAATTGTTAAACATAACAACTAAGAAGCTCATTTTAATTGCTATCAAGTTATAGTGTAACAAATTTAAAATTATTTTCACTAAATAATTTTAATCAGTGATAGAATAAAAAGTATAATTCACTTAATGTATGTATTGGAATAAGTTTTACATTTACTTTATTTCCTATCACTAATATTACATTTTTGTTATAGTAAAAATAATATACATGTTGAAATTTTATTTTTCTTGAAAAATAGAATGTGCACATATCAATTCATAAAAATATAGTCCTTTGTTAATGATATTATGTTTGCATATTTAGAATGTTACGCTAATATCATTTATTCAAAAAATAATTCTTCCAAAATATTTTTAAAATGATATAATAGGTCAAAGCTGTTGTGATTCAAGTTGGGATGATTATCCATCATATGTATTCATATTAATCAATTCTCACAGAGCTAAAAATGTCAATGCCCGTCCCTTCCAAGTAACTGCAAAATGAGATGTGCACAGCTCAATCAATAATCTCATTAATTTTTGTGCTGTTTTAGGTAATTTAGTTCATTTGCACATATATAATATTCTTTTTGTCATCCCATTAAAAAAACTAGCGCGCGTATGCGTCGTGCTTTACACAAAATTCAAACAAATATATTGCTAATTAAAATTACTTAACAAAGAAAGAGCAAAATCATGCTTCAAAATCACAACTATTTTTCTAATTAACCTAAATCTGGTGAATTGCACGTACCTTACCATGTCTATATATATCAAATGAGATTTGAGAAACCATATATCTATTCTATAAATACATCACACGGAGCGACAGCTACAGGTCACGTTTTCCATTCTCTCTCCTCACACGCCACAACTGTCGCACTCTCTCTCTCCCCTAACCAAACAAAAATGGCGATTCCCCGCTCTGCTACTGTCTTGATCGCATTTACCCTATTATGCTTTCTTCTACATTCTCCACCAGTTCACTCCGCCGCCGCGGCGACGCCACCCAAAAGAACCGAGTTAGCTACCCAAGTCTGCAGAAACACCACCGACTTCGCCTTCTGCATAAACGCCATCTACTCCGATCCACGCGCCGCCAACGCCGACCGTATCGTGCTGGCCTACATAGCGTACGGCAAGGCGTATTCCAACGCCACCGACACCAGAGATTACATCGCCGGAAAGATAAAATCTCTCAAATCTGCTGATTGGGAATTGAAAGGTCTGAAAAAATGCCTGGATGAGTACGACGAGGCGGTGCAGGCCCTGACGGAGATGCTGGGCAACTTAGACTCGGATACGTATTCTGGATTGGATACGCTGTCGGTCGATGTTGAAGGGTGTCCACGCGCTTGCGAGAAGGGTTTCAATGGTCGATCACCGTTGACGAAAAGGAATAGCAACTTGATCAAGCTTGCCAATATTTCTTATACCGTTTCTAAGCTCTTCGAGTATCATTAGTAAGTTTTTTTTTTCCTTTTTGGTGGGGTGTAGGGTAAAATAAAATATGTTGATGGCAATTAGACACATCTGCCAGCCCAAATATTGATCAATAATAATACTATCGCATGTAATTAATGCATTTTAGGTTCTCATTTGGAGTGTTTTTTTGGTTAAATATTGCTCTACATGAAATAATTCCCAAACTTAGTCAACTATTATTTAGGGTGAGTAAAGATTCACATGTGCTATCTATCATGTGGATAAAGATTCATTAGTTGGAATATAGCAAAATTGCAAAATTGATCCTTTAACTTTACACGTTTGAGATTTTAGTTCTCTAACTTGTGAGTTTGCAAAAATAATCCGTATCTTTTGGTCTTCTAGCAATTTTAGTCATAGGCAACCCGAATTTACATGTTTCCGGTTAAATCTTGATCTGGCTAGTTAAAATGCCCACGTGGCAAGTGACGTGTCGGTGACATATTCATGTAGGCCCAAGTAACTATCTTTTTAGAGGGAAACACTAGTTAATTTCCCCCCATTTTCCATCTACCCACCTATTTATCAATTCTAACAGTTTTTTTTTATCTTATATTTAATAGAGGAACGTGTTTATAGTGCTTTTGATGGGTATTTTCACCTAGGTTGGTCAATTGATAAGAACATTAACTTATGGTCAATGATTTTCTTCGATGCCGTGCACGTCCGCGACTAACAACGGCCCTAGTCAATCTTAAGTTTTTGGAATCATTTGAAATCTCTGAGAAAAACTATGATTGCTTGCTTAAGATTTAAAATAACTAAGTCTTGTATATGACATCTTGTTTTTTTGATGTGCAAGATATAAAAGAACTATGTATTGTGCTTTTGGAATCATATAATGCTTTTAAATCTTTTTATGGCATATGTCTTTCTGCTCTTTAATTGAAGGCCTACATATTGATTTGGGTCCAACAATTTGCGAACCCACCGGACTCACCGTTCTTAGGGACGCCTTGAACCCCATTTTCAGTGCAACATTTTCGCCTAGTATGGTCAATGATCATTATAACACCATTCATTCTCCTAATATTTTGAGGGCAAGTTTTATTTTACTTGCCCCAAATGCAATTCGAGGTTCCTAACAGAAGAGGACCTCAAAAAACACAGTGTTGAGCAAAAATTTCCAAACTTAGCCAACTATTATTTAGGGTGAGTAAAGATTCACGTGTACTTCCATGTGGATAAAGTTCATTAGTTGGAGTATGGAAAATAGAAAAATTGGTCCTTTAACTTTACCCGTTTGGGAGTTTAATCCTCTAACTTTTGATTTTGCAAAAATACCTCGTATCTTTTGGTCGTTTGGCAATTTTAGTCCTAGACAACCTGAATTTTCCTGTTTTTGATTAAATCCTGAATTGGCTAGTTAGAATGCCCACGTGGCGAGCGATGTGTAGGTGACATATTCATGTAGGCCCAACTAACCATTTTTTTTGGGAGGGAAACACTAGTTAATTTCCCTCCATTTTCCACCTACCCGCCTATTTATCAATTGTAATAGGTTTTTTTAATCTTATATTTAATAGAGGAACGTGTTTATAGCGCTTTTGATGGGTATTTTCGACTGTGTCGGTCAACTGATATGTGATTAGTTTTTTTTATGTTATATTGATAGAGGAATGCATTTATAGCACTTTTGATGGGTATTTTCAACTGGGTCGGTCAACTGATATGTGATTAGGTTTTTTTCTCTTATATTTAATAGAGGAACGTGTTTGTAGCGCTTTTGATTGGTATTTTCGACTTGGTCGGTCAACTGATGTGTGATTAGGTTTTTTTATCTTATATTTAATAGAGGAACGTTTTTATAGTACTTTTGATGGATATTTTCAACTAGGTTGGTCAACTGATAAGAACCACTACTAGAAAACGCGGTTTTGACCACGGATTTTTAGCCACGGATGAAATCGGTTGCCAATAGCTACGGAAATGGCCACGGATATAAAAAAAAAACGAAAACATATGGCCACGGATTTATCCGTGGCCAAATATCAACAATTCCGTGGCCATTTCAATTTATTTAAAAGAAAAACATAAATAAATAAATTTATTTTTTTTAAAAAAAATTTGGACTTGGCCATGGATTTATCCGTGGCCAATAAATAAATTTTTTTTTTTTTAAATTTGGACTTGGCCACGGATAAATCCGTGGCCAATAAATAATTTTAATTTTTTTTTATTTTAAATAACTCACTTAAATCACCCGATCCGACATTACGGGGCACCAAAAGATTCGAGTCATTTCAAAATAATATTATTTTCATCGCGGTTATTATATTTTCCCATCTTATGCGTTGAAAATTACAGTTTGCTTAGCGAGAATACATTTTTCCTCTTTCGGTGACATATACGAATGACTTCGTAGTCCGGTGTCAATGTATGTTAAGGCCAATTAACTTGTATAGAAATTATCAAAAAAATGGACTTTCAAGCAGATTGATTAGTGTTGAAGTTGTATTGCTCCAATCATACGGTTCCGTCTAACCTAATTAATGAAAACGCACGATTTGGCAAAAGTCAACATGAAGTTTTGACCATTAGCCACGGATTTATCCGTGACCAATAAATAAATTTAATTTTTTTTTAAATTTGGACTTGGCCACGGATTTATTCGTGGCCAATAAATAAATTTAATTTTTTTTTTAATTTTGGACTTGGCCACGGATCAATAAATAAATTAAATTTTTTTTTTAAATTTGGACTCCGTGGCCAATAAATAATTTTAATTTTTTTATTTTAAATGACTTGCTTAAATCGTCCGATCCGACATTACAGGGCACCAAAAGGTTTGAGCCATTTCAAAATCATATTATTTTCATCGCGGTTATTATATTTTCCCATCTTATGCGTTGAAAATTACAGTTTGCTTAGCGAGAATATATTTTTCCTCTTTCGGTGATATATACGAATGACTTCGTAGTCCGGTGTCAATGTATGCTAACGTCAGTTAACTTGTAAAGGAAATATCAAAAAAATGGACTTTCAAGCAGATTGATTAGTGTTGAAGTTGTATTGCTCCAATCGTACGGTTCCGTCTAACCTAGTTAACGAAAACGCATGATTCGGCAAAACTTCACGGATTTATCCGTGGCCAATAAATAAATTAAATTTTTTTTTTAAATTTGGACTTGGCCACGGATTTATTCGTGGCCAATAAATAATTTTAATTTTTTTTTATTTTAAATGACTAGCTTAAATCACCCGATCCGACATTACGGGGCACCAAAAGGTTCGACTCATTTCAAAATCATATTATTTTCATCGCGGTTATTATATTTTCCCATCTTATGCGTTGAAAATTACAGTTTGCTTGGCAAAGAATACATTTTTCCTCTTTTGGTGACATATACGAATGACTTTGTAGTCCGGTGTCAATGTATGCTAGCGTGAGTTAACTTGTATAGGAAATATCAAAAAAATGAACTTTCAAGCAGATTGATTAGTGTTGAAGTTGTAGTGCTCCAATCGTATGGTTCCGTCTAACATAATTAACGAAAACGCACGATTCAGCAAAATTCAATATGAAGTTTTGACCATTGGCCACGGATTTATCCGTGGCCAATAAAAAAATTTAATTTTTTTTAAAATTTGGTCCGTGGCCAATAAATAAATTTATTTATTTTTTAAATTTGGACTTGGACACGGATTTATCCGTGATCAATAAATAATTTTAATTTTTTTTTATTTTAAATGACTCGCTTAAACCGCCCGATCCGACATTACGGGGCACCAAAAGGTTCGAGTCATTTCAAAATCATATTATTTTCATCGCGGTTATTATATTTTCCCATCTTATGCGTTGAAAATTATAGTTTGCTTAGCGAGAATACATTTTTTTTCTTTCGGCGATATATACGAATGACTTCAAATTTAATCAATTTATTTAAACATTTAATCCTTTCAATCAATTCAATTAGTCAATTATGTATAATTGTAATACTATATAATTTGATAATTTAATCAATTTATTTAAACATACAAATCGAATATTTTGTTTTATATTCTCTTAATAGCTAATCGGTCAATTGTATTTTGAAAGCATTGATCTAACGATGGCACTATATTTTCAAATTTGATTGATTTTATTTTGTCAATTACACTAAATTTAAGTAAATAAATTGATAGTTTCACATACAATTAATAAGATCACTTTAATTTCTTAAATTGAGTCAAAATAATTCAAGAAAAATTTCAAATTTTTATAAGGTCAAAGTTATAATTTTTTTAATTTTGATTTTGTATCCCAAAATTATATGTGGATAAAAGTAAAATTAGAAAGAATTATAATTTGCACGATTTAATATTTCTTAATTAAATCATAATAAGTATGAATTAATAAAATATATTCACATATTGATATAAATTAGTAAAATTTGATAACAAAATTCAATATATTCTTGGCATGCCTTTTTAATCAACAAATTCATCATAGCCTGGCGGTAATTCGCTTGGCAATATACCAAGAGGTCTCGAGTTCGAGTCCTATTGGTAACGGTGAAATTTGATTAATTGAAATGGACGCCGAGCTGGGCCGGGTCGCACCGCTGGACTGGTAGGCGTGCGTGTTGGACTTGCTGTGGGCGTGGTTGGGCTAGGTCCAGTTTTCTTTTTTTTTTTAATAATTTTTTTTAGCCACGGATTTATCCGTGGCTAAATGTAAATTTTTTTAAAAAAGAAAAAAGGTTGGCCAGGGAAATATCCATAGCCAAATTTATCATTTTTTTTAAATTTTTTATTTTTGGCCACGGATTTATTCGTGGCTAAATTTATTTATTTTTTTAATAATATTAATTTTGGCCACGGATAAATCCGTGGCTAGATTTAATTTTTTTTAAAAAAAATTATTTTTGGCCACGGTTAAATCCGTGGCCAAATTGAAAAAACCCGTGGCCAAAAAACCCGTGACCATTGTCCGTGGCCTTGTTTAGCAACGCCAAATTTGGCCACGGAATTTTTCCGTGGCCAAATCCGTGGCCATTTGTTTTGGCCACGGATTTTTTGCCAAAATCCGTGGCCTAATCCGTGGCCAAATCCTTATTTTCTAGTAGTGAACTTTAACTTACGGTCAATGATTTTCATCGGTGCCTTGCACGTCTGTGACAAACAACGGCCCTAGTCGATCTTAAGTTTTTGTAATCATCTGAAATCTCTAAGAAAAACTTTGATTGTCTGCTTAAGATTTAAAATAACTAAGTCTTGTATATGTCATCTTGATTTTTTGATGCACAAGATTTAAAAGAACTAAGTATAGTGCATTTGGAATCATAAAATGCTTTCAAATCTTCTTATGGCTTCTGTCTTTCTACTCTTTAATTGAAGGCCTACCTGTTGATTTGGGTCCAACGATTTGCGAATCCACCGGACTCACCCGTTCTTAGGGTGGCCCTTCAATCCCACTTTCAATGCAATGTTGGCGGATGCCGACGCTAGTCTTCTTCGCCCACTATGGTCGATGATCATTATAACACCATTCACTCTGAATTTGTTGAGGGCAAGGTTTATATCATTTGCCCAAAATGCAATTTGAGGTTCCTACCTGAAGATGACCTCAAAAAACACCGTGTTGAGCAAAAATTTCCAAACTTAGCCAACAATTATTTAGGGTGAGTAAACATTCACATGTCCCTACAAGAAAATCATGGAATACCTACGGCAATTTTCTACGGTGTAGATCTCTTGCAAATACCTATGGAAATCACACAGTCTGTAGGAATATTTGGCGCACACTGGTGAAAATATACCTATGGAAATCACACAGTCTCTTGCAAATAGCCTATGGAACTGGTGAAAATACAATAATGTTGGTAATTCGTAGGTAAATTGTAGGAATATTTGGCGCACACTTGGCGGGAAAAATAGCGCCCATTTTTTGCCTGCGGATATGCGAGGAAAAATATTCCGCACAAAGTTTTTTTTTGGTGGAGAAGTTACAGAAGCATGGCCTATAGAAATAGCCGTAGGTAATTTGCTAAATGCTTGGTCAAGCGAGTACAGAATAAAATTCTGTAGGAAAATTGCTAAGTGCATTGGTGAGGGATATTTACCTTGGTAATCTTTTATTTTATTTTTAATTTTTAATTTAGCATGGGATTTGTGACGAAAATCCTATGGAGGTGATAGACTAGTCTACCGAGGGTTTACCGAGGGAATTGTCCCTGGGTAAATTTCTAACCGATGGGGTATTGAGGGAAATTTCCCTCAGTATTGTGCTTTGGGAATCATATAATGCTTTTAAATCTATTTATGGCTTCTGTTTTTCTGCTCTTTAATTGAATGCTTACATGTTGATTTGCTTCCAACGATTTGCGAACCCAACGGACTCACCCGTTCTTAGGGAGACCCTTAAACCCCACTTCCAGTGAAACATTGGCGGATGCCGAGGCAAGTTTTTTTCGCCCAGTATGGTCGACGATCAATACAACACCATTCACTTGGAATATTTTGTGGGCAAGCTTTATTTCATTTGTCCAAAATGCAATTTGAGGTTCCTCACCGAAGATGACTTCAAAAAACACAGTGTTGAGCTAAAATTTCAAGACTTAGCCAACTATTATTTAGGGTGAGTAAAGATACACATGTCACTATAAGAAAATCGTAAAAAACCTACGGCAATCTTTTACAGTGTAGATCCCTTGCAAATACCAATGGAAATCCTACGTATAGCCTATGGAACTGGTGAATATACAATCATGTTGGTAATCCGTAGGTAAATTCTAGGAATATTTGGCACACACTTGGCAGGAGAAATAGCGTCATTTTTTTGCCCACGGATATGCCAGGTAAAATATTCCTCAGAAAGTTTTTTTTTATTTCGGAGAAATTATCGAGGCATGGTCTATGGAAATAGCCGTAGGTAATTTGCTACTTGCTCGGCCAAGCGATTACAGAGGGAAATTCCGTACGAAAATTGTTAAGTGCATTGGTGAGAGATATTTCCCTTGGTAATCTTTTATTTTTTTTTTAATTTCTAATTTAGCGTGGAATTTGTGATGAAAATCCTATGGAGGTGATTGACTAGCCTACCGATGGTTTACCGAGGGAATTGTCCATTGGTAAATTTTCAATCGAGGGAGTATTGAAGGAAATTTTCCTCAGTGTTGTGCTTTTGGAATCATATAATGCTTTTAAATCTTTTTATGGCTTTTGTCTTTCTGCTCTTTAATTGAAGGCCTACATGTTGATTTGGGTCCAACGATTTGCGAACCCACCGGACTCACCTATTCTTAGGGTGGCCCCTGAACTCCACTTTCAATGCAATGCTGGTGGATGCCGACGCAAGTCTTTTTCACCCAGTATGGTCGATGATCATTATAACACCATGCACTCTGAATATTTTGGGGGCAATGTTTATTTCATTTGCCCAAATGCAATTTGAGGCTCCTAACTGAAGATGACCTCAAAAAACACCGTGTTGAGCAAAAATTCCCAAACTTAGTCAACTATTATTTAGGGTGAGTAAAGATTCACATGTCACTACAAGATAATCGTGAAAACCTACGGCAATTTTCTATAGTGTAGATCTTTTGCAAATACATATGGAAATCTTATGGATAGCCTATGGAACTGGTGAAAATACAATCATGTTGGTAATCCGTATGTAAACTGTAGGAATATTTGGCCCACACTTGCCGGGAAAAATAGAGCCAATTTTTTGCTTACGGATAAGCGAGGAAAAATATTCCTTAGAAAGTTTTTTCTTTTGGTGGAGAAATTACCGAGACATGGCCAATGGAAATAGCCGTAGGTAATTTGCTAATTCCTCAGCCAAGTGATTACAGAGGAAAATTCCGTAGGAAAATTGCTAAGTGCATTGGTGAGGGATATCTACCTTGGTAATCTTTTATTTTATTTTTAATTTTTAATTTAGCGTGGGATTTATGATGAAAATCCTATGGAGGTGATAGACTAGTCTACCAAGGGTTTACCCAGGGAATTGTCTCTTGGTAAATTTTTAACCAAGGGGGTATTGAGGTAAATTTCCCTCAGTATTGTGCTTTTGGAATCATATAATGCTTTTAAATCTTTTTACGCCTTCTATCTTTCTGCTCTTTAATTGAAGGATTACATGTTGATTAGGTTCTAACGATTTTCGAACCTACCGGACTCACTCATTCTTAGGGGAGGCCCTTAAACCCCACTTCCAATGCAACGTTGGCGGATGCCGACGCAAGTCTTTTTCACCCAATATGGTCGATGATCATTACAACACCATTCACTTGGAATATTTTGTGGGTAATCTTTATTTCATTTGCCCAAAATGCAATTTGAGGTTCCTCAATGAAGATGGCTTCAAAAAACACCGTGTTGAGCTAAAATTTCAAAACTTAGCCAACTATTATTTAGGGTAAGTAAAGATTCACATGTCACAACAAGAAAATCGTAAAAAATCTACGGCAATCTTCTATAGTGTAGATCTCTTGCAAATACCTATGGAAATCCTACGTATAGCCTATGGAACTGGTGAATATACAATCATGTTGGTAATCCGCAAGTAAACTCTAGGAATATTTGGCGCACACTTGGAGTGAGAAATAACGTCATTTTTTAACCTACGGATATGTGAGGAAAAATATTCCTTAGAAAGTTTTTTTATTTATTTTGGAGAAAATTACCGAGGCATGGTCTATGGAAACAGCCGTAGGTAATTTGCTAAATTCTCAACCCAGGGATTACCTAAGGAAATTCCATAGGAAAATTGATAAGTGTATTGGTGAGGGATATTTCCCTTGATAATCTTTTATTTTTATTTTAATTTTTAATTTAGCGTGGGATTTGTGATGGAAATCCTATGGGGGTGATTGACTAGTCTACCGAGGGTTACCGAGGAAATTGTCCCTCGGTAAATTTTTAATAGAGGGAGTATTGAGGGAAATTTCCCTCAGTATTGTGCTTTTGGAACCATATAATGCTTTTTAATCTTTTTATGGTTTCTGTATTTCTACTCTTTAATTGATGGCCTACATGTTGATTTCGGTCCAACGATTTGCAAACCCACCGGACTCACCCGTTCTTTGGGAGGCTCTCGAACCCCACTTTCAATAATACATTGGTTGATGCCGACACAAGTCTTTTTTGCCCAGTATGGTCGATGATCATTACAATACCATTCACTCTGAATATTTTGAGGGCAAGTTTTATTTCATTTGCCCAAAATGCAATTTGAGGTTTCTAACTAAAGTTGACCTCAAAAAACACTGCGTTGAGCAAAAATTTCCAAACTTAGCCAACTATTATTTAGGGAGAGTAAAGATTCGCATGTCACTACAAGAAAATCATGAAAAACATACGGCAATTTTCTACAGTGTATATCTCTTGCAAATACCAATCGAAATCCTATGGATAGCCTATGGAACTGGTAAAAATACAATCATGTCTGTAATCTGTAGATAAACTGTAGGAATATTTGGCTCACACTTGGTGGGAAAAATAGCGCCAATTTTTTGTCTACGGATATGCAAGGAAAAATATTCCGCACAAAGTTTTTTTTTTTTGGTGGAGAAATTACCGAGGCATGGCCTATGGAAATAGCCGTAGGTAATTTGCTAAATTCTCAACAAAGGGATTACCGAGTGAAATTCCGTAGGAAAATATTGTTAAGTGCATTGGTGAGGGATATTTCCCATGGTAATATTTTATTTTATTTTTAATTTTTAATTTAGCATGGGATTTGTGACGAAAATCCTATGGAGGTGATGGACTAGTCTACCGAGGGTTTACCGAGGGAATTGTCCCTTGGTAAATTTTTAACAGGGGGAGTATTAAGGGAAATTTCCCTCAATATTGTGTGCTTTTGGAATCAAATAATGCTTTTAAATATTTTTATTGCTTCTGTTTTTCTGCTCTTTACTCGAAGGCTTACATGTTGATTTGGGTCCAACGATTTGCGAACCCACCGAACTCACCCGTTCTTAGGGAGGCCATTGAACCCCACTTTCAATGCAACATTGACAGATACCGATGCAAGTCTTTTTCGCCCAGTATGATCGACGATCATTACAACACCATTCACTCTGAATATTTTGAGGGCAAGCTTTATTTCATTTGCCCAAAATGCAATTTGAGGTTCCTAACTGAAGATGACCTCAAAAAACACCGCGTTGAGCAAAATTCCAAACTTAGCCAACTATTATTTAGGGTGAGTAAAGATTTACATGTCACTACAAGAAAAGCGTGAAAAGCCTACAGCAATTATCTACAGTGTAGATCTCTTGCAACTACCTATGGAAATCCTACGGATAGCCGATGGAACTGGTGAATATACAATCATGTTGGTGATTCGTAGGTAAACTGTAGGAATATTTGGCGAACACTTGGCTGGAGAAATAGCGCCATTTTTTTTCTTACGGATATGTGAGGAAAAATATTCATCAAAAAGGTTTTTTATTTATTTTGGGGAAATTACTGAGGCATGACCTATGGAAACAGCCGTAGGTAATTTGCTAAATTCTCAGCAAAGGGATTACAGAGGGAAATTCCGTAGGAAAATTGCTAAGTGCATTGGTGGGGGATATTTTCGTTGGTAATTTTATTTTATTTTTAATTTTTAATGTAGCGTGGGATTTGTGACAGAAATCCTATGGAGGTGATTGACTAGTCTACCGAGGGTTTACCGAGGGAATTGTCCCTCGGTAAATTTTTAACCGAGGGAGTATTGAGGGAAATTTCCCTCAGTATTGTGTGCTTTTGAAATCATATAATGCTTTTAAATCTTCTTATGGCTTCTGTCTTTCTGCACTTTTATTGAAGGCCTACATGTTGATTTGGGTCCAACGATTTACAAATCCACCGGACTCACCCGTTCTTAGAGAGGCCCTTGAACCCCACTTTCAATGCAACGTTGGCAGATGCCGACTCAAGTTTTTTTCGCCCAGTATGGTCGATGATCATTATAGCACCATTTACTCTGAATATTTTGAGGCCAAGGTTTGTTTCATTTTCCCGAAATGTAATTTGAGGTTCCTAACTGAAGATGACCTCAAAAAACACCGTGTTGAGCAAAAATTTTCAAACTTAGCCAACTATTATTTAGGGTGAGTAAAGATTCACATGTCACTACAAGAAAATCATGAAAAACCTACGGCAATTTTCTACATTGTAGATCTCTTGCAAATACCTATGGAAATACTACGATGGAACTAGTGAAAATACAATAATGTTGGTAATCCATAGGTTAACTGTAGGAATATTTGGCGCACACTTGGTGGGAAAAATACTGCCCATTTTTTGCCTACAGATATGGGAGGAAAAATATTCTACAGAAAGTTTTTTTATTTGATGGAGAAATTACCGAGGGATGGCCTATGGAAATAGTCGTTGGTAATTTGCTAATTGCTCGGCCAAGCGACTACAGAGGGAAATCCCATAGAAAAATTGCTAAGTGCATAGGTGAGGGATATTTCGCTTGGTAATCTTTTATTTTATTTTTAATTTTTAATTTAGCGTGGGATTTGTGACGGAAATCCTATGGAAGTGATGGACTAATCTACCGAGTGTTTACCGAAAGAATTGTCCCTTGGAAAATTTTTAATCGAGGGGGTATTGAGGGAAATTTCCCTCTGTATTGTGCTTTTAGAATCATATAATGCTTTTAAATCTTTTTATAGCTTCTGTCTTTCTGCTCTTTAATTGATGGCTTACATGTTGATTTGGATCCAACGTTTTGCGAACCCATCGGACTCACCCGTTTTAGGGAGGCCTTTCAACCCCACTTTCAATGCAACGTTGGGAGACACCGACGAAAGTCTTTTTCGCCCAGTATGGTCAATGATCATTATAACGCCATTCACTCTGAATATTTTGAGGGCAGGGTTTATTTCATTTGCCCAAAATGCAATTTGAGGTTCCTAACTGAAGATGACGTCCAAAAACACCTTGTTGAGCAAAAATTTCCAAACTTAGCCAACTATTATTTAGGGTGAGTAAAGATTCACATGTCACTACAAGAAAATCGTGAAAAACCTAGGAGATAACTAGTAGGAAAGAACGAAACATCGGAGAAAATCAAGCTAAGAGAGTTTGGATATATTTTAAATTTCTTTTCTATCTGCTTTTTTAATTCCTTTTAGATTATTCTCTAAATTTAATTAGTCACTTATCTCGAATTTCCTCTTTATTAATTTTAAGACTTATTTATCTCTTAATAGTAATTTTCTCAAAACTGTTACCTCTTTATTAATTACTACCCCGTCTTACAATATCTGTCATTTTGGCATTTTGATTTTGTTTCAAATATCTGTCATTTTACAAAAACAAGGTAATAGTCAATGCATTATTTCCAAATTTGTTCTCATATAAATAACACTTATATAGCCTATTAGTTTAAGTCAATATTTAATGTATTTGTTTGAAATTATTGTAAATTTTCAATAAATTATTAATAGGAGTAGAGCTGTCAACTGGTGTATACCCCTAAGTTCTCCTTAGTCTATGTTAAAAAAATTTAAACAATAAATATTGTAACGAACCGAGCCTATCTGAGCCTTGGCCTTTTCTTTAGACTTGAGCTCGAGCTTGAGTGAGCCCGACGAGCCAAGGAAGATCAAATTCGAGCTTAACTCGTTTGGCTTGAATTTATGAATAAATTATAGGCTTGAGGTCGAGCTCGAACTTGAGTTCAAATATTTTCAGTTATTTTATTATGTTCGAGTAGCAAGCTCGAGCTCGAGCTCGAGTTCGAGTTCGAGTTTGCAAATTAATATATTATTAATTATAATTATATATAAAATTAAAAATAAATATTAAAAAATGAAAGCTCACGAGCTTAGAATTACTTGGCTCGAGTTCAACTCAAAATTTATAGAAGCTCGGCTTGATTTGAATTATTTGAATTCAAGCTCGAACTTTTATTGAGCAGGCTCGATTCTTTTGGCATAGAGCATACATCATGCGCGACGTTATAAGATAAACTCACATCCACAGCATCGTTAGAAGAATAACAGGATAAATGCATAACATACAAACATAGTAAATAAATACGCTTTCAGACTCATGAGCAAAGCCATGTGATCTGAGCAGGGTGCGTCGGTACAAAATCTGTTTCGGACCTTTCTCGTGTATACAGTCGGATACTATAGACTAATCACATTTACAGAATTACAGATATCTCACTGCAGTGTACTGGCTTGACACTGTATCAAAATCTACAATTTGATTAAAGATAAGGGGACTACTTCCTCAACCCCATGACCCCCATGATAGACATTTTCATATCTAATTAAACTAATAATTTGGACAAAAAAAATTCACCTGTAACTAATTATGATGTAAAAGTGAAACAAAAATAGATTGAAGTACCCCATAATCTTCGTAAATACAACATTGTCATTTATATTTTACCCATAGACAAAAATTTCAAATAATTTTTTAAGTCGAATTCTTGTACTAAACGCAGGGTAGAACTGATCTAGTTCCGATTACGAATTAGGAACACTCCTTTCCGTTTAAAAATGGTTATGAAAAGATTAAAAGCAAAAAAAAAAAAAATGTGCATCTTTCAGAAAATATGTCCGATCCATTAAAATAAACGGTGAAAAAAAATACAATCAAACATGTGCAACTTTACAGAAAATTATGTAAGAAATTAAAACATTTAGCAAAAAGTTAACAACAAATATGAGATTGACTAAAAAATCAGATCACATGGCTTAGTAGTCGTTGGGCCTATAATTCAGTGGTGGGGGTTTAAATTCAATACTATTGAGGATTTTAATTCGAATTTTTTATCCATTACCCTTTTGCTTGGTTGAGTGTGTGTATCTCGTTTTGGTTGATACGTATAGAGTATCGCGAGTTGACTGTATAAAAAAAAATACCAATAGTGAATTCATAACCAAAAAATTTTGGCAAAATGACTCTTATTCTAAAAGCTATTATTCTAGTTTCGTGATATTCTACAAAAAGAAAAAGAGAAAATTATTGGTGCTTATTTCTTCACTGCTCAACATGTAGACTAATGATCAAAGAGAAAACTAAAAATAATTTGCTATATTTTGGAATAGAAAGACGGCGGAACTGGAAACTTAGACATCTCAACAAATTAGCCCCAACAAAAGCAAATTCAAACTAATAAATCTTTCGAAACTACAAGGCTAAAACATAAATATATATATATATATATGAATTTAATTAATTAGTTTATACCAACATGACAATATATATGTTAAATTGTTAATAAAGAGTAAAAATATGAGAAATACTTTTAATAGAGCAATAGATTTGGACTTTTTTTTCTTCAGGGTAAAGGGGAAACTCCTCCATTTGCTTGTTGATTATTTTTTTTTCTAATTGTATTAGCACTTCATACAATTATTGCATCAGAAAATCAATCAATA
Source organism: Petrea volubilis (assembly GCA_026212405.1). Classification (NCBI taxonomy): domain Eukaryota; kingdom Viridiplantae; phylum Streptophyta; class Magnoliopsida; order Lamiales; family Verbenaceae; genus Petrea; species Petrea volubilis. The sequence goes on from CM047870.1 coordinate 7,801,228, forward strand.
ATAATTAATTATTGTTGTAACAAAATTAATTATTATATTATTAGACGAATATATATATATATATATATATATATGTGATGGGATTTGTGGTGTGAAGTTATTCGGCGCGGGTGGCCTGTCAGTTTTTCTTAATGGGCGTTTGGTTTGGAAAATGAGTTGCTGGTAGTGGTGGTGGTCTACGGGCCCAGCTTTAATTATGAAATTGGCCCTTTCTTACGTCTGAGTGGGTTGTGAAAAATTAAGTCCAAAATGTCTCCTGAAAAATTGATCATTTTGAATTCAGCAACCTAGTGAGATTCAAAGTCACAAAATTGAAGTCTGGAATGCATATCATGTAGTTGAAAAGGCATACCAAGCGGTAGGTAGTCAATAAATACGAAATCCAAAGCACTAAAACTTGAGGTTGGCCCTGCTTGCAATATAGTGTGATTAATGGGCCACCCTCTGTCTTCAGACACAATGTGGGAAGCCATTGGGATTTCACACAACTTATTAATGTAATTCCCTGGATGTGGCATATATATCCACATTTAATCCACTCACTCCGCTTCTCTATCTACCACTCTTTTTTCTTTCTATTATTACCCTATATGGGATTGCTCAATAAAATAAATTCTGGTTCATCAAGACTTGCATCCCTGATAAATTTTGAGAACATGAAAAAGAAAACAATGAAGAAATAGACTTTATATCTGTGCATTACATTAAAAAAAAAAATCCACAAGCCCGTTGGACATGAGAGTCTATTTGATTTCTATTTATGGTCATCTTTATTTAAAGGGCCCTGATTCAATTTTCATTTTCAATATTTTACTAATTATTTGTATTTTTATACGGTGTGAAAAATAGATTTAAAGCATACAATCAAAAACAATGGTACTGGGGTTGTAATCCAGTGGTGGAAACCCAAACATGACGCTATTGAGGTTCTAGATTTGAACTCTCATTTCCTCTCTACTCTTCCCCTCTGAATGTGAGTGTATGTGGCATTTTGATTGACATCCGTAGAGTATTGAATAATTATATTTTAAAAAAAGAGAAGAGATAGAAAATAAATAAATAAAGAGAGAGGAAGAAAGAAGAACATATAGAATAAGGTAAGATGCAGTCACAACAAAAATGAAAGGCGGACTTATTTATGCAACTTTTTTTTTTATAATGAAACAGTCCAATATAATACTTCTAATCAAAGATTAATCGACAATGAGTTTGCAAGTATCAATCCATAAATTTCGAGTGTCAATTATTAAAAACCAACCAAACATTAGAGACACAGACAAATGTCCATGGCAAATCTCAAAGCCCTGTACAAGTTTAACA